>CM031240.1:907911823-908284496 GCA_018340775.1 Taxus wallichiana var. yunnanensis | reverse complement strand
GGTGAAGTTGGTTTCAGATTGCTCTACTCCCTTGGTTGATGGTACTCTTTATCAACGGTTGGTGGGGGAGCTTGATTTACTTGATTCACACTCGTAGGATTTATCGTATCTTTGTTGGGATCATGTCAGATTCATACGGGAGCCACATGAGCTGCATTGGAAAGCGGCTAAAAGGATCCTTCACTATGTTCATGGCACTTATACCAATGTCATTCACTATCGTGGAGGGGTTGATATCGACTTGATTGGATTCACAGTTACGATTGGGCGGTGACTTAGATCATGAAGTCTACTTAAGCTCGGTTTCTCTCTTGGTTTAGGTCCTATTAGTTGGTCAAGCAAGAAGTAGAATGCGGTGTGATATCATCTATAGAGGCAAAATACGGAGGAGTAGTTAATCTTTGCCACAAAATCTATTTGGCTATAGGGTATTCGACAAAGTTTGGCATCAATTTCAGCGGCCTACCATTATCTACTATGATAACACAAACACAATCTCTATTTGCAAAAATCTAGTTCAGCATCAGTGGATGAAGCACATTGAGATCCATATGCACTTCATACGGGAGCTTATTCATGATGGTATCATCGACATTTAGTACATTCAGACAACTGATCAGATTACAGATTTATTCACCAAGCCCTTCACTGAGATGAAGTTTCTTCACTTACAGTCTCTTCTTGGGGTGAGGTCTTCTATAGCTACCCATCTTCTTCGGGCTATGTAGTCCTTCTTTTCTTCTTCTTCTTAGGAAGATTGTGTTTGTATATGGGCACCTTATCAGGCCTTTAGTTGTCGGGCCCCATTGACACATCTTTCTTAGTTGTTTAGAAGTGTCTTCCTCTTTCGTCTGACTCATCATAGCCACTACCCTAGCTTCGATGAAGGGGGTGTTAGTGTGAGTTATCCTATGTGTCCTCCTCTCATATTGGAGGGTCATCTCACATGGGTTAGGTTTAGGGTTTCATGTGTGTCATGCACTAGGGTTACTCAACACCCTATATGTACCCCTTTTCTATTCATTTATGAGTATGCCAAGACACTCCATTGCCTTTCCTCTATGCAAGCTTTGTTTTTGTTAAGCCAATTTTCTTCCATTCTTGATCAATTCCTTTTTGCAATTCTTTGGAACTATCACGATTCCGTTGGAGTGCAACTTCTTCGTGGTGCCTCGTTTCTAATTCGACTCTCACAAAATCTTTTCATAAACAACTACCTCTTCTTCCAAGCCTATCCCGACTCCAAAATCAGTCTCAAAGGTAACATATCCCTCCACTATTGCAAAAAAAAAGAAGAAGAAGATCCTCTATGGAGACTCCAAAAACAAAATAATCATTGAGGATCTCTACTCCCACCTTTCATGGAGTCTTCATTTGAGAAACTTGACTTTTGGCGAGTGGGATTTCATACACTATTACAAGTAAGTCTTTTGATGCTTATTTAATTTCTAAATCTAAATCTACTACAAATCTAGTACTTCAAAAGTTGATAGTGTTCCTTTGAAATAACTCTATGTTCCCCAAACATCTACCCCTTCTTCCAAGCCTATCTTGACTCTAAAAGAAGTGGCTTCATCCCCCTTTTCCTCATCTAATCCTTTCGATTACATTAAACATGCGAGAAAAAAACCAAGGTGGAGATTACTGAAACCAAATATCTGTGAACTCATCAGAACAATTTGAAACATTTTTCAGATATATCAAGAGTGGTAGCTCAATACCCAATGTTGTACCTCCTAGTTCTAAAGGAATACTAACAAACCAACGTATGCCTACATCGGAGAACATACTTGTGTTGAGTGCATCAAAACTGAAAAATTCAATCCTTTCTATGTCTCCCTTATCCTTGGAGAATATTTATTAAAAAAATTGTATAATAGATTAGGTGTCTCGGAAAACATAATTCTGTGAAGGTCACCAAGCTTCTAAACTCCACATGAATCCACCTAGTGGATCTTGTTACTCCATGGATTCAAAATAATTCCCACTTGTAGGGAAGATCAAAGATGTACAGGTGGCTTTCACCAATTTCTAGAAAAAAATGTTTCAATGATGATTTTGGTAGAAACATTTCGGCTTCATTTGGAATGTTGCTAAGTAGAAGTTTCCGCCAATGACTAAGTGGGATGTAAAATCTAGATCAATTAGTATTTTGCATAACCATTTTGGTGAAAGGAGACATGGATAAATTTCTTCCATAAAAATATGAGGTACATGGTGTAAAAGGTAGAAAATCGAGAAGCTAACATTTTGTACCAAAATAAAAGAGGATGAATCATTTTGTGATAATTAAAGAAGAGGATGAGATCCCAATCTTGATAGGACCAATAATTCCTTCCCAAAGGGGTATGGATCTTAAATAAGCATTGAATAAATTTTAGATGTAAGAGAATATCTTGAATTTCATAATGATGTAGGCTATGAAGAAGAGGAAATGGTTCTTGGTGAATTTCAAATGGAGAAATCAGCTTGTATGCCTACCTAGGAGGAGGAGATGTTCTCATTCCCATTTGAAGATGAAGATTCCTTGGATCATACCCTCCATGATGAGAAATCAAATCGTTTGAGAGAAAAATTTGTGCAATAAATCTTGAGATCTGCAAAAGAAATAGAAGACCCTGAGCTTAGTCTCGAACTCATGATGCAAGCTATGGAGTTGCAAGACAAGAATGAATCAAATCCTAATCCCTCGACTGATTCAAATATTGGTCACGATGGAGCAAAGAAAGGAAAATGACATGATGTCTCTTTTGTGCCAATTGATGATGAAGGTGATGATGAAAGTGAGGTATTTTCTTTCCCATTTGTAGAGGAAGACTCTTTCTCTTATAAAGAAGCTAAAATAGAGAATTTTTAAGCCCACAAAGTTGAGATTCCCCTTGAAATAGAATTGGTAGAATGTTATGATGGCCAAAATAAAGAAACAACACTTCCCAATGGTGAGATTAAAATTTAGAACGGACGTTCTTCAAATGAAGGTAAAGATGAGTTTTAGGTGGTTTAAAATAAGGATTCAACACAAGACATTTTTGAAGTGACATAAGACACAAGAAATCTAAGCTAATTCTCAACCTCTTATCTAAGACATGACCACCGTAAGATGGATATAGGTCAATTTTTATCCTTCATTCGACATTTAAACACCTCATATTGATATGAGTCAAAAAGGTCAATTCGATGCTTATTATAGAAAATATGTCCAAGAACGTGAATGCGGGAATGAAAAGAGAATGGAAGATTTAAACAACTTGAATAAGAATCATCCACTGGGATGATGATGAGATGTTATAGAAAGATAAGAAGTGTGGATGAACATGGAAGGAAACTATCACTCTTAAACCGATTTCAAAGAGTATTAAAGCAATGGAATTTCTAGGAAAAGGCTTGAGCATTAAGAAGCTCATGTAGGATCACTCCTACAAAGTTACATAAAAAATAATGAAATCCCTTAGTTTTATAAGTAGTTTAGGAGAGGGGGATACTTCCTTGAACTAGTCAACGGATTCACAAAACATCATCATTAGTGTTACCTCTTCAAGGGTATCTCACGAAAAAGGAAATTTCTTTAGTGAAAGCGGATTGTCCCCCTCTTTGTACCATATGTGTTTTTAGGCGTGTGTTTCCCTTTCATGTTGTGTGTTTCCTTTCCTTTCCATGTGTTGTATGTTTCCTTTTGGTGTGTGTTTATGTGCGTGTTCTTCATTTCTTGTTATCTCTTACAAGTTGTGTGTTTTAAAGCACAGTGGATGAGGCACTGGTCACCATATTGTAAATTGAGATTATAAGATTTCTCATGTCATGTACTCACAATGCTTGTTCCATAACAATATCCCCAAGATAGAGCCATATGTTGTCTTTTTTTGTAAGGAAAAATCACTATAAAAATAGGACAACTATACCACAGTATTCAAAAACTTTAAAAAGTCATACATTCCCAAGATACCCACTAGGTTAGTTCATCCACAGTACCATCCTTATCTTGTCACAAAAGTGACCCATAATTAATTATCATGTATCCCCTAGGTTATTTAGGAAGAAAAAATCATTCATGAAATTTCGGGTGTAAAGTGTTCAACAATGGAGTTTTGAGCCATTTTGGGAAGGGCTATCATTAGCCTTCTTGTGACTAGTGCATCATCCATGGAGTGGATATAAAGGCTAAAACCCATCACGGAGGAGTATTCAAGAGATAAAAATGTTTTGGAACGGATTTTGGAAAATTTTGGAAGTTTCGGATGTTTTGGAGTCAATTCAGTGAAAGCATATTTTTGGGCACGAAGGAGCCTGCACCAGCGAGAGAGGATATGAAATTAAAATAAATATTATGGGAGATCAAAAATTATTTATGAGCCCAAAAATTACCTATGGAAATAATTTTCAATGCTCTAAATTGTGGAAAAGATAGGACATCTTGAAACCCCATACATTTCTCTAAGAAACTCTTTCTTTTGGCGCACAATGGAAGTTTTGATAAAAAAGGAGCCATTTGGAGGTGTTTTAGTATGATTCAAGCCTTTAAAATCTCACCATTATTATCACATGATTTTTTCATGGAAAATTATATAAGGAAGCTCCTGAAAACTCATCCAAAAACTCAAGCTATGGCCTTCACAAGTCGGCTCTCAAGGTACGAGTCTTCGGTACTTAAGTAAATTTTAGTGGCACAAATAGGGTAAGGTGCATTTTTGTGTATAGGTGCAGAAAAATTTGCACAAACACTATGTATCTCTATGGACACCCATATGACCTGTTAGCACTCACATAAGCTCTTTTGACCACTTTGACCTACACACCTACCTAAACATGCATGTATGGCACTTGTCCTTCCCATAGAAAGGTGAATTTTATTGCACCATTTGTCCCTTTTTCAAAAGAAAGGGGCATGAGGGACATAAAATTGAAATTCACCATGTTTGTTCCCTTTGGTCACACATCGACCACCCCTAGCTCATAGGTGCTCAATTCAACCCCTTCCTCAACTCAACGACAAGTTAAAATCCACCACTTTTCCTCATGAGGGAAAGATGCATTTTAATGTACCTATTGACCCTTTGCAAAATGACATGAGGGGTAGAAAAATACACCCCACCTTTCCTCCTTCCATTTCAAGTTTTAAACATAAGGACTTAGCCATTTTCACCATTTTCATCCCCACACCTCAAGATGCCGGAATCTTGGAATTTTTTTCGAGAGATCGAATCAAATTTTTGTCCTCAAATGATCCCATGAAGGCTACCATGATCTAAAACAAGAAAAAACACAAAAAATAATGCATTGAAATGAAGAAGAAATTATTATTTTTCTTGACAACCTCGAAGTCCATGGAGACAAATTCGATCATATCTCACAAAATATCAAACGGATCGAAGCGTCATTTTTTCGAAGACATTTGGTTTTGTAAGAAAAATGGATCAAGATGAAATTTCAGAGGTGCATTGAGGATTGAAAACCTATTCAAGAAAAGTTTTTTTCATCGTAAAACAACTACCAAAGACCTAGTTTTCAAAAATAGTAAGCATTCCTACACGAGGAATGACCATTTTTACAAGTTAACACGAGAAGGTTGGAGTGGTATTCAAGTTCTAGAAATTGCCAAAAATGACCACTTACTAAAAATAGTACTTTCCCTATATGGGTATTAGTTATAAATAATAACTCATTCCGGGAAGAAGTCTTGGAGAAATTAGTGAATACATGGACAATTAAGAAAGCTAATATCACTAGAGTGGTCAAAAAGGGTCAAAATCATCATTTACTAAAAATAACGAGTCTCTATGTGGGTGGTTACTATTAATAGTAAGTCATATCAAAACAATAGTTCTTGTAGAAGGAGTGCACATAGGTGTAATTATTTAGGCTAACATCATCAGTTGGGAACTAGAAAGGTGAATTCTAACACTTACTAAAAATAGTAAGTTAACTTTTCCAAATATAGTAAGTGTCAAGGAAACATGAAGTTCAAATTCATAGGGGTAAAACCAGTGCAGGCTCTCTCGTCGGAGTATGCTGAGGTGGGTGAAAGTGATGTTACCTATATGGATCTTGATGATCTCAACTCACGATTGATAGCTAACCAAAGGGGAAATAATGAAGATAGAGTATTTATAAGAGGACTTGTCATGAGGGTGGGAAAGATCTTGTTATCGGTCTGAAGTACACCTTTGCTTGTTGGATGGGCTATCGATTTGACTTTGGCCAATACAATGGACCTCCTCTAAGTTTTGGGTGCCTCGGAATGAGGAGAACATCCAGAGAGGGTTGGTTCCCTTAATGGATCCCTGCATTTCTAAATTTGTCTAAGTTGAGGGATAAAATGAATGTAAAACTAAAAATTACAATGTTCCTACAACATTCTAAAATGTATAGACATGTGAGATGTTATTCCTACAAAACCTCCCTTTGCCATTATATTTCTCACCAATGGTATTTGCTTCTCATTGAATATCGACTTATGCTTGAGAGTTCTATTTTCTACTTTGCATCTTACTTGATATATCTATAAAGATGTCACATAACTTTTGTTATTATGATTTGTTGTCTTTAGATTCACATTATTTTATGAATTAGAGATGTTGTCCCTTGCTTTGACAATCATAGTTCAATTTTGTAGGAATATGAGTGTAGCTTTCCTTATATTCTAATTTATGTTTTAGAAAATGAAAACCTCTCCCTCTTAGGAATGTATGTTACTCTTAGATGTAAACCCCTTGTTTTCAATTGATGGCTTAAAATATTCTCTTCTGGATGACTGCATTAGTTTTGTAGAAGTTTAGTGTGATATGATGAAAATTTGTATTCTTGCATCAATAGAAAATGTTTTTCATTAACATCTACATTTTCTTTAAAAATTGATATGTACCTATATGGTCTCAATGGGAGGCTAAGGCCATACTTTTGTGGCAACTCTTTGATTTTCCTTATTGCCTTGTATTTGATATCATTTCCTTTGTATGAGTTTACTAAACTCCATTAGTACCTAATTTGAAATACTTTAAAAGGTGGCTTGTTGAAGCTCATATGTTTCACTCTTATCTCACGAGCATGTGTTTCTATTTCTTTTATAATTTTGGGGCTCATAATTCAGCATAAGATATGGTCAACAATCACTTATTCAAGAATCTATACATGTAGTAACTTGAAAGTCTTTGATTTCGAGTGTCATTCTTTGATGAAGTTCAAGTTTATTCTGTGATATCTTTTACACATACTTTTGAAATCTTAAAAGACTTGAAATAAGTGACAACTTATGTTTTAGGAGCATGGAAATATTTTCATTTAAATTTTTACCTATACCAAGTACATCTCATTCTTGAATGGAAGATTGAAATATAACTTATTTAAATCATCATGTGAATGTGTACTAATGATGCAAAACATTGTGTTTATACAATCATACAATTGTCATTTATATTGCTCTTCATTTATGGTAGAAATATTGCTACCTTAAGGCTTTGATATTTGTTAGATTAAGGAAACCTATCCTCTCCATGAATGCTTTCATGAAGATATTAACTTCTCCTTTATTCCTATTCCTTGTATTTCCACAAGTTGAACATTTGATGGATGTTATGATCCTCATGTGTAGATTTCACTAACACCACGAGGTTTTTGTGTAATAGTGTAGACACTAAAATTAGGTCACACTCCCCTTTTGTCCCTCAACATATAAGAACCCTTTTTACATTTACCTAGCCATGACCCTTCACCCCACTAATATTAATTTAATTAATTTAATTAAATTAATGCATTATCCTCACTATATTTATTATTTAAATATCTTATTTAAATAATATCTACACATATAGTTCACTTAGATACCTCACCAAGCTAACTAAACCTAAGACATATTCTTAGCAAGTTCTGATAACTAACTAAGACTTACCCAAACCCAAAAAATCAATGCCTACATTCCCTCTAACCACATTCCCACATGCTCACATAAATCTCCCGAGTCTAATCCGTGGGATAACCACACGAGATCCAAGAAAATCAGGAGGATCTCCTAAGTTTAGTAAACCTAGGAAATCCCACCTTGGCCACGTCGGTTATCCCTAACCGTCACCGGTTAAGCAGTTTGTCGTCGGTTACCCCTTTTAACCCCTAAACTACCTTATTCTCAAGGTTGCCAAACATTGGGAGAAAGTTGATGAGCAAGAAAAAAATCTCAGAGAGATAACGCATCTTCAGAGAGTAAATTCCGCAAAAATTCTTATCCGAGGAAGGAGATTGAGTATCTTCTCTGCAAAGCCATCTAGCCACGATCCGATCTATCCAAGTAAAGAGGAGTGTACATACAGCCCATGCAGAATCTTTTCTTGAGTTGGTGATCACTTGCAGCCTTCAAACCCATCATCAACACCTCCATCCTTCACACTGAGACCTTGGGAATGAAATCCAAGTAAGTTCAACATCATAATTTCTGTTTATTTCATTTCATCATCATTTTATCATCCATTGTTTATCTTACTCCTATTGACTTTCTCCAACATTTTCACCTCCATAGACCCATTAAAACCTTGCAAAAGTATACTCTAGTCACCCAATACCTCATCTTGACCAACAAAATCATTTTTGTAATAAAAAAGGAGACCAAAACCCTGTTTTGTGACATTTCAGATCTCACGAAGAAGCCATTGGCTATACCTAAACGCGCGCACGGTCCCACGCCCGACACGATTCTTTGTGTTTTCCCACACAACCCTGAGCAGAGACCTACCCACCTAACTTTACATCACCCTCATTCACATGTGACCTACCGAGACCTTTATCAGACCTACCGAGACATTTATCAGGACTTCAGAACCAGAACCAACCATTTGACCTATGGATTCTATTCTAGCTTAACATGTTAGATTATATTTATTTTCTTATTGTGTTTTAAGTGAGATGCCTAAATCATTTCCAAATAACAATAGGATTTAATTTGTTTACAACATTAGTTTGTTTAAAGCGTTGAGTGGACGGAAAACCATCTAGGAAGTATCATACTTCTCGGATCTAGCTTACACTAGGTAGTTCACTGCCTATATTGTTTAATTCCTTCTGGTGGTCTTGTTTTCATTATAGGTAGTTCCTCCTAGCCAAAAGGAATCTCTCACGATCAGCTGTGGATTCGGAATTCATATGCGTGTAACAACCCATCAACCGACATTTGAACATGTATTCCTCCTATGCCCGTTACCCTATCTGTTTCGTCAACACTTCAAAGAAACAATCTAAGAAAAAGGTGAAACATTTTGGCACGCCGGTGGGACCCATCCAGGGTTCCTTGCATTTCATTCATTCCTAGGAAAAAAATTATGTGTTTGTTTCCCTTCTAAAAGCATACACACTAATTTTCTTCCCTGGTAATCCACATCTCCTTTCTATTTTCTCTAAAGGAAACTTTTCTTTTGGTGTAATTAAAAAGAATCATTTCTTCATGTTTTTGCATTGTAGTGAAAGAGCATCCCTCTTCCTCTTCATCTTATTATGTCATCCAATTTCAAATTTTGATTTGGGTTTAAAACAATTGCATTCCATTCTGATTTATTGCATTAGCTCACATTAATTGAGGGCAACCTATACGACTGGAAGTCATGACCAGCTGATGGTTGACAAACGAATCATAGAAAAGCACTTCTATCCTTTTCTCTTTCTCCGAGTCTTACCAAACCACACAAAAATTCAAAAACATACATTCTTAAACAATATCCTACTTGGAAGAAGATGTAGGTGATAACATGATCATGACACGGTGGGCATCCGACTCGGTGCTGCTGCCGAGTCATACTTCAAAGAAAATCCGACCCCACGATAACATACTTGAAACCTCACCTTTTAGATCTCCTTCTTTGTAGAAATCCATCCTCACAAAAACTCTATTTCAAAATACATGTGTCGGTCCCTAAATAGAATTTTCTTAGTGTTTCTTCTTGGCTTGTGTTTTGAGGTGAAAGATCACGTTCATCACTTTTTTCATCCTTACACACTCCTCATCATATTTTGGTGTGTTCCGGCTTCACTGAGTGTGTCATTTTTCCCATTGACGTTTTACACGTCTTCGGATTTAACATACTGTCATATTTTACCTTCTACCTCGTTGTTTACTCACTGTCCATTTTCTACAGTGACCAGCAATGGTTACCCCTAACCGACATTGGTTTTCCCTAATTGGCATCGGTTAGCCTGTTTCACATTCCACCCACCATTTGTTACTTCATCCATTTTTATCACCGATTCACTGTTCTGCTTTGTTCTCATTATCATTCACGAGAGAAGCACCCTACGATCAATCTTGGTTCACATGGTGGTAACACGAAGACAAGCAAATGCCCTTGTGTTCCACGCTAGTTTCCAACCACTCCCACCTAGTTCTTCACCACCTTCTATTTTATCACCAGCCATGGATCCCATCTAGCCTACTACTATCACTACCGAGATGAGGAGTTCGCACGACTCCTTGACCAGAACCCTGTCGCCTTGCAGTTTTACCTCTCCCACTCATCCACTTGAGATGCCTCGGGTCAGTTGATATATGGCATGCCCGTATCTATCCCCCTGACTCTCGCACCCACTTCGCATCGGCCCCATCTGGCTCCATGTTGCCCGCATCCACTTTACCCCTAGTCGTTTTGATTAGGTTCTATACCCGCCATGATTGCCACGTCATACCTGCATGGCACCCATTACATCCACCATACCCTCGCGACTACCCCCAAAACAACCTCATCTACCCCTAATGTCTCATACATACATGTAGCTACATTCCCACCTTTCTTATCGGTGACCCCTACCCCATTTCAGAACGTAGTTCTTTCCATTTACACAATCATTAGCCCCTATTACCACTAGGGTTACCACGACCCTTCCACCTCGATATATATACTACCAAAAGCTGCTGTTTCATCTATTATTCATTCAAGTGCACGTACCCCTATTTCCTTGCCTTCTTCTGCCACCTTGCCCATGTCATCCCCATACACTGGAATGCCACCCCCATTATATACCCAAAACCAACCTCCTCATGCTATAGGAGGCATCCAATCATCACAACCCACCAATGACCTAATTAAATTGATGTTGGACAAGATGCAGACATTAGAGGCATCGGTTTCCGGCTCCCACAACACTCTCACCTACGATGAGATTTACAATGAGCCTATTCACCCATCCATTCCTATCCGTTCATACCCTGTGCATTGGGAAATGCCTAAATTCAACCGCTTCAATAGTAAGGAAGACCCACAACAACATTTGTGCTCGTTCAAACACGGGTGTTATCTGATCACTCATGATGATGCCCTACTTTTGAGAACCTTTCCCATGTCCCTCACTAGACCTGTATTAGATTGGTATAGTGGGTTACCTAAACACTCTATATTTTCATTCAATCAGGTAGCCCAAGCTTTCTTGGATCATTTCTCTATCAATATCGCCAAGAAGGTTACCATGACTGATCTATATTCCACAAGTCGATGCGAGGACGAATCTATCGCATATTTTTTTCACTCATTTGGCGTAGATCAATCAACTTACCTTCCAACTGCCACAAAGAGAAATCGTCGAACTCTTCACATGAGCTTGCACAAGACATATCTCACTAACCTTGCAGGTCCAAACTTTCCGAACATTCGATGAGGCATTCACTATGGCATGAAAGTGGAGATCTGGGCCATCGAAGAGAAGAAAATCCAATTATGAAATAAAATTCGGCATTCAAGTCAAATGAAACCTCTTCTTCTTCCAAACCACAAACCAATTATTCAAAGGCTAAGGGTACACGCTAACGAGTGGTACTCAAGAGCCATTGCCCATCATCTGTCGACACCGGGCTACACCCTCATCTAATCTATCACTGTCCAAGATTTTTGATTCGGACAAGAGTGGCGAAAATATACCCCAATTGGGGAACCTTACTCTTATATCTTATAAAAGCTTATCAATTTGAGGCCATCACCCTTCCACCCATAAAACCACCAAGCATGATTTGCACGAAACTATCACCAAGTCAAGGGTCATAGTGGCCGGAAACTACATCAATTTCAATAATATTGTCCAATAAATGCTCAAGAAAGGTGAGTTAAGCTGTGGATAATCCCATCACCACCCTAACCAAAATCTACAAATCTTCAAAAAACCATTTCCCAACCATGCCCCTTCATCCAATCAAACCGGTGAGACATCCACTCACGATACCCATACCGTGACATTCACGTAATTTTTAACAAGGTACACCTGTCACCTCTAAATTACCTCACATCCCTTCCATAGCCAGAAATCCTAGCCTCAAATCCTCCTTCCACATTAGAACCCAACCTCCATTTGTTCCTTCACCAATAGAGGAACACCTTTCATCTCCTTCATCACCAATGGAGGAGTCTTAAACTAACATCAAGCCCCTCTCACCCCTACCTTCACCACTTAGAGAGACTTTACCTACCGTACATTACCTCCTCCTGTAAAGGAGCTCCCATTACCTCCTCCACCCGTAAAGGAGCTCCCATTACCTCCTCCACCCATGAGGAGTACCCACTACCTCCTCCACTCGCACTTGAAGGAGCACCCATTACCTCCTCCACCTACGGAGGAGCACCTATCCGTTCCCCACTTATAGAGGAGATCACATCATCTCCTCTGCCCATCATAGACCCGGTGGAGATACATTTACCTCTTGGCGAGAATTCTCCATCAGCTACCCAACATCCAATAGACCTATTTTCGGCTCTCTTACCACAGGCCAGAAGCTGCCCAATCCCCATCTCTAAGATACATTTTATGGGAATTCCCATTAGGTCCTCACCAAATCCACCCATAGACGTACCATTCTCTCTTGGCCAATCACTTAGATTATGTGGATAGGGCTTTATTAAGGGTGCCTCTTACTCCTGTCTCAACACAGATGCGAGATCCTTGATGACACCTCCATTATCTACCCAAACACATTTCCACCCATCAAACCAAATACAACTACTATTTTCACAACCCCTTCCACAATACCCATTAGCACTCACACCACACCCTTACCCATAACCCGACCTATACCTAAACCCAAGCCCATACCAGAACATTTACCTCCACTAAACCTATTACCACTTCAGGGGTCACCCGACCACCGGTCTTACTCATCCACCTATTAAATTGGATTTAGATACATCCTCCAACGTCAATACCACACCTACTTTGACACCCAAACCAAAGAAACAAACTCATTGACCTCATACCCCGGCCGTACCAATCACACCCGCACTTGTCCCATCTACCTTAAAAACTCGGTTGTCGACATGATCAAGCACCCTTCACCCATCCATAAACCAATAACACAATAACCCATTCCTTCCTCACATACCTCTATCTTTACCTAAGCACACAACATGACTTATACCTATACCTGTAGTCTCCTTACCACCAATACCGCCAATACCTTTAGCTATTGCTTCCACTACCCACTACACTTCGGTCTTTTCCCTCACACCCTAAATCGACCTACGTCGTCTACCTTAAATAGCTTGCCCCGTTATCCGTGGGTAACTCACCCTCTTCCTCCATCTACTTTTCCTTCTAGACCTCATAAACACCCACATCACCTTTACCCGAAGGTGCGACCAAAAACAAAGCCACACTGCCGATGGCCAAGGTAGTCAACAACCCCACACCCTCCTACCCGTTTATCTCGTACCCCTACCCAAATGAGCGCGGCCGATACCTCAAACCTCATAGGCACCTAAACCCATAGCTCGACCCGTTCCTATTCTTCGTAAACAATTCCCGACAACCCAACCACACCTACACCCAAACTCACATTCACTTCCCATTGTGATCCACTAGCAAGGTCCTATGCCAACATTTTAACCAACCTCCTCGAGACTTCCGTTATCACATTAACGCCACTCCGACCTTACGACCCCCTCAAACCCAAACCAAAAGGCTTTGATGATACTAAAATTTGTGCATACCATCATGTCTAGGGGCACGATGTGGAGAGGCTGAGCCTTGAAAGCTGTCCTTATCAATTGTGTCCACTAGAAACCAACTTTGATGATGATGAACTTATCATGAGGATATTACTTCACTGAACACCCATTCCCTGCTGCTACTCATGACCACAACCTCTACCCTCACGGCTCCTAGAGCCACCCTCAAATTTGAAATTAACATGGTTCGCATCAAAGAATTGGTACGTCACCACCCAAATGTCATTGTGCCCGAGCTAACCTCACGAGGTTTTCTCCTCCAGGTAGGTTTTTTCCCTTCATGTCGTTATACCACTCACCTACACCTTCTCCATTTGCCAATTTCCCTCAAATCAACACTGATACATGTCTTTATAAGTGCATAGAAGGGCAAAGACAAGGCTGTTGACCCACCAACAAATCCTATACCCAACATACCATCTGCACCCATACCTACAATATCTATCCATGGCCGCACATACCCCATTTCTAATGGTGTCACACATTGCACCATGCTCAAACAACTACACCAATCTCCCTCAAAATGTCCTTATCTGATCTCATCCAAACCTCGGAATCCCACCATCGAAGCCCTCATGGAGGTTCTTTAATCTATTGAGGTTTTACCCAGTGACCCTACACCCCGTAGCCTCCATCATCACACCCCATCATGTATCCTCTCTCACCAAATTACCACCTTCATCCTCACCTCACCTTGTTCACCAAGTGGCCCTCCTTAGCTTCTCGGAGGAGGAGTTGCGCCACCAAAACAATGGCTAGACCCGACCCTCTTCATCTCTGTCCACATCGATGACATCATTTCATCTCATGTATTTGCTCAAATGCACATACTTGATAATTGCGTGCACAAACATCCGGTCATGTTGCGTTCATTCAACGATGCTATCACCACGACACTAAAGCCTTGTCATCATTCACGTTTGTGTGGGCCCCTGTACCATTCACGAGTTTTTATGTTTTGGAGGGGGAATTCCAATATAACTTGTTTCTTGGTAGACCACGGATCTGTGTCATGAGTTGCGTTCCTTCCACTTGCATCGTTGTGTAAATTTTGAACCACGAAGGACACACTTATACCATTCTAAGGTGACCCATCACCTTTCAAAACATGCAGACATGCTTTCACCAGGCCAACGATGTGCTCATACTCATGCACAACCGTCTATTTCTACAACCATGATAACGCTTCACCTACACCTCCACCTACTAGTATAGATGCTACTTTCACCACACATACGCCTCTATTCCTACCCAACTTTGTAACCTCCATGGTGACCCATTAGCTTCCCAATCACATTAACTCCACCTGCATCGACCTCGACACATCATCCATACCAGCTACCTACATACCAACCGCTGATCCATTGGAAGGTGTTTTCAACACCTCACTGCGGAGGAGTACCACCTATATAGTGTCGACACATTCCTTACTCCGCACGAGTTTGGAAGCCTTCACCAACACCCTGCTATGATCCAGTATAGGAAAACACATCATTTATGGTCCTCCTCATCTTCGTACTAGTCTCACTATGGGGGACTTGATCTACCACTTCTGACTGAACCACCATCACAACCCGCTTATTTCTGTGACTTCAAATCACTTGCAATCGTTGTTTCACCCACACCTTCTGCTTGTGCGTTGAAGGGTTTTGGTTTTGGATTTTATGAGCAAGCCGCCATATTGTTATTCCATGTACCACCTGAAACATAATGGCCAGTAGAGGTATCGACTTCCACTGAACCTCCTACCAAGCGAGGCCCGTATTGAACTCATTGAAGACCCTAGCCCTTTTCCACCTTCATCACCACCCTCACAGCGGAGTCAATGGATCTTGAATCTATCCTTCTACTAAATTTTTTTCATAAACACCATTTCCTTGGCGCCTTTGACTTATCAATGCGAAAGGCGAGGCCCCTCCACTCTCCCATTCTGTATCCACGAGGTCATCGATGATGACACGCCTACCATTAACATCGTTGATATCGGGATGATGAATCCTTACTCACCTACCTTGGTGCGAGGAAGACTCATATATTCATCGGTCGTTATCCTTTGAGACCACAAACCATTTTGAATGAATCGAATATCGAAATCAACATTCATACTCAGGATGACCCACACATCCTAAAGATCAGACAATCTTTAGATCTTCTTTGCGAGGAAGCCATCACCTCTTTTCTATGAGATCATAACCAAACTTTTGCTTGGTCTTATGCGAGACATGGCGGTATTAACCCCACCATAGTGGTCCATGATATAATAACCATTCCCGATGCCAAACCTATCAAACAAAAGTAGAGGAAAATGTATCCTCGCATTGCTCTTCTTGTCAAGGAAGAACGATTGCCTTCTTTCCATTTCCTTCATCTTACCCATTGATTATCCTCATTGGATCTCTAACATTGTCCCTATTACTAAAAGCAACATGGGGACTCTGTGTATTTTGCGTGGACTTCCATGACCTCGGCCTCGCTTTGCTGAAAGGCGATTTCCCTTGCCCGGTATTGATCAAGTGATTAACCTCACCCTTCCAGGTCACAAGATGCTCTCACTCATGGATGGTTTCTCGAGTTATAACCAAATTTTTCTTGCCCGGAAGATCAGCACAAGACCGCATTCATTACCCTTCGGGGGAACCTTTTGCTTATCGAGTCATGTCTTTTGGCCTTAAAAATCTTTGGTGCTACATATCGCATGTTATGACTTACATCTTCCATGATATCATGCATCGCATATTGGAAGATTCACGTGGATGATCTCTTGGACAAATCTAAATGTCACTCACGAGAACCTTTCCGTCCTCAAAACCATCTTCGATAGCATCATTAAAGATTGTGTCCACCTTGACCTAAAAGTGCATCTTTGCGGTTCTCTTAGGAAAACTCACGGGATTTATTGTTTCTCTCCATGGTATAGAATTTGACCCTACTACTAAAGTCAAGGCCATTCTAGAAATGCCTCCGCCCACTAACCTTAAACAACTCTCGTGAGCACAGAAAGGTAAATTGTAGTCCATTCAACTGTTTCATTTCACAACTATCTCGATCGGTGTCAACCAATTCATCATCTCGCTTAGGAAGGATGTCTCCTTTAAATGGTATGATGACTATCAAAAAGATTTTGAGGCCTTAAAATAATACCTTCTCCAACCACCCATTACTCATTCCACCTTAATCGATCAACCTTTTTACGTATACATACCAGCTACGATCATTCCTTGGGAGCCATTCTAAGCTCATCGTGATGAACAACACAGTAGCGGGTAGTTTATTACATAAGCCATACTCTTTTGGACTATGAAACCTGATACTGACCATCCAAAAATCTTTTCTTAGCCTTAGTTTCGTTGCCACCAAACTCCGACATTGCCTACTCAACCATAAAACCTATGTTGTGACCAACACCGATCCTTTACACTTCATTGTACACCAAACCTTATCAAAATCGGTGTGTCACGCGATGGCTTATGCTTTTGGCTGATCTTAACCTTGAATTCATTCACCAAAGGTCCATTAAGGGCTAGGCTATCGCTGACCAACTAAGCGATGCACCTATTCTTTGAGGGACCGACCCTCTAATTTTGAATTTCTCGATGAATCCATTCTTACCCTTTCCTGGATGAACCCCCTTACCAAATGACATTGTTCTTTGACGGTTCCAAGTGTCAGCGTGGGGGTGGGGCTGGTGTTATCCTCGTTCCTCTAGATGGAGAACCCATGCCTTTTTCTTTCAAACTAGACTTTGAATGCACCAACAATATTGTCAAGTCACGAGCGCTCGTACTACATCTCCGAGCCACCTATGCCCTAGATGTCAAATCAATCCACATATTTGGTGATTCACAATTGGTCATAAACCAAGTCAATGGTATGTACCAATGTCGTAATGAGATACTTCAAAAGTATAAACATCATGTAGACATACTTTTGACCACCTTTGATCGTTACACCCTTGAACCATCCCACGTTGACCAACAAATTTGTAGATACCATGGCCTACTTAGCTTCCCAAATACCCACTTCCACCGATTCCAAAATATTTGTCAACTTGTCTGATGCCTCCATTCACCTTCTTATTTACCTCATGATGTTTACTCAATCGGAAATGACACCTTTGACCCGAGTGACCTTTGGTATAAACAATACTCTGACTACCTTTCCCTCTCCATCTTACCTCCTGATCTCACCTTAATGGACAACGTGCCTTCCTTAAAAGGTCTCCGTTTTGTTATCACGGGGGACTTCTCTATAAGTGTGGCTTTGATGGTATTCTCTTACGATGCCTTACAAGTTCTAAAATTCCTTATACCATTAAGGAGGTTCATGATGGCATATGTGGAGGTCACTTTAGTAGCCTTGCTATTGCTAAGCATATTATTTGTATAGGCTATTACTAGCTGACCCTTAACCATGATTGTTGCGACTATGTCAAACGTTGTGTGAAATTCCAAAAACATTCCAACCTTCATCATACACCCAGTCATGCCTTACAGGTCGCTCATGATCTGTGGCCCTTCTCTCAATGGGATTTGGATCTTGTTGGAGAAATCAATCTGATTCTTCCAAATGCCACCAATGGATCATAGCGCTCTTTTGAATACTACACAAAATGGGTGGAAGCCATACCACTCATCTCAAAAAAGATGAGAAAATATGTGAGTTCATTAACCATCACATCATTTGTCGCTTTGATGTTCCTCATTGCCTCATCACTTGACAATGCAAAACAATTCAAAAAACAAAACATTGCAGAAAAAATTGTGCGATGCCTTTGACATTCAACTTAGTTTCTCATCACCTTATTACCCACAAACCAACGGCCAAGCCAAATCTACTAACAAAACCCTAAAAAAATTCTCATCAAAGTGGTTGATGATACTGGGAAGGATTGGCATACACACATTCCTTTTACCCTATGGGCATCTTTGCTGCAAGTATTCACACTTCCACTTTGCGACCACACGCTTTTCAGTCTGCGGTCTACGGATGCAGGCGCATTACGCCTCTCGAAGTCTAGATCCCTCGCTCCGTATTTCTCTCCATGACATGCTTGATTGATGATGACTTTTGTCGGGATTGCTTAGCACAACTAGAGTTATTAGATGAGCGTCGTCTTAACGCTCTAGATCACCTCGGGTTTACTAATAATGTATCGAACATGATTATGACAAGCGTGTTCATGAATGAACCTTCCAAGTCGGTGACCTTGTCTTGAAAGAAAATCAACATGTAACCAAAGAAGAAAAAAAGTAAATGGGCCAAATTAAGCTCCTAATTGGCTTGGACCATACATTGTAACTCATACCTATGGATCGGGTGCTATCGTTTGTCCTCACATGAGGGTAAATCCGAACTGAACCCCTTAACGCATTATATCTTTGACCATTCTATTGTTGACTCATTGTCCTACCTCACCCTTTGTATCTTTGAGCTCATCCCTTGAGCACTATCCACTCTATACACCTCCCTAATGATTAAACAAGAATCATTTTAGTACCCATCACTTGTTATCTTCTCTTGAATATGTGTACCACGACACTTTTGCGCATAGCATGATTCTCATGGATACTTTTCGTTTACCTTTAGATGAGATCCTATGGTCGTTCCACCTATCTTTTGAACAAGATTCCTATCCTTCACCTTGGTCTTATCCATGATTTCAAAGACATCCAATCGGACCAAACTTATTGATTCAAACTTCTTATAAAAAAATGACTCCCTCAAAAGAACATTTTCCTCTCGACCAAATTGCTACTATAAATAGACTACTCCTTGAAGGATAGCTATGTGAAGCTTTTAAAAATGAGAGAAACCAAAGCTTCCGTGTCGATCAACTTCACGAAGACCTCAAGGAGTACCATATTATTTATCCATATAGACTTCCCATGATTGATCGGTCTATCAAAACAAAAACACTTTTTAGTCATGGACTTGCCCATTGTGACCTCGGACCTCTTGCCAAAAGACTGTCCTCCCAAACATATAAAATTAAATACCTTTCACCCACCTTACCATTTCCACTCTCATTTCCTCAATTGCCTCGAGGGACATCTTGGACTTTTGACATTTGGTGATCTTATGACAACTTTCACCATAGAACGATTAATTGTGCAATGCCTTTCGGATCTTGTGTTCATCACCCCTTTCAAGGTATGATCTACTTGTCGATCCTACCCAATCAGGTGGCTTTATTGCCCCCCTTTTATCTTTTAACCATCTTTGTTTACATTTTGATTACCTTATATAGGACTTGGTCCTCGACGCTTACCTTTGGGGGTAATCCTCCCCTTTCACTATAATTACCTTCACCTATAATCTACCCACACCTATTAAACCTAAACCCACTACATGACCACAAACCTACCAACTCATTCTCATATTCTTCCCTAGCTCATGGGAGAACTACATTGGCTTGAGGTCCCTTTTCACTGGGACTATGTAGGCAGCACTCTGAGGGCATGGGGCCCTTGGAGGTTAGCTCGGCCATTCTCTACCCTAATCAATTCATCAACCATGCCTAACTCACCATTTACCCCACATTTCACTTAGTTCCCTTTTCTAACAAAATTGGAAATCAAGCCACATACATAACAAGTTGTTTACCATTTTATACATTTGTTACACCTACCATCTCTCTATCATCACTATGCATAGATTATACAACATTTCACATATGAACCATCGTATCATTCATTGCACCCAATAATGAATCATCAACTAACCTAACTCAACCATGCCTATAACCTAACTCAGCTATGACTATAACCTAACTCTACCATGCCTATAACTTTGACATAATCCATGCTTACCAAACCTAACTCGATCCATGCCTATAACTGACTTCGATCCATACTACACCGACATGACTCCATCATGCATAACTCACCTAATTTCAAACCACATTTAAATAAAAAATCCATATCTCATCTAACACAAGCCATAAAACCAATAACTCATAAACATATTAACACATCACAAAATACCATGAATCTCATCGTATAAATCAATAAATGTGTATCTCAAAATACATGCCTATCTCATCATGGCCATCATCTCAAAAATGTTGGCACGTAGGCCGATATACAATACAAAATGTCATCGGCACGCAGGCCGGTCTCATATATACACAAAGAATGAATGAATCAATACAAAAAATCTTCGGCACGCAGGCAGTATATGCTCACAATATACAAAAAAATCACTCATACATCCTCACTATCTTGACAAGACGCCTAGTATGTGATAAAAAATACAACTATCTTCGGCACGCAGGATGGCATATATATATAAAATAATCACTACTATACATAAAAAATCAGGGTGGCCGCATATCAGACATCTCGCCGAATGTCCTCCATCTCTATATCACCTACACCCTCGGCCTCCTGTGTCTCTGCTTTGGCATATCACCTAGCTCACGGGTCGCCACGCTGTAGTGGCTTTTCCTTGATCAGGCCTCAAAGCTTGCTGACCTCCTATGCTCTCCACACTATGTGTGCGGGATCTAAATCCTCTCACTAGATGCCTATTATGCCTGTAGTCTCGTGATGAGAGTAAGTCTATCCCGACTACCATGAACTGGTCTGATAGTATCACGCCTCACTAGGGCATCTCGTAGCACGGATATAGGTATGCTCTATGATGGTCCCATGGGTCTCACATTTGTACCTACCTTGCGCGGCACTATGAACTGGGACTAGCTCTCTGCGTCTGTGGTGGTGCCCATGCCCTCTGTGTGCCTATCTCTCCCGGGCTGTAAGGCCCCCTATATATGTGTCTGGGCTATGGCCAAATGGCCTTGTAATCCGCCACACGAGCTGTAGGGATGCCACTGACCATCTCTATCTCCATCTCCTCCATCACCTCCACCCTCTCCCTCTGCCATCTGGGCCTGCAGACTAGCCACATGTACTCATAGCTCTACTACCTCTACCTCTGACCCCTCCAGCTATGTCTACAGTATACCTATCTACGTGATCAGTGTCGCTACTTTCCCTGTAGGGTCTCTCTCTACCTTTGTCGTGATAGCTAAATCGCTACCGGTGCAGGGGATATGGCTCATAATTGAGCCGCCTGTTTGCTATACCTATCTCGTGCATCGCGTCATCAATCCAGACGATCCCTTTGCTCCTCCTCTCCTATAGGCACTTGTATCTTTGTGGTAGAGGTAGAGGCCTCTCCACATCATCTCTCGAGTGTGGGAAGGGCGAGAGGAATATCTGTCGATAAGCTCAAGCTGCCCGTCGGACCATGTCAACCAGGGATCATCTCATCCTCCCGATGCACGGTGACCTTGTATCCACCTCTCTAGCTGGAGCTTAGCTAGCTCCTCATGCATGTGCCTATATGAGGGGAATCCCACATATGGCCTCCAGATAATGTCCACTCTAGATAACCCCTCCAATAATTGCCAAAAATGGGCCACATCATATGTCGACCTATCCAGACCTCCTCTCTCCTGAAGCAACCGCACCCATCTCCTATATCCTAATTGCATAGATCTCATTTAGAATGCATTTTCTTGGGGCATCCTATAGGTCGAACACAGACTATGTGGTCGTAGGCCCTAGTGTAGTATAATGTATAGTAAAGGCTAAACCTACACAGGCACCCATACGCCCCTGACTCTTTGTAAAGCTCCACCAAGAATACTAGTGCCTGTGAAGCATGTCTCATGTACCATCATATCATGGAGCACCCTCATCAGTGATCGGGAAATCTTCCACCCTCTGCATTAGGCAATGCATGCAACACACTTCCTCCATCAATAAAACTACTAGCCTTGTCTCATCCGGATGGGCTAGGTACATCTCATCATAGCTCAATGCAGGCTTATGTAAAGCGCAAACTTCACTTTGCCCCCTTTCCAAATATGGTCCCGATCAGCTCATATGAGGTCTTGGAGGAGATAGAGTACACTGGGCCCTAATATGGGTAACCTCGGAATCACGGAACACATCCTCCGGGTGATAGTCATCTCACCCAAGACAAGGTGGAATGTGTTGGTCGCTGAGTCCCATCTATCGATGAGTGCGACAATCAAAATAGGCTGATGAACAACATGCTTGGTGTAGCACCGAATACCACTCAAGCCCACTACCTCCACGTGTTGCAGCTCCAACGGGCTCGTTGGGACGTGTAATGTCACCAATAGTGGTAGAACCTATCTCGTATGTGTAAGCTGCGATCGACCCCCGCATCAATCCAAAGCAAAACATTAATCTACCTTTACCATGACCTTATTCATCACTTATCATTACCCACCACCCTATTTTTACCTTACCCATCTCAACCACCTAACCTACATCATTTTTTTGGACCCTTTTGCCTAAAATCCCGACCAGCACCGGTTCCTCCTAACCGAGCCAGTGGTCTGCTTAACCGGCATCGATCACCTATTTGGTGATCGATCACCAGTTCAACTTGACCAACCATGGTTACCACGTAACCGACGCTTCGGTCACCACGTTAGTGACTAATCCCGGTTCTACCTAACAGCGTCGCTGGTCACTATCGTAGAAAAATCCGTGACTTCCCAAACCCCCCTTTTTTCTAAACCCTCCCACCTGTCCCTAAAACCCCACCTACAATGACTTACACTACCCCAAACCCCTACCCACCCCACCTATCCAATTTACTACCCTCCCCTCCTCTTTTTTGGCCCGTTATTCCCCCCACACCCTATTTAACTTTTTTCCGCCCACAAAACCCTACAAATACCAATTATTACACCATCTACTCTATCTAATTAACATTAAAGAGTTAGGTGCTTACCTCATCGCTTTGTCGCCGTATCGGTGTACACGTTTGTGCCTTTGTCATGCCGATGGTGTCCGCCCGAGCCCTCTCTAGTCTCTTCCATCATAGAATATCTGCCCACACACTCCAACCAATCAAATCCCTCGCGCAAATCTCATGGACCCGCTCACCAACCCAACCACCATCAACTCTCACTGCTGCCCAACGCTCTTTGTCCCGATTCCTTCGGATGCTTTTCTCACTTTTCTCTTTTTTGTCCTTTCTTCATACTTCGTATTCACAAATGAAAAATAAAACGTGGATTTTTTTTTATACCAAACCCGACCTAACCGTCATCGGTTCCCACTAGAGACCATCGGTCTCATGCCCTACCTAACCATCGTCAATTTTCCCATACCGACGTCGGTTATCCATGACCGCCAGTGTCACCTTACCTACACATTGCCCCTACTTTGCCATTTCACCCCACCCTCTACCTTGCTCTTTACCCTATACCTTTACTCAACCCATTAGCTTACCTTTCCTGACCTCGTCACTTCCTACCTCCATTTTTCCTCCTTTGGGAATCATTATTTTACCCTTACCTCGGCCTTACCCATCGACAATCTAGATATTAGGACCTAGACCATCGCATTAGTGACCTTTGACCTCATGTGTTTGCTATACCTTGTGGCATGGTTACTGTGTTGTTTGACCTAATGACCTTACCTAGCCTATTGCCATGACTATTTATCCTAACCCTACCTTTGGTGTACCGGAACATACCTAAGCGTTCTCGCACCTAACCTACGTTGTGCTTCCCTGACCTTATCGTATACCTTAGATACCAGATTCACTTCAACCTTGTTTGGATAAAACTATCGACCTTAGACAATGTAGAGTTTGCTTGCTCTTCAACCCGGTAGCGTGTAGTTTATATGTGTGTGTGCATTTGTGCTACTGCTACCTTTGATCTCCGACCCATTACCTAGATCACCCGAGTAGACCTTTCACCCCTTTTTCCCCTGTCCCATTTGCCTTTTCTTCACATTTACCTTTTATCGGACCACTACCTGCTTCCGCTGCTTGCCTCGTCGGTTCTGGTTTGAGGGGATCTGCGCCCCCTCACATGGGAAACCACATCTTTTTTTGTTAGCGTCACTTCCCAATACAAGCTACACAACAAAAAGGGGCAAAATGTAGACACTAAAATTAGGTCACACTCCCCTTTCGTCCCTTGACATATAAGCACCCTTTTACATTTACCTAGCCATGACCCCCTTCACCCCACTAATATTAATTTAATTAATTTAATTAAATTAATGCATTATCCTCACTATATTTATTATTTAAATATCTTATTTAAATAATATCTACACATATAGTTCACTTAGACACCTCACCAAGCTAACTCAACCTAAGACCTATTCTTAGCAAGTTACCATAACTAACTAAGACTTACCCAAACCCTAAAAATCAATGCCTACATTCCCTCTAACCACATTCCCGCATGCTCACAAGAAGCTCCCAATCTAATCCATGGGATAATGACATGAGATCCGATAAAATTAGGAGGATCTCCCTAAGTGTAATAAACCTAGGAAATCTTGCCTTGACCGCCATCGATTATCCCTAACAAGTCGCCGGTAAGCCGGACCGCTATCGAGTTACCCCTTTTAACCCATAAACTACCTTATTCTCAAGGTTGGAAAACATTTGGAGAAAGTTGACGAGCAAGAACAAAATCTCGAGAGAGCAAATTCTAGCGAAAAATCACATCCAAGGAATGAGATTGAGTATCTTCTCCTGCATGAGACATCAGAACCACGATCTGATCTATCCAAGCAAAGAGGAGTGTACATGCAGCCCATGCAGAAGCTTTTCTTCAGTTGGTGATCACTTGCAGCCTTCAAACCCATCATCAGCACCTCCATCCTTCACACACAGACCTTCAAGAACGAAATCCAAGTAAGTACAACATCATACTTTCTTGGTTATTTCATTTCATCATCATTTTATCATCCATTGTTTATCTTGCTCCCTATTGACCTTCTCAACATTTTCACCTCCATAGACCCATTAAAACCTCACAAAAGCCTACTCCAGTCACCCAATACCTTATCCCGACCAACCAAAATCCTTTGTACAATCACAAAGGAGACCAAAACCTTGTTTTGTGACATTTCCAGATCTCATAGTAACCGCTTGAAGCTGGTTATACCTAACCGCCATCGGTCACCTCTATCCGACATCGATCTTTGTGTTTGGCCACATAGCCCTAAACAGAGACCTACCCACCAAATTTACGTCACCCTCATTCACCTGTAACCTACGAGAGACCTTTATCACACCTGCCGAGACCTTTATCGGACCTACGGAACCCAGAACCAACCATTTGACCTATGGATTCTATTCTAGCTTAGCCTATTAGATTAGATCTATTTTCTTATTGTGTTTTAAGTGAGATACCTAAATCATTTCAAAATAACAATAGGATTTACTTTGTTTACAACATTAATTTGTTTAAAACAATGGACTGATAACCATCTAGGAAGTATCATACTTTAAGGGTTTAACATACGCTAGTGGTTCACTGCCCATATTGTTTAATTCCTTCTGGTGGTCTTGTTTTCATTATAGGTAGTTCCTCCTAGCCAAAAGGAAGCTCTCATGATCAGCTATGGATTCGAAGTCATACACGCACAACAACCCATCAACCGACATTTGAATAGGTATTCCTCCTACGCCCATTACCCTATCTGTTTTGTCAACACTTCAAAGAAACAATCTAAGAAAAAGGTGAAACAAAATGGTTCATTACATTTGGTATCGGAGAAACCACCGTGTTTAAATCTCACTTAGTTTGTTATGTTGTTATGCCATGTAGCCTGGGGCCGTGGGGTGCCTAAATGCCGGTGAATTAGGCCTCGTATGTATGTGAGTGCGGGCACAAAATCTCGATTGGGAAGCATGGTGGGATGTTATAATCCTCATGTGTGAATTTAACTAATTCCTTGAGGTTTTTGTGTAAAGGTTCGTTATAATGGATTTGTACTAAGGATACTTGAATTTCTTGGAAAATCTTCTCAAATGATCTTGTAAACTTTATAACCTTCCTTTATTATTATAGTGAGTGTTAGTTTTGTAAATTGTTGGTATACTTCACTTATTTTCTAAACCTTCAAGCATTTTGGGAAGATATTCATGATCATTTAACTCTTATTAGAACATGTACTTAATAGCTACATCATGTTATTTTGTTCTTTGATTTTTTTTTGCTTCTTGAAGAAAACTTCCAATTTGCATTAATCGAACAAAAATTCTAAAATAAGTAATGTTTCCCCGATAGTATTTATTTATTCATTTCCCGTACCTACACATATGAAAACAATAGTTAGAAATGTGTAAGGCTCAAAGCCTTTCTTCCTTCTTTGCTCCTTTGATTTTTCTTTCTTGGTAATGTTCTCAAACTCATTAGATGCTCTTGAATGATAATGTCATATACTCTATTATCCATCTTCTATTTCCTTCTCATGCATTTGTATCCGTAATTGTCCTTAGAAATTAATCTTCCTAAAAGTGTAAGTACATGATTCTTTGAGAAACAACTAGAGCTCACGACAATACCTTTTTCTATCAACAAGTGTTGTGATTCGGGAGAGGAGCATGAAGATGATGCAGATGGAAGTGAGGAGCATGGGGAAACAAAATCATTCAAGAAATGATGGGTTTCCTCTCTCCTCATTTTCTTACAACTTTATGTATATGTATTTCTTTTTCTTGTACATATGAGTTAGATCCCACGACTTGTGTGGGAAACATTATTTCTTCATGAATAAATGGAATTATTTTATGTAATTGAGTTATCTATTTCCTTTTTCATTTGATTTTTGTAACTTATAAATGTGGAATGAACTAAAAAAATCAACACATCAATTAATCTCATTTAAACATAAGGAAACAATAAGAAATTAATGCACCTGTACTTTGAAAACTACATTCTTTGCCATGCAAATTACAACTGTGTTTGTTTTTTTAAGGACCAATTCATGATGTATGTTGTTGTTACCGCCTTCACTAAGTCCACGTAGTAGTATATTGAAGCTTTTGAATGAATTTTTTGAAGTCAACATTCAAAATGGTAGCATATGTGAGGCATTACACCTTCGCAACAACACCCATAAAAAGATTTCTTTCAATTCCTTTAGTGACTACCTCAGAACTTCACAAGTAAAAACATCTCAAGTATCCCTCCAATGATTGACCAAAATGGTCAACATATTTGAAACTTTGTTGATTTGGTTTCTTGCTACCTACTGTTAGAACCCATGAAAATGGCTATTTCAGCAATAAATTCAAACTAAAAACTTGTACTAAGATCGAACATGCATGCCAAAGGTTGCATAATGTTGATAAAGACTGGAATTACTCCTCAAAAATGAAAAAAACCTACAATGTCTTTGAAACTTGTGCACAAGGAACTTGGAGGAAGGAAACAACACCTACAATGCCTGCAAATTAAGTTGGCAACCATTTATTGAAAGAAAAAACAACTACATACTAAATAACCTCCACCTTGCTGGTCCTCCTATGTCAAATGAGAAATTTTTGTTTTCATCTCCACGAGGCTTCTAAAAAGGAAAAAAACTTCTCGTTGACCCATAAACCATACTTATGGGTTTCATAGGCATGTTGCAATCTGTCTTATCTTGGATAAACATATCCCTAATGAACACCCACTCAACTAGTGATACAAATTGGATGTATTGATGTTTCATCCCAACTTGAGAGGCATAATCCTTCTTGTATTCATTTACAAATCCTTCCAACTCATCTAGGAGCTGCATATATTGCTCCCAATCTTTATCATGGTCTTCAAGAGACAACTATGATCAAACTCCTCCTGAACCTTCTCCTTCCTATTGTCCCTCAATATAATAATATCCTCGATGAATAAGATTAAAATGTAAAGAATTTGAATGTCATAAAGGAGCTGGAAAATATTCCTTCCAATCTGAACTTGAATTTTTACCTACTCCCAAGCTAATATTTGGGCTACAAGAGCTTGCTTTCTCCTTAATTAGAGATGTAAGTACATCTGAACTATCGCCTTTTGTAATTTGATCTTGATCTTACTTCATGAATTTAGCTTTATGATTGTTTGCCCAAGGTCTTCTTCAATCTCTTGATGACTTCGCATGCTCAATCGCAACTTATACTTTGTTGTATTGTTACCTCCTTACTGCGACTTTCTGAATGAGCATATGTCATCCCTTGGATCTTGATCAAGGCCTATCATGTGAACATGGACTTGACATTCCTCCTCGATGTAGCATGGAAGTTCTTCCAATTCAAAATTTGTTTTTCTCTTTGTGTTTCCTATGAAAAATCTGCAAGTTCTCCTTTAACGATGTCGATCTCAATCTCATCTTCACACACACTTGCATCATCCTCTAATTTTTCTTCATTAAAATCATGCGAGATCAACCATCCCCTAATCCAAATATTATTGCTCCTCTACAAAATCAAACTTCATCTCTACATGCATCCTTTATCAAAGCTGTGGAATATGATAAAACTGAAACTTGGAGACCCATTGTTGCAGATTTTTCATAAATTCCAGCTTATTGTCTTGAATGGGTTGCCCCTCCTGATTGATTTTATGATCTTCACCTTCATGAATTGGGTTTGAGGATGAAGGAGGAGGGGTGGGCTAGGTCTCAGGTTGATTTTGAAATTTTTGTACAAACGAATGGGGTTCAAAGTGCATGTGGAAAGAAGAGGGGATATAAATTGCAACATTCAAAAAACTTGGAATGTTGTAGGTAAGTTGAATTAGTTGACAGGATAATAGGCATTGGATTCATATGAGGAAGGTATTTGGGAACTCCCCCATTGATGAAGCTCCTCAAATTTTAGCTTGTTGTCCTCTTCTATTTTCAATGGCTCCGATAATTCATTGAGATCAAATAGTCTTCTTCATCTTTTGAATTTTTCTATCAAAGTCTTCGTATTGAACATATAACTTCTCTCATAACTCGCATGATCTCGCATAAACTACATAATATCGATGTCCTAAAAATTACGATTATCACAAAGGTAACTATAATGATTATCAAATTTTGGATCATAGGGATATTGGTTGTAATAAGGGTTATAACACTCGATCTTAAGGTCGATGTAGGTAAAATGGATGTGGATCTAATAGATACAACTCTTGGAGAGAGAAATTCCATCGAGGAATAGATGTCATGATTGCATGACCTCAAAAAGATGGAAAAATGGGAAAGCATGTCCGCTGTAAATAAAAATAGGTTGTTTGGACTAGCTAAAAGACTAGATCTGCATTTGAAAATTACCTTTGAAGGATGAAATTTTACCAAGAAAAAATCAAACCTAGAAAACTATGAAAATTTTAATTTGATGTCCCATCGGGCATGCAAAAAAAAAAATGATCGGTCAAAATTACACCTCTATGATGGATGTCTTATTTGAACCTAACTTCGTTTAGTAAAATAGTATCTTCTCTCGGTTGTGGGTGCTTCGGATCGAGGAGAAAATCTAGAGAGGGTTGGTTCCCTTAATGGATCACTGAATTTCTAAAATTGTCTAGGTTAAGGGTTAGAAAGAATGTAAAACTGAAAGCTTGTAAAGGTGATACACCAAAATTTTATGGGGCTTGGGCTTGTATAAACACACTTATTGACTGGTAAAATAACTACTGAATTTCACTACAATAGCTTTCTAATTGATTTACACTCACAAGGCATTACAATGAACTTTCATGGCTTGCAAAACAATCAAATTTTCTTAATGTAGGTCTTGTAAACTATTAGCATGCAAAGGAATAATAAATTCACTAAAACATGCCTTTAATTTTCTATAACACACTATCAAAAAGCTTGCAAATGGAGGAAATAGTCTTTTATTCAATCATAAGGTGGAAAAGTAGAAATTTCTTATAGCATAACAATGCAAAAATCACCCCCTTTATGCTTTAAGAGCATAAAATATATAGAAAAACGTTCCACCAGGACTCTCCAAAATAACACATCCACTCTAGTGATATCTCCCTATACATGCATAATTTTAGTATTTGAAAAATTACAATTTTAAAATAAAACAAGGCTAATAATAACATCCTTAGCCTTTCTCCCACTTCAGTTAATTGTAGTTAACACTACATTTCCCCTCATTTTGGCATGTGTACATATTTGTTCTTCATAAATTAAGGTGACAGCTGGCCATCTTTTTCTTCTCATGCCAAAAGGTATTTTTGGCTTTATCTCTTTTTTTGGATAATTTTGTAAAAAAGACTATTTGTCTTTTATACAAAAGTGCCTTTGGTACCATGTGCATGCACGCTGACCCTTTACATAATTACATGATTTAGAAACCTACCCACTTTCAATTATAATAATCACATGAATAATAAAGGGGCGTATGATAGGTTTTGATCCTATTATCCTATTCACTCAAAACACGCATGATAATTAAAACCATTAACAATATCCATCGGGGCATATGGTAAGTTTTGAAATAACCATGGTTGAATGCTTACGGTTAGCTTTACCCAAGTTGTCTTCACGTCCAATTTAGGGTAAAACCCTAGCCTCTTCACATTTTCCTTCATTTGCTTTGTGACGAATGCTATTGGGAGGAACTCTGAAATAACCATATTGGGCTCTTCCAAATTCGATTTTTTCCAAGTCCGGCTCTATTTAAGGAATGCCTCCACTCAAGATGCACACTGCCCAAATTTTCTCCCACATTGGCTCTCTGTTATGGTAAATTATGTGCATTTTCTCTTGTTTCATTGCAGCTTGACCCAACTTTTGGTTTTCTAAGCATCTCTTTATATACCCAGATCATGGGTTGATTTATGTTTGTAGCCGATTTTATTTTGTTCATAAATATTTGGATTAGCTCAGTTTGAGCCAGCTTGCCCTTAGAGGTGTTTAACTTTGTTTCTGATTTAAAATTTGGGCTTGCATTTATTATTTCGAGCTCTACATTAATGTGTAACCTTGTACAGAGATGATTGTGCCATGTATTGCGTCCCTATAACTCTACATCTGTTGTGTATTTTATTTTGTTTTCTTCTGTTTATTCAAATGTTCACTCTTCTAAAAGCATAACACTCATGTTCTTAGATAGTAACTTGCTCAACCTGATCTGTTTTCCACTACCAGCTATGATGAGTTCATCCAGATCTATTTTAGTGCTTTACTAAAGCTCATGGGATCAAACCGCGCTTCTCAATGGCTCGCCATTTCCCCTTATTTAGAACACATTAAAACTCCACCATGGCTTCCACATTCTCAACTCACTTTGGTATTGGCACAACCATTTTGTGACCGGTTTTTTATCATTTCGACACGTTTATTTTCTCTTATACTCTGTCTTCTTCTAGCTTGGTAAATATTTGGTGCTCAAAATAACACAACTTTTACGTTTGATAATCCATATTCAAACTTTGTTTCTATTGTAATCTTCATGGTTTTGGAAATATATATAGTTTACTTTTAGAAGTAAGATTATGAAATGTATTGACATGTGGGATGTTATTTATGCAAAACCTCATTTTTCTGTTACATTGCTCACCAATGGTTTATGCTTCTCATTGAATATCTGACTCATGCTTGAGAGTTCGATTTTCTGCTTTGCACATTCCTTAACTTGATATAGCTATAAATCTGTCACATAAGTTTTGTTACTATGCTTTGTTGTCTCTAGATTCAAATTATTTTGTGAATAAGGGTTGTTTTCCTTCCTTTGACAATCATAGTTCTGTTTTGTAGGGATATGAATGCAGCTTTCCTTCTGTTCTGATTTATGTTTTAGAAAATGAAAACTTCCCCTCCTAGGAATGTATGTTACTCTTAGATGTAAACCCCTTATTTTCAGTTGATGGCTTAAAATATTCTCTTCCTAGATGGCTGCATTGGTTTTTGTAGAAGCTGAGTGTGATATGATGAAAATTTGTATTCTTGCATAAGTGTGATATGGTCTCAACGGGACGCTGAGGTCATACTTTCGTGACAAGTCTTTGATTTCCCATGCTGCCTTGTTGTAGACACCTATTTTTGGGTGTAACCCTTCCGTCATCTCACATCCATTCATTTCTCACTCTCGCTTTTCTTTTTCTTAAATTTAATTAAATCTCATCTATTTACTCACCATATTTAATCGATTATCAATGGGCTCCATACGGACCCATTTGATAACTAAGATTTTTGGCATTATTCCCCATCTCTCACAAATTAATCAAAACATGCGCAATAATGCACCCATCTGACACTCCACTTTTAATTCAAAAAAAGAGAATGCATTATTTCACCTAAAATCCCCACCTCTTATCACATCCTTATCTTTTTCTTTACTTTAAGTCAAATTGTGAGCCCCACGTGATCACATCACCTCTTTTAATCAAGGTTACTTTACTCAACCCTGGTTACTCTTTTTAACCTATAGTCTAACCTTACCATTAAGCTATAAATATGAATTTTCCCCATATTTCAGGGACCTGGATGGATATATTTTTCAAGAAGACTTGGAGAACCTAAACCTAGAGACCTAGCCCAGAGAGGAGAAGAAAGAGCTTAATTAAGTTCTACAAGTTTGAGGGAGAAATCTTTTCCATAGTTTGTTATCTTACCATCTTGATGCCCAATTCATCCCCATAGCAGAGTACAAATCTAATTTCTTTGTATCATGCATCTATCTTATTTGTGCCCATAGATCCACATCTGAATCGAGGTCCCGATCCTCCATCATTCGAAGTCTTGGTGGCTCCCAAAGACGGCATTCACCACTCGAGAACGAAGTTCTGTACATAACATTGGCATACCTGGGTGAGACCAAATCCTAGATCTGGTCATTTTGTTTGTTATTTTAATCATATTTTCTAACTTGCTTGTTTGTAATATCTTATTATTTGTCGATTTGTGTCAAGATCCATCGGTTATTCATTGAAATCACTAGAGGTACGTGCTCTGCTTATTTTCTGTTGACATTTATCCACATGGGATATGAATATGGAAATTAACCTTGTTCTTCTAGTTGTCATCACATCTTATATTTTGCATCGTTTGTTTTTCTCGACTCACCTGTTCACGGGATTTAGTATTATCTTTCTCTGTTTGGCGTGTCACTTACATTTTGTAATTTTTCTCCGCCTTGAGGTAAGTAGTTTTATCATTTTTTTTGCAACAACATAAAAATTGAAGTTTTGTTTTTGGTTTTACAAGTAGTATAGAGTTAATTTTTATTATTTAAATAATTAAAAGAGACAATTAATATTAAAAATAACAATTAATAAAAAATTATGAAATAAATTGGAATTAAAATTATAAAAAAGAAATATAAAAATTTAATCCTAACTATCCTAAATTACCCAACCCAACCTATCTACCAACTCGACCCTCTACCCAACTCATCTCCTCACTCTAATCTCCCACACGAGCTTCTTCCCCTACCACCACTCTCTTCTTACCACCTCTCTGAGCCACATTCTCACCCCCATAGATCCTTTTAACCAAGCTTACTCGGATCTTCTGGCTCATGACCCCCTCGACTCACTCCCTTTCCATTGATCTCCATGTCCTCTACCTCCATATTACCCATCTCTCCCGGAGTCTCCTTCTACCAGCTCCTCCAATAACTACCCTTCACGTTCCAACATATCTCCCACCCTTCAAGCTCTCGACTACATCCAACTTGCGCCACTTATCCTCACTAAACTCTACTTCACACAACTCTTCTTTCAAGCTCCACTTGGCTCTTCCTTCCAAGCCCCCTCACCGAGTTGATCCTTCCGCACACAACTCACCTCCTCTCTCGCTTCCGATTCCAAACATTCCCCATGCATCCAACTCACCATGTTCACTAGATACTACTACACATCCCACCCCCATCTCCCTTCCATCTCACTCATTTTTCTACCCCACCCTCGCTTGAGCAGACGTTCTCAACTCCAAACACGGACCCCAACCCCTTTCTCTCCGTAAGCAAAGCAGCTACTTGGCTCTCCATCCCACTTTAAAAGACCGAGGATCTCTCCGCCATTGACAAACTACCTATTCCTTCCAAACCCATTCACATTCGACCCCCCTTTCTCCCACACATCTCTTTCCCTCTACTCACCATGCATACTCCTCTCTCCATTCAACCCGTGGCCCCTTCCCTGCCATTTCCACGTAGATCCACTTACTCGATTCTCCTCATTAAGAAATTCCACCTTCCTATCCGACTGTTGTCAAGCTACCTCTCACACCTACCTCCTCTGCACTTAGTAAAGTAGTTGAATTAAGTCAACTATTTAATACAAACTCAGAAGATTTCATTGTTTGATGTTTTCAACTATTTACTATTTAGTTTCAAATTCACGTGATTTGTTTGATAAGTTTTTTTAGCAATTGGTTTAGAGTATTTATTAAGTGTAAAGTCTTTTGTAGCGATTGGATATTGATTGTAAAGTCTCTTGTAGCATGTTTACAAGTAGTTCTTGGAGCACCATAACCAATTATATATTTCTCATTTAGATTTTATGTGATTCTCAAACATGTGAAGAGCCATATCCATGTGTGGTATGACCCACCAATTTTAATCCACTCATCCTTTAGGTAGGTTTGACGAATCTATCATTTTATTAGTTGGGATTTTATAGTCATGTCATTTTATTAGTTGGGATTTTATAGTCATGTCATTTTATTAGTTGAGCTTTTATAAGTCATATCACTTCATTAGTTTAGCTTTTATATAAGCTATTATTTCATTAATCTAGTTTATCTTTTCGACTCAATTGCTTCCTTTATATTATTTTATAGTCTATCATTTAATTTTCGTCACTTATTTACTCAAATGAAATAGGAACATTAAACTACAATTTTGTTAATTAATTATTTTATTTTTATTTATTTACTTTTTTTGACTACACTTTGGTTGTAAAATTTATAGTCATTTTTTAATCGCCTTAACTAATAGCATTTATTATCTGCTTGCAGGATCATGTCTATGACCTCACAACAACAACATTATACTGTCAAAGACAACCATTGAAACAAAAACACGTCGCCAACCTCCTTTTTACTCGAACTTCATCTCGAGATTGTAATGGTTCCATTTTAGGATACTGGAATTTTGGGCCATGTTGACGCTTTCAAAATACATCACTATCACACGCACTCAAATAACATCGATAATCTATTCTCAGGTATTCCTCATTTTACTTTATTTTCTCTTTTCTCGCATTGAAATTTCTCTTTCTCGAGTGACTCCTGCATCAAATGTCACATTTCTGTTTTGGTCTAAAAATGAATCTTCTACATCCTACTTCCTTACATAGCCTAAATAAAGGATTTAACTCTCTACATTTCACTTATCACACACTAACGCTGAGACCGCATAAACATAATTAACACATCAAAATATTCATCTCACTTGGTTAATCAGATTGGGACTTAAACACCCCAACAGAAATCATCTTAGACATCTCCCATCAAAATTACAGAAACCAGCCTTAGACTCCTTTAGGCACCTTCATTATCCGTTTTACCTTATATCTCGAAATTAATCATGATGATAAAAAATATTCTTCTTGATTTGTTTGTCAACAACATACATATAAAAATATTTCTCTATTTCACACCTATTGCCTTACTACTCTCTCTCAAATAGAGACAAACAAACAATCTTCTCTATCCAATGATATTACCTCTCCTAACAATCTCACCCAACCATGTCAAATACCACGCAACCTCTAATCTCCATGGTATCACCTCATAAGAACCATGTCATCCAAAATTGTCCCCACCTTGACACCAACCCTCATATCTCTTGTCAAGCTAGTCTTCCTAAACCAATCCCACAACCATCTCCCGCTCCTCTCTAGACACTTGGGCCTCATCCTAACCCCATATATGAATTTTTACTCCAAAAATATCCTACAATCTCTCAATCCTCCCAATCTCCTAAATTGGTGGATCACATTCCACCCACATCCCATTTTGACAATTCCATTAATAGGCCTATCCAACCATCTCAACCTCTTCACACTTACATTCCTACCATCGTATGCTCCAACCATCTCAAAATCTTAACACACATATCCTTGCTTATCGTCATGCCCCTATTGCTCAACATCAGCCTATGTAGCAATCCCAACCTATGACACATGTTAGTCTTTACCAAGTAGCTCCCCAAACACCTACATATCCACAAATTAATCAATTGTCTTATCAAACCATTCCGCAAACATCCTATCCACAAACTTATCAATCACCTTATCAAATGCTTCACCCGACTACCCACACATCCACAAACGAATCATTCACCTTATCACACTACTTTTCAAACCACACACAACCAATCAATATTAACCTTACAATGAGTCAAATGATCCTATTCATACTTTGATGAATAGGTTGGCTAGTCTAGAGAAGCCGCTTACCTTGACAAACCAAAGGATACATTATCCTACGAGAAAATTTGTAATGAACCGATTCATCCATAAGTTCCTTTCAAATCTTACCCTCCTCATTGAATCTTCCCCATTTTACTAAGTTTAATAACAAGCAAGATCCCCAACATCATCTCCTCACATTTAAACATGCATGTTGGTCTTATTGCACACATGATCATGATCTACTTCTTCGCACATTCCCATGTCTTTGTAAGGTCCTGTCGGGTTGGATACAACAAAGATTCCGTGACATTCCATAGTCTCTTCACCTAACTTACAGCTTGTTCTTAGAATACTTTTCTATCAAAATCACACGTAAAAACAATATCGCTGATTTATATACCATTGATAGTTTGAAAACAAGCCATCATTGACCCCGTTAAATGATGGCGTGGTGTTATAAATCATCTATCCTTCATCATCCCGCAAAACCAAACTCATCGAATTATTCTCACATTTGTGTAAAATATATATCATCTACTTTACGTGATCCAATCATTCTCGAACCTTTGATGAAGCTTTCACGATGGCTCACAAGCTCAAACACATGCCATTGAAAGGCAGGGACATCTAAAACCCAGCATCTACTAAACCTAAAATTGAATCTACCAAACCATTCACACATAACAAAAATTTAATAGGTGTGGCTAACAACACTAACAGGTCATTAATAACCTCATCCCCATCTACATCAAGCATATGGTCTCAACAACGATCTCCTCAATCAACAACAATCTACAATCCTTTAGGAGAATCATCATACGAGTTTATGTATTTGATAAGTTGATGAGCATAAAATCCATCCAACTTCCTCCCATATGACCCGTGGACAACTCCACAAGCCAAGTCTATTTGGTATCATGAAGCACTACTATTGTAAATATCATCGAATAAAAGGTCACGACATTGAGAGATGTTGTTCCTTCAAAGATCATGTCCAATAAATCTTAAATCAAGGGGATATCCATATTGGCAAGCCCACGACATAAAACTAATCAACTACCAAGAAATCACGCTCCCCTTTACATTCTAACTATCAAATTCTTATATGATTGACACTCGTTAGTCAAGATCCCATCTTATCACCAACTCCACATGTTTCCACAAGTGGGACATTATTCCCACTCCTTATTGGAACTTTTCACACCTCATAAACTTTTCACTACCTATCCTAAACCTACACCTTCTCCCATCCTGCCACATCCACATCAAATTTGGATGTACTCCATCCACTTTCGTCACTTTGAACATACTCCAATATACCACATTCGATTCATCTTTAGCACCTATTTTAGCCCCACTCATATCCACACATATCCCTACATCTCCCACCTATTTCTTCACCCACATCTTCTTCAAACACACATGTTACTGACACCCCTACATAGCTCACAACCATCGCAAATAAACTCTGGGTGTCTGCCACATGCACCTCGCAACCCTACCTTCGACATCAACCCCATTATCAAACATATCATTCTTACCCCTTGAAACATTTATGAAACAACCAGGCCCATCTACTTCTACACCTAAAAATGCTCTTGCATTTTCCATATCTCCATAAGGTCTACTCCATTGGTTATCGTAGTACCCACATCTCCAAATCTCCCAAAAATGCCTACATCTTTATCTATGCAAATGACCTTAATACTTATCATATCAACAAGTACACCTATCTCTACCTTGGCATATTTACCTATATATTCACCCATGACACATCACCAATGTTATCCCAATACTCTTTGCCTAATTTTTCTATCACACCAACCAAATCCTCTTGATCTGCAACCCTATCTAAGATACCATTTGAAATATCTACTGAACCAACACATCCACCTAAATAAAATAAATATGGTTTACATTCTCCCTCTATAAAATCACCCCTTCCCATGCCAAAACCTAAACCATCCACATCTCACATAGATATCATTCATCACATCATACAAACACCTCTCTCTCCTTAACGTCCTTGTCTTGTTTTAGGACATTTTCTCCATTAATAACCACACCACCACTATCGGATCCTCCGATTGAGATTAATATCATCCCTACTAGAGGTAAATCTTCTTAGTTAAAATCTAAGGCTTGGGAAAACATCCGATAGTCCCTCGTGCATCTGTGAAAACATTTAGATTCTCCTCTTCTCAACAATCTAACGCCACAACATCTATGTTAGGATCGGGCTACTCCATCTACAACATCTTACCACAGTCAATCCACATCCAAACAATACAATCTCTTTAACAAAAATGTTATTTGTCTTCCAAACATGAAATTCACCCATCCAATCTACATCCACATTTTCTCCTAACTCCAAGCTGAAATATCCAATCAAAACCCACAAGAGTTACCTTCCCCATGACAGCGGATTCAATCGGGTCTACGTAAATATCTTCCAAAATTTCACTTGAATATCTGCCATCACACTTCCTCCCATTAAAGCCTTTAATCCCTATAACGCCAAGCCATCATGGTTAAATCCTAAGCTGCAGTTGTACTTATCATACCTCGGGGCCATGACATCAAACATTAAGGCATTTAGAGATAATTGTCCACAATCTTATTGAGAAAGATGATTTCCTCATTCAGTGGGGAAATTTCCTTCTCCATCTACATTGAATCCAATTCATATCCCATTTGTCAAGTCTCCTACAATTTCTCCATTCATACCATCCTTAACATCCTCTTGTACGCGACATTTCCTCCTAAGGAAGGTCCTCCATTGTTGATCAATACCACTTATCTTGCTAAGCCCACTTGTGGTCTCCAATCAGTTATACCATCCAAATCTAAAACAGTCTTCTATCTAAACTCTTTCGACATCCTTTAATTCCTTCATATTTAACCTATTGGGGGAGTGGCCTTCCCTCATCCCTGAGCAAATCATCAGTACAACTCGCATTGTCATTAGGGAATTTCACCGTTGACATTGTTTCGCTTTATCCTATCCAAATCCAAACTAATCTCTTCTAAAATATTTCGACATCCTTAACTCTTTTCATTAAGGGACCTTTCTACCGAAGTCCACCATTATGGCTATATTTATGCCTCTTTTGGGGAACCATATATTTCATCAAGTCCATCATTGTGGCCATATGTGTGTCTCTCAAAGTACCATTTATTTCTTAAGGACTTACTTTTATTTCGTTTATCTATCATATCATCTTGTGGTAACTTAATTTCTTCCTCTCGTCATGGTAAACTGACATAACCTCTTAATGCATTACACTTGCGAACAATCTACTATTAGCATATCTAGCAATGAGTACTTAGTTACATCCCTAGATTATTACTCCATCCTTAGCCCCTTCCATTTTTCATTGTAATGATTTGAATTCTATGGTCCACCTTCACTAATTTGATGTGAGCACGTCACCATTAAATTCATCACCTTCTCATTCTCCTATCGCACTCATGTGAAAGGGTCCCTGTGAGTGTCTCTTGTACATTCATCATCCTCCTATGTGGTTTATTTAGTTATTCACATCTCTCCCCATGTGAATCTTAAATTCAAATATGCAAAAGGAAAAATCAAAGTCATCAAAGACAGATTTATCCCTCGAAGGACATTGTTCATGCAAAAAAACAAACAAACAAACAAAGCATACAAATCAAAAAGTCAAAGCAAAATCAAAGGAGATAGAATGATCCTTGAAGGATGGCTTCATCAGTATTATCCATGTTATGTATAAAGTAGACCATACCCTTCAAGGATGGCTACTTTTATTATGGCATCTCGGAAGGTTTTCAGCATTGATCATCCTTCGCTTTATCAACATTTTTCAAAGCTTCCCACATTAATCAACTTTTTGTTATTGTTCTTTCCTTCCCAAAGTTGGGACATAGAATTAAGGAACACCACCTTGGGAGAATCCTCTTGCCACGCACGAGTTACATCTCCAATCCCTTTGTTATGTCCACATTAGAATTATGAACATATTTCATCCATATTTCCCTCACAGGTCTTTCTTTATAATTCAATCTATCGTTGGTTTTGTGTTAACACTGCTATCTGGCTGCAAGTGCAATGCCTAAGTGGTAAATTTTCTTGTTTATCTACAAGTTTGATGCATAGTTTCTTTGTACACCCATTTCATTCATATCATCTATATCATATTTTATAAAATCACATAAAATTTCACATTATCTATCCATAATATCTATGAATGCACTCATGCAAATACACTTTTAGTTTGTGAATTCTACTTGAATTTTGTTTGAAGCGGTTTGTGAATCCTACTGAGGATCCTTCTCAAGGCAAGTTTGTTATCCTGCAGCTCCTTATCTCTCAACATGTTCAACAACATCTTTGATCCATTTCTCTTCACTCCCCATTTCCACTCATCCCCATTTGTCTCCACATCATCCTTCTCACCTTTTCTGTCCCTCGCACCATGCCAAATATCTTACTTGTCTGTCTCCTCTTGATTTTCCCTTTCACTCTTCCACTTTTAGTTTGACAATCTTATTTAATCATTCATAAAGCCGTGAAAATCTTAGTTAAAGTATATCTTCTTCCTTGGATCCTCCCGATGTAGAATATTCTCACATTTCCTCTTTCAACGGACAACAATCACAACTACAAATGTCTTTCACTACCTCTTTTTCCGCTTAAAATCTTGTATCATCACTCCCACCACGTGGGCATCCCGGTTAAGGATTTCCCTTATACTCTCCATTCGTATTGCATATATTCCTTCAGCCACTCATGTCACAATCGCTTTGTTTCCTTGTTATCACCTTCATATCATATCCTTTCATCTCTTATTTGATTTTGGTATACACTGCTTCAAGTAATTTCATCATTCTTCTTCTTCTTCACATTCCGTGATCCTACTTAACTGTCTCCTCGTTAGGAAATCTTATTTAATAGTTTCTCTTAAGAATGGTTTGCCATCGACCCTTCCACCTCCCATCATATATTCCTCATCTTCTGTCTCCCACCTCTCATCATATTTTTCCACTCTAACTAACCATTCCACACCCGTATCCAATACAATGTTGTCTTTCTCCTTCCATATCGTTACTACCGGTTTGGTGATCTTGCTTAACTCTCTCTGCGGCATGGTGATCTTACTTAAGAGTCCCTATTACATGATCGGTCATCCCGCACTCGCCCACCACCCCAAATTCTCTCCATCTACATTTTCTCATCATTCCATCATCACATCATTTCACCTCCTCTTTCATTCTCACAAACACCACTTCCTACTAGTCCTTTTTCATCTCCATCATCCACCACTGGGTAATCTTGTTTCCTCATTTTTCTCTCATTCATTCTCATCCATCTGCATCTTTTTCATCACCTTCGTCTTCCTACACATTTTTATCCCTCATTTCTTTACTCTTTCCACTCCATCTTATAAATTTCTCCCATATATCTATCCCCATACTTATCCATCATTTTCATTGATCATATTTTAACATTCTTTCATCATCATCTTCAAGTTTCTGTGCTAGTAATTATCGATCACTCATCCCCATTCTACACAAAGATGGATCCTTTTCTTTGACCTCCTCCATCCTATCTTCATTCCTTCCTTCCTCTCTGTGTCCTCTTATCATTATTGGGGATTTCTCCTAAAGTCCCTTCATTGGTGGTTCCTCCCATTCTTTGTTTACTTTATGCCTCATCTCAGCCTTTTGTCCTCTCCTTTCCTACTCGATCATTATCTCTTGTGGATTTCTCCTAACATCCATTCACTGGCATTACCTCTCCTATCCCTTCCTTTCTTTTTCCTCGCCACTTCTCCATCTTCCATTCTTCCTTGCCAATTTCTTCACTATCTTCATCATGCACCCTCTCTCTATTTTCTCGTCATCAACTTATCCTCATCTCTTGCATCTCCGTAACTTTTCCAATTGATGTCATTCGTCCCCTCAAGCTTCTCTTTATGCTCCTTGTGCTTCTCACTCTTTATTAAATATCTCCATTCTTCGTTTCCTTATGAATAATTTTCTCCATCGTCTTCCCCTCCTTTCTTATCCTCATCTTATTTCACTTCCTTTACATTGTCCTCCTCATCATTTTACCTCACACTTCCTTCTTAATTCCCCATTGATAACCTACCTCGTTAACATTGTCCCATCTTCTTTATCATCTCATCATCCACATGCATTTCCATACACGGTTCCATATGCTTTGCCTTGGATTTCTTACTATGATATGTTTCCTTCAATTTTCTTTTCTCTATCATCTCTTTCATTTTCCATTACCTCTCTGCTTTCTCCGCTTCATCCTCCATCACACCTTTCATTTTAAATAACTCTTTCTTTTTCATAATTTCACCATCTTCTATCCTTTTCTTGTCTCCTCTTTGCTTGTCCTTTCTTCATTTCACCCTTTCTCTATAATCATTCTTTGTTATCTTCTTCCTCCTTATAGTCCTTTCTTTTCTCCTCCTATGTATTTGTCCTATATTCCATACCCTTGTCACCTTCACATTCGTTCTTTCTTACTCTTCTCATAATCAACCAATCCTCCCCGTCTATTCCCTTTTCTCTAGCTCAACATTCCTCACACCTAGCATTCACGATCAATGCTAATGTTTCTCGCGTTTATGTACAACCATCAATCCATTTCATCTTGTCTCTGCTTCTTCTCTCTACAACATTGACCTCTTCTCTTTTTGAGAACCCTGTCACATCTTTTTATCTTCACCATTCCTCTCACGGTGGACATCATCATATCTATTTCTAAGAATCTCTTCCCATCTTCCTTTGACATTTTTGTCTTGGAAGATACCATAACGACCATCACCTATTTGATCTTGTTCTCTTCCATGAATATTTTCTCTACTTTTGTTTTGTTGTAAAAGTATCTTGACTTCTTATCCTACTTATCAAACAAGTAGGATTGCGTTTATTTCTAATTTGCTAAAACTTATGCATCTTTGCTATGAAACATGATTACCATCATATTTATCACCCTTTTAAGGCATTTTATTTCACCCTTCTATCCTATCTACTCATCATGTCCACATTTATGATTATTCCCCCTAGGATATCTTATTTCAATATCCATCTATGTCTTATGTTGGGGCACCTTTTCATCCTTGTACTTGTCAATGCATATAACTCACTTTGTGTCCTTCTCGTGCCCTATGCTAGGGCATCATTATCTACATTCTCGTCCATTTTTGGACGCATTATTTTTTCACACAATTCCTCTGGAAAAAGGATTGCACTCATCTTTCACATTCGGTTGTGCGTATTTTGATGTTTTCACATGACCCATTGGTCATCTTGGTTTACATCCATACTGCAGTTGGTGTTCACCACTTTCGGTCTATAAAACATTGTCATCTGTCTCCATTGAGACTACAATTGTCCTCTACCAATGTGATATTGGAGTCACCGCCATATTTTTTTTCATTGTTATTGTGATCCTTTTTTGTTTGGGGCATTTTGCCTTTGGTCATGTCTTCATCCATCCTTGGACACATATTTCATCTATCTCTTTTTGTTTTTGTCTCATGGCTTTCTATCGCAAACCACTCAACAAAAAGGGAAAATGTAGACACCATTTTTGGTATAACGCCCCTCCATCATCTCACATCCATTAATTTCCATTCTCACTTTGCTTTTTCTTAAATTAAATGAAATCCCATCTATTTTCTCCCCATTTTAATTAATTATCAAATGGGCTCCAAGTGGACCCATTTGATAATTCAAATTTTGGTATTATCCCATCCCTCACAAATTATTTAATTCACAAGTATCAATAATGCATCCGGATTGACATCCCACTCCAAAAATTCAAAAGAGAATGAATTATTTCACGTAATATCCCCTCCTCTTATCACATCCTTATCTTTTTCTTTACTTTAAGTCAAATTTGAGCCCTCACTGAATCACATCACCTCTTTTAATCAAGGTTAATTTACTAAACCACGAGTATCTTTTAATTTGTAGTCTAATCTCACCATTAATCTATAAATATGGGTTTACCCCCATATTTCAATGACCAATATTTTTTTAAGAAAGACCTAGAGAAACCTCGGTCCAGAGAGAAGAAGAAAGAGCTTAATTAAGTTTTGCAAGATTGAGGAGAAATCATTCGCACAATTCTTTTGCAAACAAAGGATCCATACTTATTTCACATTGGTTTCTCATATTTTTATGTTTTCCATGACCCATTGGTCATCTTTATTTACATCCATAATGTAGTGGTCTTCACCCACTCATTAGTCTATAGAATGTTGTCGTCTATCTCTCTGTTGAGACCGCAAGTGTCCTCTACCATGTGATATTGGAGTCACCGCCACGGTTTTTCATTGTTATTTCAATCCTTTTTTGATTGAGGCATCTTTCCTTTTCTCATGTATTCATCCATCCTCGGACACATATTTCATCTAACCCTCTTTGTTTTTTTTTCTTGTGGTTTGCTATCGCAAACCACTCAACAAAAAGAGGCAAATGTAGATACCTATTTTTGGGTGTAACCCTTCCGTCATCTCACATCCATTCACTTCTCACTCTCACTTTTCTTTTTTCTTAAATTTAATTAAATATCATCTATTTACACACCTTATTTAATTGATTATCAACGGGATCCATACAGTACCCATTTGATAATTAAGATTTTTGGCATTATCCCCATCTCTCACAAATTAATCAAAACATGGGCAATAATGCACCATCAAACACTCCACTCTTAATTCAAAAAAGAGAATGTATTATTTCACCTAATATCCCCACCTATTATCACATCCTTATATTTTTATTTACTTGAAGTCAAATTGCAGGAGCCCCACGTGATCACATCACTTCTTTTAATCGTCAGGTTACTTTACTCAACCCTCAAAGTTACTCTTTAACCTCTTGAGCCTAACCTCACCATTAAACTATAAATATGGGTTTTCCCCCATATTTCAGGAACTTGGAAGGATATATTTTTCAAGAAGACCTAGAGAACCTAGACTTGGAGAGACCTAGGCCCAGAGAGGAGAAGAAAGAGCTTAATTAAGTTCTGTAAGTTTGAGGGAGAAATATTTTCCATAGTTCATTATCTTACCATCTTGATGCCCAGTTCATCCCGGGATAGCAGTACAAATCTAGCTTCTTTGTATCAGAATCTATCTTATTTGCACTGTAGATCCACATCTACATCTCGAGGTCCTAAGCCCTCCAACATTGAAGTTTCGGTGGTTCCCAGATCGACATTCACACGCTTGAGAATGAAGTTTCTGCATACAACACTTGTATTTGAAATCATTTCCTTTGTATGAGTTTATCAAATCCTCCATTACACGATCGGAAATAATTTAAAAGTTGGCATGTTGAATATCATTTGTCTCATACTTATTTCAAGTGAGCATGTGTTTTTATTTCTTTTATAATTGGTGCTCTTAATTCAACATAAGATATGGTCATCAATCACTTGTTCAAGAATATGTACTGTAGTAACCCAAAATCCTTTTATTTTTGAGTCTCATTCTTTGATGAAGTTCAGGTTTATTACGTGATATATTTTATAAATGCTTTCGAAATCTTAAAATCCTTCAAAGACACGAGATTTGATGTATTGGGAGCATGGAAATATTTTCATTTATATTGTACCTATAATAAGTATAGCTCATTCGTTATTGGAAGTTTGAATTACAACTTGTTTAAATAATCATGGGACAATGTAGTAATGATGAAAAACATCATGTTTATACAATCATACAATTGTCATTTATGTTGCTCTTCATTTATGCTAGAAACATTATAACATGAGGATTTGATATTTGTTGCATTAAGGAAACGTGTCCTCTCCATGAATGCTTTAATTAAGATATTAATAGCTGCTCATTTATTCTTATTCTTTGTATTTCCACAAGTTGAACCTTTGATGGACTGTATTGAAGATACTTGAATTTCTTGACAAAGCTAATCAAATGCTCTTGTCAAATTTGTAACTTTCCCTTCTTCATTTTTATAGTGAGTGTTTAGTTTACAGATGAATGATATACTTCACTTCTATTATGAAGCTTCAATCATTTTGGGAATACATTAATGAGATTTCAACTCTTATTGGAACTTATACTTAATAGCTACAACATGTTATTTTGTGCTTTGAGCTGTTTTGTTTTCTGAAGAAAGCTTCCAATTTGTATTAATCGAACAAAAAATGCTATAATATGTAATGTTTTCGATGGTATTTATTTCTTCATTTCTTGTACCTACACATATGAAAACAATAGTTAGAAAAGTGTAAGGCTAAAATTCTTTCTTCCTCATTTAATCCTTTGATTTTATTCTTTCTTAGTATAATTATGAAACTCATTAGATGCTCATGAATGAAAATGTGATGTACTCTTTTCTCCATCTTATAGTTCCTTCTCATGCATTATTATATGTACTTGTCCTTAGAAATTCATCTTTCGAAACTATAAGTACATGATTATTGAGAAACACCTGAGCTCTAACAAAACCTTTTTCTATCAATAGGTGTTGATAATTCGGAGAGGAGCATGAAGATGATGCAGATGGAAGTGAGGAGCACGGGAAACAAAATCATTAATGAAATATTGGGGTTAATCTATCTCATTTTCTTACAACTTTATGTATATGTATTTCCTTTTCTTTTACATATGAGTTAGAGCCCACGACTTGTGTGGGAAACATTATTTCTTCATGAATAAATGGAATTATTTTCTGTAATTGAGTTGTCTCTTTCCTTTTTCATTTGATTAGTGTAACTTACAAATGTGGAATTAACTAAAAATATCAACACATCAATTAATCTCATTTAAACACAAGGAAACAATAAGAAATTAATGCACCTATACTTTGAAAACTGCATTCTTTGCCATGCAAACTACAACTATGTTTGTTGTTTTAAGGCCCAATTTATGATGTATGTTGTTGTTACCACCTTCACCAAGTCCACGTACTAGTATATAAAAACCGAATGACTTTTCTAAATTCGACATTCAAAATGGTAGCATATGTGAGGCATTACACCTTGCAACAACACCTATAGTTGCAAGATTTCTTTCAATTCCTTTCATGACTACCTAGAACTTCACAAGTAAAAAAATCTTAGTACCCCCTCCAATGATTGACCAAAAATGCTCAACATATTTGGCAACTTTGTTGATTTGGTTTCTTGCTAACTTGTTAGAACCCATGAAAATGGCTATTTCAAGTAATAAATTGGGAACTAAAAGCACTCGTACTAAGACTAAAAACATGCATGCCAAAGGCTACATAATGCTTGATAAAGACTAGAATTACTCCTCAAAATGAAAACAAAATACAACGCTAAAACTTGTGCACAAGGAACTTGGAGGAAGGAAACAACACCTACAATGCTCTGCAAATTAAGTGTGCAACCATTTATTGAAATAAAAACAACTACATACTAAATAACTTCTACCTTACTAGTCCTCACGGGTCGAATGGGAATTTTGTGTTTTCATCTCCACAAGGCGTAAAATAAGGATAAAAACTTTTATTGGCCCACAACCCATGCTTACGGGTTTCATAAACACGCATAACTGTCTTATCTTGGATAAACATATCCCTAATAAACACCCACTCAAATGGTGATACAAGTTGGATGTCTTGATGCTTCATCACAACTTGGGAGGTATCATCCTTCTTTTATTCACTCAAAATTCCTTCCAACTCATTTAGGAGCTGCATTTATTCCTCCTAATCTTCATTCACGGTCTTTGGAGACAAACCGTGATCAAACTTCCCCAACCTTCTCCTTCTTGTTTCCCTCAAGCTAATAATCTCCTCAGATGAATTAAGAGGCCTGCAAAGAATTTGAATCTCATCAAGGAGCTGAAAATACTCCTCCCAATCTGAACTTGAATCTTCCACTTGCTCCAAGCTGATTTTTGGGCTACAAGAGATTGCTTTCTCCTCAATTGGAGATGTAAGTACCTCTGAACCATCGAATTCTACAATTTAATCTTGATTTTCCTTCATGAATTTAGCCTCTGATTTCTACCCAAGGTCTTCTTTAATCTCTTGATATCCTTCCATAAGCTCAATCATATGATTTAACTTGTTATATCGTGACCTCATTAACGCTGAACTTCTCTAAATGAGCATGTTTCATCCCTTGGATCTTGATCAAGGCCTATCATGCAAACATGGACCTAATATTCCTCCTCAATATAGCATGGAAGTTCTGCCAATTCACAAAGTTGTTGTTCTCTTTGGGTTTCCTATGAAAAATCTGCAAGTTCTCCTTTAGGAGTGTTGATCTCAATCTCATCTTCACACACACTTGCATCCTCCTCTAAATTTTCTTCCTTAAACTCATGCGGATCAACCATCCCTTGATCTAAATAATCTTTCTCCTCGAAAAATCAAACTTCACCTCTTGCATGCATCCTTTCTCCAACTTTTGAATATGATTTCTAAAATTGTCTAGGTTGAAGGTTAGAAAGAATGTAAAACTGAAATCTTGTAAAGGTGATACACCAAAATTTTGTGGAGCTTGGGCTTGCACAAACACACTTATTACTGGTAAAAGAATTTTTAATTTCACTACAATAACTTTATAATTGATTTACACTCATAAAGCATTACAATACACTTTCGTGGCTCTAAAACATTAAAAATTGCTTAATGGAGGTGATGTAAAACTATTAACATGTAAAGAAATACTAAATTCACTAGAACATGCCTTTAATATGCTATAACACACTATCAAAAATCTTACAAATGGAGGAAATAATATTTTATTCAACATAATGTGGAAAGGTACAAAGTTCTGCAACATAATAGTGGAAAAATCAGTCCCCTCTTTATGATTTGCAAGAGCATATAATATATAACAAAAAGGATCCACCCAGACCCCTCCAAAAATAGTGCATCCACTCTAGTGATATCTCCCATACATGCATAATTTTAGCCTATGAAAAAACAAAATTTTAAAATAAAACAAGGGTAATAATAGTATCCTTAGCCTTGCTCCCACTTTACTCAACTATGGTTGACTCTAGTTTTGTCCTCATTTTTGCAAGTGTATGGATATCTTTTGCATAAATTAAGGTGACAACTAGCCATCTTTGTCTTCTCATGCAAAAAGGTATTTTTGGATTTATCTCTTTTTGGATTATTTTTAAAAAGTGCACTATTTGAATTTTATACAAAATGGCACCATGCACATGCATCCTAACCCTTTGATAATTAAATCTCCCCAAAGGTTGTTTTTTGAGAAAGTGTTGAAGAAACAAGAGTAATAATAGCTTCCTTCAGCCTTTCTCGACAACTTGGTTTAGGGCCACAACCCCAATTATGGCTTTTGACTACCTGGTAACATTTTTCATCTATGGCAAGTGTTTTTTAAGGTTTATATATTTTGGCATTTTTAATAAGGTTTTGTAAAAATGTTCAGACTTGTCCTTATATAGTTTTTGTATGGTAGGGATAATGTAAAAATGTGTTTTATTCGGGTGTTTTGGAGTTTTTATCTCCAATAGATTTGGATTATTGTTTAAAAATGGTATTTGAATTTTATACTGAAAAGTTCTTTGGACGTTGCACCATTGTCTTTTTGTGTTGTGCATCTGCACTAACCCTTTGGATAATTAAACCTCCCACTTTCACTTATAATAATCACATGAATAAAAAATGGGCATATGATAGGTTTTGATCCTATTATCCTTTTCACTCATAACATGCATGATAATTAAAACCATTATCAATATCCATCAGGGCATATGGTGAGTTTTGAATTAACCATGGTTGAATGATTATGGTTATCTTTACCCAATTTTTCACTACATGAAATTTTGGTAAAAATCCTAGCCTCTTCACATTTGCCTTCGTTTATTTTGTGGCGGATGCTATTGGGAGGAACTCTTAAAAAAAATAACCAGGAGACCATTACTCTTTCTGTGAGATGTTCATACGTGGTCATTGAGAGTTCTTCTTGGTAATTGAGGGTTTACTACATCAAATATGGCTTGCCATTTTATTTACGTGCATTCTATTGTTGGAGCTTAGGCGTGATGAGTTTGAACAACTGGGTTTTCAAGATTTAACCATTAGAAAGCTAAAGTTCTTTACTTTGTGATTTACAAAGATCTAGGTATTCTGGGTATTATTTGTGTCATTCATTAACATCCATATTGGGTTCTACGAGAGCTTTGATTTTTGCCAAGTCAGGTTCTATTTAAGTAATGCCCCCACTCGAGATGTAAACTGCTCAAATTTTCTCCCATGTTGGCTCTCTATTATGGTAAGTTCTATTTATTTGCTTTTTTTCACTACATCTTGACCCAAATTTGGGTTTTCTAAACATCTCCTTCTATACCCAGATCATGGGTTTGGTTTATGTTTGGAGCAATTTTTATTTTGTTCATAAATATTTGGATTTGCTCGGTTTGAGACGACTTTCCCTTAGAGGTGTCTAACTCCATTTTGATTTAAAATCGAGATCTCATTTATTATTTAGAGCTCTACATTAATGTGTAACCTTGAATGAGCTCATTGTGCCATGTATTGTGTCCCTCTAACTCTGCATTTGTTATGTGTTCTATTTCATTTGCTTCTATTGATTCAAATATTGACTTATACCTATATGGTCTCAATGGGGAGGCTTAGGCCATGCTTTTGTGGCAATTATTTGATTTGTCATGCTTCCTTGTACTTGATATCATTTCCTTTGTATGAGTTTACTGAACTCCACTATGACCTGATTTGAAATAATTTAAAAGTTGGTTTGTTGAAGATCATCTGTTTGATACTTATCTCAACGAGCATGTGTTTCTATTTCTTTTATAATTTTGGGGCTCTTAATTCAACACAAGACATGGTTAGAAATCACTTGTTCAAGAATATGTACTGTAGTAACATGAAAGTATTTGATTTCCGAGTCTCAGTCTTTGATAAAGTTCAAGTTTCTTCTGTGATATCATTTATACATGCTTTTAAAAGCCTAAAAAGCCTTGAAATAATTGATAGTTGATGTATTAGGAGCACAAAAATATTTTCATTTAGATATGTACATGTAGTAAGTAAAAATCCTTCCCAATTGGAAGTTTTAAATATAACTTGTTTAAACCATCATGGGAAAGTGTACTAATGATGAAAAACATTGTGTTTATACAATCATATAGTTGTCATTCATGTTGCTCTTCATTTATGTTGAAAATATTGTAACTTGAGGCTTTGATATTTTTGACATTAAGGAAACCTATCCTCTCCATGAATGCTTTAATGAATATATTATCATCTTCTCCTTTATTCTTATTCCTTGTATTTTTACAAGTTGAACCTTTGATGGATTTTTACTGAAGATACTTGAATTTCTTGTAAAACATGCTCAAATCTCTTGTGAAATTTCTAACCTTTCTTCATTCTTATAGTGAGTGTTCAGTTTGCAGATGACTGATATACTTCACTTCTATTCTGAAACTTCAATAATTTTGGGAAGACATCCATGATCTTTCAACTCTTATTGGAATCTACTTAATAGCTCCAACTTGTTATTTTTGCTTTGATTATATTTTTCTTCTTGAAGAAAGCTACAATTTGCATTAATCTGAACAAAAATGCTATAATATGTAATTTTTACCTAATGGTATTTATTTTTTCATTTCCTATACCTACACATTTGAAAACAATAGTTAGAAAAGTGTGAGGCTATAAGCCTTTGTTCCTACTTTTCTCCTTGATTTTCTTCTTTTTGGTACAGTTTGAAACTCATTAGATGCTCTTGAAAGATAATGTCATGTAATATGTTATCTATCTTCTAGTTCCTTCTCATACATTCTTATCTTTACTTGTCTATAGAAATTCATCTTCCTAAATCTCTAAGTACATTATTAGTGAGAAACACATAGAGCTTTTATCAATATCTTTTGTCTGTCAACTTGAGTTCTATAATTTGGGAGGGAAGCATGGAGATGATGCAGATGGAAGAGAGGGGCACGAGGAAACCAACTCATTTAGGAAATGATGGGTTTCCTCTCTCTCATTTTCTTACAGATTTATGTATGTGTATTTCCTTTGCTTGTAAATATGAGTTAGATCCTAGAAAACATGTGTGGGAAACATTATTTCTTCATGAATAAATGGAAATTATTTCTGTAATTGAATTGTCTATTTCCTTTTGGATTTGATTAATTTAACTTATTAATGTGGAATGAACTAAAAAACTTAGCACATCAATTAATCTCATTTAAACATAAGGAAATAATTAGAAATTAATGCACTTGTACTTTGAAAAATGCATTCGTTTCATGAAAAATGCAACTATTTTTAGTTTTGTAAGGTCCAATTTCTAAAGTATGCTATTGTTCCTGCATTCACTAGGGCTGCACACTATTCTTTCGAGGCTTCGCATGACTTTACTAAAGACAACATTTGGAATCCAAGCATTTGTGAGGTGTTGCACCTTGTAACAACACCCACGATTGCTTTCAATTCCTTTCATGACTGCCTAGAACTTCGCAACTGAAATTGTTTTACTATCCCCTTCTAATGATTGAGCAAAAATGGTCAACATGTCTCTAGTGACAAGGTACGAGATGATCAATCGAGCCATCACAAAGTTTAATGGGAATGAATAACGAGCATACAAGTTACAAGGATAACATCAATCGCTGAATTTAGAAACTTGGATTTCCTACGATAGAAGATAACATGATAGCAAATGAGCTGATTGCACCATTTGAGGAGTATGTCTAGAAAGATGTGGGAGATCTATTGGCATTGAATGAAGACAATTTGGAGTCTCTAGATGAGATTCTTTCCACCATTGCATTCATTAAGAGAAACATTCATCTTGGTTTGAAAATTATAGATACATAAACAATGTTTCAAATGGTTGGACATAAATTATGAGTTATATGAGTATTTCTCATGCCGATAAAGTGGCATCTACTACATCTTGATTTATCAAAGATTACATGGGAGTTGATATATTTCTAGTGGCATAGGATGAAGGTTAGTCGGGAAGTAAGATCATGTGAACAGCTTAGATTCTTCTTAAACATGATTCTTCCCTTCTCTTCCTTCTCTCTCTTATATTCATACCCACAACTTTATCCCTCTTCAATGTTCTAAATCTTCGTTGGGGTTTCAATTTTTCATGTCTTTAATTTAATTAAAAATTAACTTTAGGTTTCTATTCAAATAATTAACCTTTATGTTATAAAAGAGACTTAATAATTTCCTAGGAAGATGAAATTTTTAAGTTGTGTAAAGAAATATAAAGAGTCATTGGAGGGGGAGAGGGGGGTAGATGAACATTCACTTCTCTTATTAGAAAATGTAAAGGATTCTCATTTCAGAGGAGTTGCAAATTTGTGAGTTCATGAAAGAGAATTATTTTGTTTCATTATGAAAGATAAAAGAGTTATCTAATTATTCAACTTCTCCCCTCCATGTTTCATCCATTCTCATGCTATGTATAACCTTGTTGAGATGATAATAAAGGAAGAACTTTTATTCTTCTAACGAATATGAATGTGTGCATATTTATAGGCACGGTTTCCTCTAGTCGGTAGTATCGAAGATTTGTTGTTTTCTTCTTATAAATGTGTGTTGAAATTTATAATTAGTGTGTGCAGAAATTTGATATTCTACCAAAACATTAATTCCCCTCCATATTTTTCTCACTCCCTTTCCTCATCTCCAAGAAAAGTCTTATCTTACAAGTAAGTGCAAGATTTTGTTGCATAGGTGAGTGGAGTTCCCATGTTGGATCCTCGGTCGAAAGGCCACAAGAAAAATCCATTTCATTGCACATGTAAACACTGAGCTACACCATACAAGTTGAGGAAATTATATTCCTGAGATCTTCTCGTAAGAATTCAATAGATTTATCCACCCGAAAAAATTGTTTCCAAAAATCCATACATTGGAAAAAAGGACAAAAGAGATGTTGGCAGTTTCAAAATAGTTTTTCATGTGCTAGAAACAATATTTGCAGGTGTAGTTAGATTGTTAGTTAGTTTATAAATCCTCCTGTTTCATCATCTGGATGAGAATTATCTTGATAGGTCCTAAAGAGGAAACATATGTAATTAATCCTATGTCAGTTCAAATGTTTGCAAAAGTGGACAATTTTTGTTAGTGAATATTCATGCTCCCAATTTGAATTGATGAGATGAATTTGAAGTGTTTCTAGCAAGGTGAAGTGAAAAAGTCATTTAAGAAGTTTTTCTTTTAAAATTAAAAAAAAAAGTGTGTATGTTGTTGATGTTGATGAAATTTCCATTGAAGGTGATGTAAAGTTGATGAAAATTAGAGGATGATCTAATTCAAACAAGACTACAATTTTGTAGTAGCTACTAAGCTTGAATGTACAATTTTTTGAGAGGGATATTTGATTTGAGAAGCAAGATAAAATGTGTATGAAGAGGCATCATTGAGTAAGGTAATTGCAAAAGATGAAGGAGAGTGAGAAGAGGAGTTGAGATGAAGAAGTGATCATAATCAGTTGTGGGAGACAACACAAGAAAAGTGATCAAACATAGTGCAAAAGTCTTAGTGGATGCTCCATAATCAGGGAGTTGATGCTTCCTTGCAAATGGAAGCTTACAAAAGGTTGAGTTGAAGTTGGTTAAATTGTTGGGAGTTGAAGCTTCCACACAAGTAGAAGCTTGCTAAAGGTCAAGTGCCAAGTTGACTAAATTTTGGAGTTGCAACTCCAAGTTGAGTGGATGCTAAGCATGAAATCATTGTAACATTTATAGGACATACTTTTCAAAGCTAGTTCTTTTGGTTTTATAAGGTTTTTATTCCTTGAGGTTTTCCCACATTAAATATTGTCTCTCTTGTTTATTGTTTATAGTTTGTGAATGATTTTGTGGTTTCATCATATCTAAGCTAAAGAAATTGAATTTTATGTCAAAATTTTTATAAGTACTAATTCACCCTCCTCTCATTGCCTAAAATTTGCAACACATAATAGCCCCCATGACCTTCAATACTAATGGCTCATATTTGAGGTAGGGATGATGCTAGCAAACGTTATTGAGTTAGATTTTACACCAACTATTTGCATTTTTTATATACATCTAATACCTTTTCAAAATCTCATAATTTCATATCCATCAATAATTATATTTTTGACACCACATTTGTTTGAACATTTTTTAAAACATAAAATCCTTAACAACACCTATTTATACATACTTATTAGAATCATCATATTCTAGAATTTATTCGAAAATCCATTAAGACATACAAAAACCATATTGTGCTTTTAGATAGTAATCATTGCTATTGATGAGACTATATTTAGAATATGTATTTTGTCAAATTGTTGGAATGCCTTTCAAACACGTCACAAAACCATGAAAAAATCCATTGGATTATATCTTATCATATATGTTGAAATTTGTTTTTCCCAAGATAGGTCAAATGAATCCACTGTTACTCCATTTCGGCTTATGTAACAATGGAAATTCTCGGTGATGTAGGCTTTGTGTACCTAGTAATACATATATTTTTTTATTTCTACCTAAGTTATATATGGATTAGTAGTGCATCAAATGGATATAACAATTCTATAGACCCTCATATTTTATTATAGCATAACATTGCTATCTCAAAATTAAAGGGGATTTTATATTGTGTTCATCAAAATATTTTAGTTATTACATTAAAGAATTTTCTAGTGTGGATATGGGAATACTTGTCATGTGAAAAATATTATTTTTTAGGAATAAATTTCTCAAGTATTTTTGTTATGTAAATGGAAAAAGGACTATAGATCCCTTTAAAATAATTTTTGCATTATTGTTTTTTTATAAAATTTTACCCCGATATTATGTAGAGTAATATTTTTAAAAATACAAAAAAAATAGTTACATACCTATCAAGGAAGACAAAAAAGTTATCCATGAAAAATTTCCTACTTTTTTGATTGATTGATGAAATATAAAATTGAGCTCAACTTTATCAAGGAAGACAAACACAAGTTATCCATGACAAATTTCCTATTTTTTTGGATTGATTGATGAAATATAAAATTGAGCTCAACTTTGATTTTAAACTATGAAACTCAAACACAAACCCATAAAAATATCATTACTTAGACATAAACCATTACAAATAGGAAAAAACCCAAATACTCTCTATCTAATTTCTTATTAAAAGATCTAATTATGAACAATGAAAAATTGTTATAATAAAATCTAAATCCTTCAACAGTTCTGATTTTTATTTTTGGTAAATTTAAACCTATATGCATTTATTTAACTGAGCTAAAGATCTATCCAGCCTGATCACTTCCTTTTCTAGCATACTCCTTTCCTATGCTGAAATAAGAGATTTAAAATAACATGTGAACATCCACCAACACATAACGGAAATGATAATTTCCTCATATGTTGTAGTTGTAGGTGTCCTGAAATGTTGAATTTTGATAAAGGATTAAACTTAAGTAAAGTAAAAAAATCATTATAAATTATATCTTTTAACATCTAGTGCCCATAAAATGTTAATGTTCCTTCAATAATAATGTGTTTGATATCCTAAAACCTAAAATAAAATAATTTTTATTTTCATAAATCTTTAATTCTCAAAATATAATTGTCCATAAATGTTAAAAAATGAAATATATATCGACTTTAAATACTTCTAAAAGAAAAATTTGACACTTATATTTTCTATAGTTAAAATTGTACATTAGTAAACATAAACATATATAATATGCTCTAAACTTTCAAAGAAAATATTACAAAGGATGTGGCAAATCAACCACCTCTAAATTTTAAAAATAGATAAGTTTAAATGTCTTAAGTTTTCATTTCTAGTTTAAATTAATTAATTAACTCTAAAAATTAGTGTTAATACCATGGTTTTTAATCTTTTGAATCTATCATTTACAAAATTATAAAGAAGAATGTGTGGATAAATATTAGAAAAGAATAAAAAATATTTAGGAATAGATTTATATGAATTTGACCTTCCAAATCCATGCATCCACATATCTAGAAACATGAATATCTTAATACAAGGAATTAAAACTCTATTTTCATGTGATTTATACCAAAATGCCCTAAAATAAAGTATGTAAATTGATCACTTTTAATTTTTCTTAGAAATACTTCATGAAATGAAACTACATATAGAGGAATATTATACTAACCAAGGATTCAAATGCATGTTGTAACACATCTACATAGGGTGGTGGAAGGAAAGGCCTTCTCCATGCCTCCTCAAGCCCTAAGGATTTGAATTGGATTGATGGCGCGATTTTCGGCCCAAAATGTTATGGAGCTCCTAAGGTGGTTATGAGTGACGGTTCTCCTCCTAAAATCTCCGTGGTGGCGACAGGTTACCCTCTCTCCCTACACGTGAAGGCGAAATGCCTTCTACTCCTTCATAGATGTGTCTTCTCTAGGAAACAACAATGGCATCCCCTTCTCCACGATCCCTCCTTGGTATAACATACCCACGCCGACCCTTCTTCAATGTCCCTTGATTTCGACATCGCATTTGAAGAGTCGATTGTGAATAGCAATGGAAACATTGTGTACAACTTTAAACCACCCGCCCATGCCTCCTCTTATCCAGGTTCTATTTTTGGGGTTCAAAATTATGCTCATGCGGCGACTAGATTTTCCAAGAAAGGTTCATTATAGGAAGGACACCCATAACCCCGACCACCATTAACCCATGCATCACCTTTGGAGATGAATTCATGAATTTGAACCCCTACTACTAGGAGCACACATTGATCTATAGATTCAAGTGGATTATGGTCCTAGCCTATAAGTCCTACATAAATGGATCTCAAAATATTGGATCCCTCCTCTTTGGAAGGTTAGATCTTTATCCTCGTGCGAAAAAGGAAATTTTATTTTGGTTTTTCCTCAATAGATGATAAGTTCACCATGAGGGTAAACTTTGGGTTTGTCAATTATGATACTTTTCATAAAACCATAGTTTTCCTCCTTTAATCCACTTATAGATTCATTCTCTTGCAAACTGTTTAGATTAGGAGCCATTTTATTTTGGAGCCATTATTATCCGATATCCATTGGAAATATTTTTGGAAACATTCTTCATATTGACTCCCAAACCACTGAATTCACCCATACAACCTATGCCATGATTCTTGTTGAACTAGAAACTTCAAAAACTTTCGTAAAAACATCTAGCTTAAAGTGCAAAATAGGACATTAACTCATCCATTAGATTACAAAGGTTTACCTTTCAAATGTAGAAGGTGTTTCACTTTAGGTCATACTGTTTCTCAATGTGAGATGGAAAAGCATAAAATGAGAGAAACAATTGGTGGAAAAATGCCCTTCTAGAACATTTTTATTGATTCCAATGAAGATATAGATTTAAATGGATATTAGAAAGATGTGGCCAAATCAATCCTAGGAATCCCTCTTTAGAAATTCCTATTGGAGGGAACAATGAGAATAAAAAGGTGTTAGTTAGTCAAAAAAATGTTGAATCAATTGTGTGTAAAGTGGCTTAGGAAAATATTCCACATTTTTTTCCTGCGGAAAAAGTACATATCTTTCGATTGTATCTATTGAGGTTATTATTCTTGTTGAGGAGGTTTCGAGCAAGTGGAAAATGACGCACAACAAGAAAACATCTATTCTCAAGAATACTGCTTCTCCTACCTAGTTTGTCTCTTTCGATGTTGGCGAGTTGTTTCATTTTGGTTTTTGGTCCTGTAATTGTTTATATATGGGATTTTAGGCATTCTTATAATCGTGGGTAGGACCTCGGTCAAAAACCTTAAACCTTAATAAAAAATATACTAACCAAGGATTCATTGGGATACAAGTGACAGATTTCCTTCATTAAATGAAATTAACACTAAAACATTTTATATCTCAATATCCCAAGTAGAATATGGATTCCCATGACATCTTATTGGAGTTCTATCAATAACTACTTCAACAAGAGTGATGGGGCTAGGTAAATATTGGGTTGTCTTATAATTACGAAAAGTAATTTTCATATGGTATATTTTATAAGAAAATTTTCCCACACGTGAAATTGACACCCACAAGAAATTATGTATAAATAGGTATTATATTTTTACTATGTAGTGAAGTTGTATGTGAGCTTATAATTGCGACTTATGTCAAATCAGGAGAATACTCCTTTTCGTGAAACTTTTTTAGCACTATACTTAGTGAAACTGAAAGTATGCTGAAAAATATGGAGACATTCCTCCTAGAGAATGAAATTTTCCACATGAAACCACCATGTATAAAAAATCACATTTAAGATATTCCTTATTTTTTTCCTACAAAAATTATAAAATAAAATATTTATTTTACCTTATCAAAATTTGGGACTATTACCTATTTGGGAAAGAAGTTGTTGATGTTCAATTCCACCGTTGGATTCATAGATACTAGTTTTAATTATATGAACTAATACAAAACATAACATGTAATAGAAATAATAATTTCATAAAATATTTCTCAAAAAATAATTCTTTCAATAGTATATGTTGAGGCTTAAAAAAATTGATCAATGTACACAAATTTCCCATCATAAAAAAAATAATGTTTTACATAGATTTTACTTTACCTCTACTTGTCTTTATAGAGATTGGACGTAGCTGATGATTTCATCTAGCTTTACTACTTTCTAGGTCACTTGAAAAGCAAGCAAACACAAGAAAACTATACTTGATAATTTAAATTTCCATTTAACAAAAATAAAAAAGCATCACACAATAAATAAATATGTGTATACTACACACCCATCGAAGAGGGAACACTCTATGAAAAGTTTATTTAGAGTTGCATTCATATTATCAAAAAGTTGATTTAAAGTGAAACATGTTGTATTGGATTAGAAAAAGATCATAATATGATGAAATACTCGCAAAATTAACTTTTAACCGCTAGACATAAAATCTTGCAAATATTTTTTTCCTTTCCCTAATTTTTACGATTCTACTCAATACATGTACATTTGTAATCATAGAAAAGTCTTACTACATCATTATATATTTTGGATTCATTCCCAATAGATATTTAGACTCAAATCATTGCCTTCGAAACCACTAATATGTCGATTTCCATGTAAGAGTAAGGTGAATGTCTTTAATTGATCAATTACCTCCCATAAATTGATGATGAATTTACAAATGAAAATAGAGTTAATAAAACCCGTAAATGGCAACTTAAAGAAAGTTCTTAAATAAGTAACTTGATCTATAAGGAATTTATTATAAGACATCCATGGTAACTGTGAACCGTAAGGAGATACGATGCTTGGCTAAAAATATCTCCATTTATAGATTGTGCTCATTAACAATATTTTTTTTAAATGAATATTAATTTTTTTTTAAATGGAAATATTTATGGATCATAAGGTTTTTCCAAATATAATCGATTCACAAAAGGATAAATAAAAATATTTTTTTATATACAAATTTTCGAAGAAAAACCAAATGTTGTTTTTCTATCTATATTTTTCTTAGAAATATCATAAACAAAATCTTGATCTACTTTCATACTTTTAGGCTACAATTTTTACTTAGACATGGTTTATTCATCTATAACTCCATGAATAGAACTACAAAATCTTTTACAAAAATCTAACGGCAAAACATTTTACAAAAATATCTCTGTTGATAGAGTACGTTCGAGATAAACACATTTCATCAAGATTTTCCTCATAATATCATTTCCTCCCAATAAATAGAAATCAAAATAACTTTTAACAAATTCTTGATCAAGAACAATGAGAGTAAAAAATTTGAGAAAAATAAACAAATGTGATTTTTTACCCAAAGAACAAAAATCATGGCCTTGTCATCGAACTTACATTTTCCACTTTGTAGATGACATAAGATTTTGGTAGAGGCTCTAGAAAACCTAGGCCACGAAATAAACATACTTTTTCTTACCTTTAAAGTCATTTTCCAAACCCATATAATAGTAACCTTCCATATGAAAAAACAAACATATATGAATTTAGGGTGCTTAGCACACGTGAAAAATCCGTTTCAACAAAACCACTCCTCACAAAAATTAATTATGAACACAACCACTATTCACAAAAATTAATTATGCACAAAACCAATGTACACCAAAATTAATTATGCATACAAAATTCCACACACCATTTACTTTTTACAAGCTTTACTATTTTACAAAATATTGGATTTAGTAAGCCTATGTCATAAATGATTTTCCAACATTTAATAAGATTAAATATGCAATAAAAATATCTCTCCCGAATAGAATGACCAATCAACATTATGATGTAGAATTAGCATATTTACAAAAGAAAAACCATAGAACACTTATTTCAATAAATGAACTTTTTCACTAAATTGAGAACATTTCAAGTATTGGAAGAAATCCATCTCTCGTTTTTGCGTATATTTGATTCCATTTTTGTCTATATTGGATTCCATTATTACTATTATTGGAATCCAATAGTAGTAATATTGGATTCCAATATTGTCATTATTGGAATTATTCTAGTTCCAATTTCACTATTATTGGATTCCAATATCGCTATTATTGGATTCCAATTTGACTAATATTGGATTCTAATAGTGCTATTATTAGATTCCAAGTTCACCACTATTGTAATCCAATTTATAAATCCTGATTTTTTGATTTTAGTTTCACTATTTTAGGATTTCTATTTTGTTATTATTTGAATCCCCCATAAGCCAAAAGCCAGTTATCTTACGTAACAAGGGACAACTATCTTACATAAGCCAAGTGGCCACTATCTTATATAAGCCAAGTAATCTTACATAAGCCAAATGACCACTATCTTACATAAGCCTGTATAGCCACTATCTTCAATAAGCCTAAATAGCGGTTGCTTTAACTTACATGATGAAAGCGCATGTTAGGTGAAATCATCCTAGCAAGATCAAGTTCCATATTTTTATTGGTTGATTTGTACATGTGACTTGATTTTACTTGTGTTATTGGCTACCTTTTTTCTAATTTTTTAGTATAAAAGTTATAAATGTTGACTTTGATTTTTACAACTAGTGGTACTATACTACACATTACCACTCACAATCATTGGCTTATGCACAATCATTGGCTTTTTCCCTATGGCTTTCAAAATATGTATAGGCTAGGCCTTTGTGACGTGTATTTTTTTCTTACACGCTAAAATTCAAATATTTACTCCAATGGAAGGCTAGAAGTTGGTGATCACACTTCAATATGCAAAGGAGTGCAATTTCAAGTTTGAAAAATTACACTTGGACGTGATAGTGCTAGCTCATCATAGAGCGAGAGGTTCGTGGCTTTGTACATCTACGAAGTACAATTCATTTCATGATGAAGTGTGATCCATCACACGACAAAGTGTGATCCCTCTCATGTCGAAGTGCGATCCCTCACGTCGAAGTGTGATACCTCACACGGCATAGTATGCACATTTTCAAAATGAAGTACGAATTCACACTTGGAATAGTGATCAATTACATATGAAAATGCAATCCCTCATACAATGACATGTGATACATCACATGAAAAAGTACGAGCATTTTCAAGATGAAATGCGAGCATTCACAATTTGGAATAGTGGGAATAGGGAATAGATTTCAAGAATAGGTTTACATGGACTAAATCCTATCCAATTTATTATAACCACTATTGTAATCCAATTTATAAATCCTAATTTTTGGATTTTAGTTTCACTATTTTAGGATTTCTAGTTTTATTATTATTTGAATCCCCCACATAATCCAAGTGGTCACTATCTTACATAAGCCTCATGGTTGCTAACTTACATGATGAAAGTGCATGCTAGGTGAAATCGCCTAACGAGGTTAAAGTTACATCTGCCTTATGGCCACTTAGTTACATTTACCTTGCGGCCACTAAGTTACATAAACCTTGTGGCCTCTAAGTTACATAATACCATGATAATCCTAGTGGATACTATCTTACATAAGCAGTATATAGGTTATTAACTTACATATAGCCATAAGCCTAGTGGACCACTATCTTATATAAGTGTATAGGTTGTTAAATTACATAAGCATAGTGGACCACTAATTTACACAAGAGTAGATTCATCTAGGTGAAATAATCCTAGTGGTTGGAAAGTTACACCAACCTACCGGCAAGCAAGTTTCATAAGCCCACCAATCGCTAAGGCACATAAAACTAGCAACCGCTAAGTTACATAAGCCTAGGTGCCACAAAGTTACATCATCCCAGGGGTTAAATTTGATGCCTTTTTATACTGTCAAGCAATTTTTAGATGATGGTAATTTTACAATATTACACTTTAAAAGTACAAAATAGTAGTTATTGAAATACTTCAAATTTATATGTATTTAATATTTTATGTATATTAAATATTGATATAATTTTATATAAATCTATATAAAAAGACCATGATATTGTAATATGCAAGTTGTGTGATAAAGTAAACTAATTTTATGCTTTTCCATTCTATAAATCATAAAGAACAAAAAAGAGTTAAGAATTACATTAAACAAGTTGTTTTGAGGAAATGGATTTGAAAATGTATTTCCATAGGCAATCAATCCTTTGAGAAAATTACATAAGCATTGATCCCTCAAAGGTATTAATTATTGTTCTTGAATTTGTGCAAGGTATTGCTGGATAGCTTCATGACCCCGACTCGGTATTTTAATTTGAACTCCTTTCCATGTATTTCTTAGACTCCATGCCAGATGATGTTGTCTATATCAATATCTGATGTGTCCCTTGATTTTCACCACCATTTCTTTTCAACAAGCATTCCTCGTACCTTTATTTTTCTATATTTCCTTTTCCTATGGGTTCCCACCAGTGTACCCTTATCTTTTGAGTGTTTGTGTGAACATCATGTATTAGTTTTAGTTCTACCTTGCCCATCCATATAGGTACATTATCATCATCCGGTCTTACTTGTATCATCTTTCCAAAATCACATCACATTCCACTATAGGTTGAATTCCTCTCGAGGTCTATCAAAATAGGTCCAACATATATATCCTTATCTCGGAAGGACATTTTGACAAGAGTAACTATCCATGTCAAGATGTGGTGCACACACTATCTAATCATACATTGTGCTATCTTGAATTTTTTTGGCCATAAACAATCTCTTCTCGTCATGTTACAATTGACAAAGGAATTCTTAGAGGCACGTATAACATTTTTCCAATATGGAATCTTTGGAACATAGTATGCTTCTCCACCATCTTTTGAACTCTTTTCCCAGTGTGTGATGTATGTGTTAATGCATCTCTAAATGTCTTCCATCTCTTTGGGTTCTTTGAAGGGTGCCAATGGAGGATCCCCTTAAGGATATAAAGGTTTCCCATCCATTATTTTCTAGATCTCAATTGAGTGTGACTAGATGGACTCCAAGATTGATGCTTTAAACTCCATGATGGGCTTGTTGTTTTTGACATAGAATTTAAACATATTTGGTTTGCTGATACCCATGATCTTGTGGTTACCATCTAGCAAGTGTGGTTCCACAAAGGCCTTAAATTTGTAGACTTCCTCGATAAGGTATGAGTGAATGTGTTGGACTCCTCTTGGCATGTTTCTGTAAGTGTCCATTATTTGTGGCAAAGAGAATGTATCCAATTTGCACAATGTTTTTGATAATCGATCAAATGTCCCATCTATTTCTTCATGTGTGTGACCCACTGGAAGGAAACTCACATACACTATGTTGAAAACCATTCTAGATATCAAAGATGGATGTAAAACACAAAACAACGTGTGATTTTTGTTGTCACATGTAGCATTATCTAGTTCCATGTAGAGAGTTGGTGGTTGTTTTCTAAATGAACTTGAACAACTGCTTATAATATTATATGTATGAGAACCCTCATTTTTCTGGTGGTATTCCTTGCACTTTTCATATGTATCATTTTGCAAAGAGTGCATCATGTAATGGCTATTTTGACATGTCCACTACTATATAACAAATCACCATATTGATACGTAAGTGGTTCTTCTATCTTCCGAATACATAGTGCCAATGATTTTATTGTGAATTTTTCTTCTCACTAAAAAAAGGGAGATCAAAGTACCCAAAACCCCCATTTTGTGCCCATGTATCAACATACCAGTCAAGGAGATGGGGAGATTAATAGCATTGCTTATTGATTTTGATTTTTAACTTGTCTTATATTGTAGTTTTGATCTTGTCCATTTTTCATGCACAATGCTCAAATATATATTAGGATTTTTTGTGATTGCACTCTATGTGCATAATAAGTTACATGAAAAATTGAATGTAATCATTGTTCCATTTTGGCATTGATCTATTTGTGCTAGTATTTCGGACATGAGGTCGTTGCATGTTTGTTCTTAAGATTTGTGCACTCATCACATTTGGAGAAGAAGTTGTTTTTGGTGATTGAAATATGGGAGAAATGTTATTTCCATATTTTTATGAGATTTGGCTATGAATTTGAGAAAGGACCAATAGTGAAAGGCCCTCGTTACACTTCTTTACTATGTAAGAAAAAATACATAACATGCAGGCATGAGTCTCATTGTTACTTTAGTACCATCTTGTCCCACTGAATGAGACATGTTTGGGGATATATAATAATTCTTCTCCACCATTTTGGATATCAATGCAATAGTTGCAACATTGTTGTTTTTGTTTTTTTTTCCTGTATTTCCATTTACTTCCCTCCTCTCACCATTAATCCAAGATTGTTTATATATGTAATAGGTGCTTTTTTCACGATTCCATGACATTTGTACCATGCATTCTGACATACATCCCTTACACATAACTTTAATTTATCTATATTATTTTGTGAAGTTTTACCTTTATCACAACTGATACCATTTGCGGTAAATGTATTAAGTACAATTTTTTTGATGGAAGGTTCATTCATATCTAGAGTTAAATTCCAACTATGATTGGAAGTGCTTAGAGATAGATTAGAGAGACATCCTTCCTTGCAACAAGGTTTTTCTCAACTTCGATAAAAAATTTCTCTTGATTTTTCATCATTTTTGATTACCTTTGATGTACTAGATGGAGTAGAATTTACCTTTTGGTGTTTGCAAGCGTTGTAAGATCTTTCTATAAATTTTTCATTACTACTACATATGGAGGATTCATATGAATTTGGGTATACAAGAGTTGAGGAAATGGATCTTCAAATGTACTCCACATTTCTACCGAAACACTTCTAGAATTTATTTTAGCCTTACTTTCATAATGGAACCATCTTGATTGCTAACTAGCTAACATGCCCTTTGGATGAGAGATCCTTCGATATGGAGAAACCCTTGAAAAAGGTATAATTAATTTATCAACATGAACCCAAAATGTATTTACATCTCATTTTTTAAAGTGCACCATGTCTCCTTCACAAACATTTGTAATTTTCGTTTCTATAACAAATTTTGTTCTTTTGAATAAAAATGTATCAACTTGGCATTAACCCCTTGAACTTCAAATTGAATTCATTGTTTGATGTGGTGGTTGTTTATTGGAGTTTAGAATTTCCATTCACATGAAGTGTAGTTCTTGTTTCTAAATAAACTAAGTTTTTGATTGCCCAAGAAACTTCGTTGTTGCGTTGTATACTTGGATATAAATCATTGCATGTAGTTATAATATTTTCCACAAAAACAAAAAAGTGTGTGTGTCCCAATACTACTCTAAAATCACATGTTATACTATAGGGATATAAAACCTTAAGTTATGTCCCCTTCTTTTCGAGGACACTTATGTTTTAACACTATGTAGGTTATAAAAATTCATCCCTGTATTGCCCAATTCCCTTCGACACCTTTTGATATTGATTATGATACTATTGAATGTATTTATGGACATTATTTTAGATTTTGAGTTGGTATGATGTTAAATGTTAGAGATCGTGGTTGTTGTTGATTTCGATTCATATATGATGCATGTGGATAACTAGAGATATTTTATATTGGTGATGATATACTGATTGGCATGGTTAGAAAGATATATGTTTTTGTACATGTGATATTTTGTCATATCGAGTAAACCTAGAAAATTGAACTAATCTTGTGATCTTATGATTATGGATGAAATTGTAAATGTTGTCATTACTTGCTTGATGATGTTTTGATTTATATATAGATGATTTTGGAAGTTATATTTTATATTTATTTTGGATGATTTGATGCGCCACAAGGTCAAAGGAGGTACATTTGTTTTTGCAGTAAACATGTCACACAAACATCGAGGGATGGAGACCAACCACATTGGAATTCTACATGAATTCAACAAAGGTCACCATGACAACGTGTATTTTTATTTGTGTATGTTTTTATTTGTTGTTAGGGGTTTCCCATGGGGGAATCACCTTGGAATGTGACCAAGGGGTTATGTATATTATTTTATTTAGTTGCTTTGTTTAAATTTAGTATGTGATTTTAGTGATGTATTTTCCCCTTTATTATTTATTTAATTTTTGTCTAGATTAGTGAGTAATAATGTTGTTAAATAAATTAAAATGGGTCAAAAGAATGCATTTATTATAGCTGATGGCTCTTGGATTATGTGTTGTAAGATATGTGTAAGTAGCTTTGAGTGAGAAACACTCCACCCTCCTTTTGAAATTTGGATCTTTCCTTAGGGTCTTATTTTGGAGGCTTGTGCGATAAGTTAAACTTGCCCCACACCTCTTAAATTGTTACACCAACCCTACTTATGGGTTGGGGAGTCAAAATTAGGCATTATTATGTATTTTGGGAAGAAGAAAGTTGTAAGTTTTAATTACCTATATTAAATGAATTTAATTTTGGTCCTTGGGGTGTGGACTTGGTTTGTGTGTGTAAGTAAAATGTCATTTATTCACCCACCTTTTTAATTGTGCTTTGGAGTTTGAAGTTGACTTGTGAGGTGGAGTTGAGGATGAGTGATGTGGCATCCTACATGGACCCACCTCATCCTCCTCTCTCCCTCTTCTATTTATTTGAATTCCTTGGCTTGTTTTGGGGTTACTTCATTTGATGATTTCATTTTGGTTACTTCTTTTGGTTTTGAGCTCTTATAATTTTGGGAAGAGAGTGAGAGATTTTTGTGGAATGCTTGTGGATTGCTGGAGATTTTAGACTGTTTGAATTGGAAAAACCTTGCTATTGAAATTTTGGAGCAAATTCTACCATGGAGAGGTAGGATCTTGGCTCTTTCGGAAATGTTATTCTTTTATTTATGAATATGTGAATCCTTTGAATATTTTGGTATGTTGTTGGCTGATTGGGTAGATTTCCTAGTTATGGTTTAGGAGAAGTCTATGGGGATCTCTTGTGGGGAGGCATAAGAGTTTTGGGGAGGTATAAGTGTTATTGTGGAGGGAGTTGGGATTGCGTTCCACCTTGTCAAAGAAATGGGGTGCCATAAGAGTGTGGAGAGGCATAACGAAATGTGAGGTATAAGGGCATATAGAGGCTTTAAATGATATATATATATATATATATATATATATATATATATATATATATATATATATATATATATATATATATATATATATATATATATATATATATATATATATATATGGTGGGTTTATCTTAAGGTGGAACCCATTTTCCCCATTGGGAGGTATAAGCAACTTCCCCATAGGTCTTGCTCCTTTGGCTTATGCATGATGAATCCTGAGTATTGTTTGTTTTTCTTCCTGTGGTTGCAAACTACAATTTGTATTTGGAATATGTTCTATTTGTGAAAAAAAAAATTGTGTTGTGGAAGCCTATTTGTTGCCATGAGTTGAAATAAATTTCTTATTACATTGTGGTTGGGGCTCGGGGCCAATGAGGAGGATGGATTCTCCTCTTCATTAGAATTATTGGTTGGGTGGAGAGCATTTCCTCTCCTCCTTTTGTTGCGATCAAAATATATATGGTGGATCTTCTTGTTACTATTTTGGAGCTAAGGATGAAGACAAATTTTGTAGTTTCTCCTTGGGTTCCTTATTGTGAAATTTCCCACTTCAAGTGGATGGTATTGTAATATTATTTGTGGTGGAAAGTTTCTCTATTTTTGAAATGGAACCTACATTTGAATGTGAGAGATGTATATTCTGTAATTTTTATTTGATGAAAGAAAAAGAAGTTGTTAAAGAATTATTGGAATCAATAGAAGTTGTTTTAATTACCACATATGGTATGGTTTTCATTTGTAAATTATATTTGAAATATTACTAAAAATATTTGTTTGAAGACTAAAAAAAGAAAAAAAGAAAAGTATTATGTTATTTGTGTTATCATGTTTTGAAAGTAGAACTATATTTTGGGTTTTACGCATGGATTGAAGTAAAGTTAAGCATTCAAATACGAGAATGGAATGAACTTAAATATTTAAAGTATGATAACAAACAATAGATCAATTGCCTAAGTATGTTTTTCCATTTGGAGTCTTTGTAAATCCTACAAATAAATATAGAAAAAAAATAGAGTACCCTACAACTATGAAAGACAAAATGAAAAATTAAAATGAACTAAGGATGATCAAAACACATCCGCAAATATTTTTATGCTCAATAAATTTACTTAGAACTTCATTAATGTAAGAGGTAGAAAAATGCCTTGCAGAAAAAGGAGAATTAAATTGAATTGAAATCTCAACCTTTTAATCCTTGAAACACATTTGAAATATTTCAAGTGCATTCCTGTCAAATTCTCCACTTGTGTTGATGAAGAAAGAACAGTAGATTCAAAAATTCTAGTAGTTGAAGACGTATAGTTCATATTTTGATGGTAGGAAAGACGTTCTCTTAAATTTATCAAACTTAAGTTTTCTAGAAATGAAATTTTACAATTCCTATGTAAAGAGGAGTTTGAGCCCTTTCCAAAAAGTCTTCATTTTCCCAAATCGAGCCCAAATGAAAGTTATGGACTGAAGTTTTGTTGCAAAAACTTTACTTTTCCCAAATTCCTCCGTGGCCCCGTAGCCCCGCCAATTCGTTTTTGGAAAACACCTATGCATGGTTGCGGTCCTGCACCTTCAAACTTTTTTTTTTTAAAAGGGTGAAAATTCTTAAGTCTCCCCACTAGTCTGCTTCCCATGCCTATCACTTTGGGCATGACACGTGGCATTATTTAGGCATGAGGCGTGGGGGTTTTTGAACCTTTTTGCCCCTTTTAAACAAAAGAGTTAAAATCCAAATTACCTTCAATGATGTACCTTCCCACATGGGATTAACAACATGCCACGTGTCCCTTGTGCCCTTAGGGAAATTTTTCTTCCTCGGCCCACAAGATGGAGGGAAAAAATTTTTAACCTTCACACTTTTAACGCCTTTAGGAAAATTTTCTTTCCATGGTCCAGCCCGCCGTGCTTAAATTTTTCTTCCCCAAGCCCACAGGCCCGCCTTTGGGGAAAATTTTATTCCCTAGGCCTGCAAGCCTTTGCCTTTAGGGAAATTTTTTCTCGGACCCACCTTCAAGCCCACCTTTAGGGAAAATTTTTAAAAGTGTATCCACAATCCCATCTTTAGGAAAATTTTCTTCCCTGGGCTCGCAGTCCACCCTAGGGTAATTTTTTTCTTCCCAAGCCCACAGCCTTCCTTTGGGAAAATTATCTTCTGAGCCCCGCAGCCCGTCTTTGGGAAAATTTTCCTCCCTGTGCCCATCGGCTCAGTAACTTATTAAATATGAGGAATTAGGTAGACTTCTTTATATCATTGGAAATGGCAAGAAATTTTCTATCTAATGGAGATGTTTTCAAGAAACCTTAAGTGTGTGAAATATTTGAAAATTTAGGTTGAAGTTTTAAGATGATCCCGAGAGTGGGTAAGTGGAAAATTACCCTTATTAACTTAAATGTTTAATTTTAAAGCATGGGTTGCCCTTTAAAAAGGGGTCACGTTAGGGGATAAGTGAATGTTTTCTATCCCATGTAAATAAGAACCTTGGTTATTGTTTAGACCTAGTGAAATTAAAACCTTGGGCATTTAATTGGGCCCCTTTTGACACTCTAAAATTAATTAAGAAATGTTTAAACATAGTGTTAATTTAATTATTTATTAAATTAACACCTAAGAGAAATTTAACTATATTGGATTAAATTACACTCATTAATTTTGTGATGTGGTTTTAATATTTGTTATAACAGGAAAATTTTATTTATTAATTATAATTGACTTGAATCTTGCTTATGAAAACTATTTGCTCAAGCCTGGTAGTGGTCATGCTTTAGAAAAAATAATTGTTCCATAATTCTTCTATCTAAACCTAGGTTGTTCTCGGGTCTTGAGTGGTCTTCTTAGTGAGGCCTCACACATGGGATAGAGCCATGGGTTCAAATCTTGGACCCTTGGGCACACTAGAAAACTTGAGACATGAACACTAAACCTAGAGCAATATTAAACCTAGCACACTTTTAAACCTAAAAAACAAATTTGTTTAAAAATTACATATTTTAGTAAACATGGAAAAATGAATAAAATGTAGAATAATGAACTAAATCTCACCTTGGTCTTTGCAGGAGGCATGGACAAGATGAGGGGTCCTTTCACATAGACCTAGACTTAACACCTCCAGATCATACTGTAGCAGTCATCCTACCATAGATTTTACAAACGCTTCAGATGTTAATGCCGCTTTACATGGAGGTTCCATAGGAGGACATGCAGCCATACATGATAGGGTGACATCCATTGAGGCTCATGCATCTCCTCGACATAACGAGGAACATAGAGGAGATAAATCCCATGTGGAGTCAGCCAGAGAAGAGCCACCAAGGAGGGGACATGGAGACTGGGTTTTAGGACACTTTGGGGATAGGTCTCGGAGCCCTAGGCATAGAAATGAGCATGTAGGGAGGCCTAGGGGTCACCAGACTATAGCTGCAGACCATATTAGGGAAATCCTAAAGCTACGGCCATCTCATTATTCTGGTGATATAGGTGGATTTCAGGAAGAGGCCTAGTTGGTGAGCTTGAGTGGGTGCTTCAAGATTTTCCCTTGTTCTAGTAACATTAAAGCTCATGTTGGAATCCTTCTTCTGAGGGATGGAGCTAGTGTCTAGTGGAGGACCAAGGAGAAGAAGATGAACGCGTTGATTCAATAGATGGTTACTTGGGAGCTCTTTGAGGAGTGGTTCAGGAGAATTTACTTATTGTTAGTGTAGAATCACAACACCCCCGATTGACACAGGTGTGGAGTCATGACATTCGGATGTGATTGAAAAACATGGGACCATCTCTCAATTGTGGGACTTCAAAACTTGAGATGGAACTCCAGGATGAAATACGGATTCTTGCTTCTAATCTAGGGCCTAAATGCTACTTCCGGGTGGTAGAACCTATTCTATCATAATCTAACCATTCCAAGGGGACAAAGAGAGAAGTGTGAAAGAGAGGACACTAAGCGGTGATATGCCGAAAAGGAAGTGGTTGAATTAAAGATCCGTTGAGTCGCATCAAGTGGAGAGAGGTTAGCAAAGGAGAGGGTGGACAAGATGCACCAAAGAGATGAGATAGTTTTCACATGGAACACCACTTCAAAAACCATTAAGCACGGCTCCTGTAACCTGTAATAAACATCATAATATGAATAAAGATACCCTATAACGATGAGAGGTAAGAAGAGAAAAATAAGCCAAGGATGGAAAGATGCATCATGAAACATATTTTCACCAAGAGCTCGAAAATGAGCACATCAGTACATCATCAAGTGGGAAAGAGGAAAGAAAATTCCATTACAGAGCCATGGGAGGAGGCTTAGATTATACATTCTACCCTAAGGAAGAAAGAGAGAGGGGGTACTCAGGAGAAACAACGACCAACCTTTGAAAATTCCCATTCATTATAATATATGGAACGAAGAGAGGAGGGAAAAATTCAAATCCTACTTCAACCAAATTGAATCAATGCCCTTTCAAATCTGCCAACAATCTATCCATTTTGGTTCCTTGGGACATGTCTTCTCGATGTGTTGAAGAAGGAAGAATTGTGGGTGAAAAAATTAAATTTGGTAGTTGAAGAAATCAGATTCTACATTAATGGTCTAGAATATTTTTTCCCATTTTCACCCACTAAATCCTGTTAAGAATGATATTTTATGTTTCCATGGCATAGAGGGTGTCGAGACATTTCCAAAATGTATTCTTCTACCCAAATCTGAGTTTCCAGTCAAAAGATATGGCCATATGAAGATTAGGGTCACGGGCATGCAATATTTGAAAGAGTCTATCTGTACCGGGTCCACATGGCAGCCCCACACATCTTGGAGATTCACCCCCTTCCTTATACTACCTTGAAATCATCATGCTAGAATGACATGTGGTGGCTTCCATGAAAGGGGTTTGAGGCATCCTTTCCATTCCACTAAGTCTCCTTTCTTGCGGGGCTAAAAGCGGTGACTGGGAAACGTGGAGGTTTGGCGCTTGTTTGGAAACCCATCCCAAATTTTACTTTTGAGGATAGAGCCATGCCGACACTCGGCCCCTTCGCTGGCCTACCTCTGCATGACTATTCAACCCCGAATATATCCCTTTCTTGGACCTTGGATATGTGGCAAGCCACCGTTCGAGTTTTTGGGGACTACCTCAAGACTTTTCTTATGAAATTGTGCCGATGAGACATGTGGAGGATTCCATGTGGATTGTATGGATTTTGGTTTTAGATTTTAGAGGTGCACCATCGAGACATGTGGAGGCTTCCCTACACTCTTATATTTAACCAAATTAGGCTCACTTTTAATTTGACCTAATCTTGACCATTGCCCATGTGGAGGGTTGGAGAAAGTTTTATGCCTCTACCTTGGGCTCCCATCTTGAAATTACGGTGAGATGACACTTGTTTCCTTCTGTGTGAGTCGAAGAATTTTCAATGTGTGACATCTTTTGGGAGGCAAAGATGCATGAGGTGAGGCATGACACACTTGTTTGGGTCTTTGGTTTGCGATTTAATCTTTGGAGCATGCGCCATTTAGACATTAATGGCAGCCTTCCACATGTCTCCTCTCCATACTTAGCCAATTTTAGGGCTCGTTCTAAACCATTTATAGAGATCAAATACTTTGAGCCTACTCCATTTATTCTCCTTTGAGCCTTTGGTTATTACAAACTATCCGCCTTTGAGCCGACCCTTCTTCTCCATTTTTGAGTCCCTCTATTTCCTGATTATTGGATTTGAATGTGATTTCTCTGGTTTCTTCTATGTGGGGTCATGTTTGATCAATTTTTCCTAGGGGAAAAATTGGGAAAAAAATTATCTTAGAGGTTCATTCCAGAGAGGATAAATGATTTTCACACCATCTCGACAAGCATCTCATTGAAATTGAGTATGAGATTTGATTTACGGATCTACTCCAATATGTCGACTACATGAAAGGATGAGCATATGGATCTATAGATTTATCCATCTCCGAATAAGATTTGGGTGGTGTGGTGCGTATCCATTTTCTTAAGAAAATCGTAGACATTATCTAAGGCCATCTGAGAAGACCTATATAGCGAGAGTAGACTCGGGAAAAAACACATGGGCCATAGACGAGTCCGGATCCGCATCCGGCAGATGTAGGACATCGATCTGATCAAAAGGGGTCATCTCCTCCTCCTTAGGGTGGATAAGATTATTCACATTCATCTTTTAGACCACTTTGCACCAAATGAGTCTTGCCCCACCGACTAGAGCTCCACAAATATTTGATGCACATAGGGGTTAGATATGGGGAATCCTCCTGGGGTCCCATTACGACACAGGGTGCATTTTGAAGCTGGCCGGAGGAGATTGTTAGCAGAACCTTATAGTCCATAGTTTGAAGATCATCGGATCCACAACGTTGACATACCTCTAGAGTACCATTTGGAGCTGCTACTCACGGGAGATGATCGAGTGATTGATTTGTTCCAAAATGGTGTCAGCACGGGACATTTTGGAGAGACCGAAATGGCCAAAACCCTAGTAACAAGGGTAAGACACAGATATCGAGCCCACTTGTTGGTGATATGGGGCACGATCATCAGATCTATGCAGTGGTTGAGAACTACCATGATGAGCACCGGAGTACCGTGATTGAGACTACAAGTAGCATTAGCAGTATTCCTACCTCCATTTCCGTTTGATTCGGCCGGTTCTTCCTGATTCTTTTATTACACCATCTTTAGTAGAGAGATGCGGGATGGTGGCAAAGTTAGGCCGGGTCTTAGTTTGGATGTCGAGATGGATTTTGGAGCCAAGATCTCTGCATACTCCTTAGTTAAGGAGTGTGTAGTGGATTTGTGACCTTTCACCACTACCTCGGAAATTCATATCCTTCGTTGGGTTCGTATTAGTCATCTTTGTGACTTTTCTGGCACAGAGCTAAGGTGGATTGTTACCATAAGACTATATCTTATACATATGATCTAGGAGTTGAGTCATTGATAGCAAGGATTAGGAGACCCATGACTTTTGCACCATCTCCAATATAATAGCTTAAGTGGACTTGTGTACGGGGTTGTTAGATGGATGTTATCAAATTTAGTGAATGATCATGGGGACGAGTCTAGTGGACCATCACTTGATGACCATCCCATCTTGAGAGAGATTTTCGATGCATTTCAGAGAGCTCTCGGGTTACCACCCCTACATGAGATAGATTTTCACATAGACCTGGTTCAGGAGCAGATCCTATCTCATGAGCACCTTATTAGATGACCACCCCTAAGCTCTGCGAGCTCAAGTTACAACTAGAGGGCCTTTTGGAGAAATGCCTAATCCATCCTAGTGTATCCCCTTGGGGTGCACCGGTGATATTTGTAAAGAAGAAGGACGGATCTCTGCGGTTGTGTATTGATTACCACCAGCTGAACAAAGTAACGATCAAGAATCATTATCCCCTTCCATGCATTGATGATTTGTTTGATCAGATGAAGGGGGCCACATTTTTCTCCAAGATAGACCTTAAGTTAGGTTATCATCAGTTGAGGATTATGGAGGCATACATTCATAAGACCACCTTCCATACGAGATATGGCCACTATGAGTTCACCATGGTGCCTTTTGGTTTGATGAATGCCCCCGCAATGTTTATGAGCTTGATGAATGGGGTGTTTAGGACATTCTTGGATCACTTCATGCTCATCTTCCTTGATGACATTTTTATTTACTCACGTATGTGTGAGGAGCATGAGGGCACCTTCTCCAGGTTCTTTAGTGTCTTCGTGAGCAAAGCAACTTTACGGGAACTTAGAGAAGTGCACATTCTTTTCAGAAAGAGGTGCAATATTTGGGCCACATCATTTTTGGGGAAGGTATCACAGTCAATCCTTCCAAGATTTGAGCTATTATGGATTGGCCAACACCCACTAGTGTGACAGAGGTGCACAACTTCATGGGTTTAGTAGGTTATTATAGGAGATTTGTTCAGGACTTCTCTCACAGTGCATGCACCCATCACTTCCCTTCAGTGGAAAGGGAAGAAGTTTGTTTGGTCAGATAGATGTGAGAAGGTCTTCAGGAAAATGAAGGAATGCCTCATGATAGTGCCTGTTCTTGCAGTGCCAAATCCACAGGGTGAGTTTTTCATATGCACGGATGCTTCTTTGGCAGGAGTTGGAGGTGTGTTGATGTAGGAGGGAAGAGTAGTTACTTTTGAGTCTCGAAAACTCAAAGATTATGAGCTCAATTATCCGAATCATGATCTTGAGCTTGTGGTAGTTTTGCATGCCTTGGTTTGATGGAGACACTTCCTTCTTGGCCAGAGATTCACACTCAAGACTGATCACTTGAGTCTTTGCCACCTCTTCATGCAACCCAATCTCAACACTTGGTGTTGGATGGAGTTTCTTTGTGAGTATGACATGGAGATAGAGCATGTGAAGGGGAAGGAGAATGTGGTTGCAAACACTCTCAGTAGGAGGAGACATGTGGTTATGGCCACCTCAGTGAGCACAGATTTATGGAGCAGGATTCTATAGCAGCTTCCTCACGACAGTTTCTACATTACAGCTAGAGTAGAGATCGAGTCTCAAGAGACCCTTGAGGGAAATTTTGATGGGTTTTCATTAGAGGTAGATGGCCTTCTTAGGCATAGAGGCCAGATTTATGTTCCCAAAGATGGAGGCTTGAGGTAGGACATCTTGATAGAGGCACATCATGCACCCTATTCAGCCCATCCTGGGGTGAAGAAGATGCACGCCACTTTGAGACAGTTGTATCATTAGAGGGGAATTTGTAGAGACGTGGCTCAATTTGTGTCACACTATTTAGAGTGTCAAAAAGTGAAGGTCGAGCATCAAGCATCTAGCTGGCCTTCTCTTTCTCGCATGCTATACGGAATGGAAATGGGACACCATTTCCATGGACTTCATTGTTGGGCTACCGATGTCGAGATACCACCATGACGCCATCATGGTCACAATGGATAAATTGATAAAAGTGGCTCATTTTTCTCCGGTGAAGACCACCTATACAACTAGTGCAGTGGCATGGGTATATCTAGATGAGATTGTCAGATTGCATGGGATTCTGTGGAAGATCATTTGTGACCACGATCCTCTGTATACTTCCCACTTTTGGACTACCATGCAACATGCCCTCGGGATGAAGATCAATTTCAGCATGACATATCACCCTGAGATAGATGGAAAAAATGAGTGGGTGAATCAGATCTTAGAGGACATGCTTAGGATGTATGTTATGGATCATCAGTTGAGATGGGAGGAGTATTTGTACTTGGTGGAGTTTGCCTACAATAATAGTTTTTAGAGTTCAATAGGCATGGCTCCTTTCCAAACAAACTATATGGTAGAGAGTTCAAGACACCTCTTAGTTGGGACAAAGTTAGAGGACAAGGTTTCTCTTGGGCCATCTTTACTATAGGACATGGAGCAATAAGTGGTTATGATCAGACAGAGACTGTAGGAGGCATATGATAAAACAGAAGAAGTATGTAGATCAACATAGGACCGACCGTAGTTTTGATGTGGGCATGAATTTTTCCTTCATGTCAAGCCACATAAGATCCCTATCCATTACAAAAAGGTTCTAAGTTAGCTCCTAGATTCATAGGCCCCTTTGAGATCTTGGAGTGTATCGGTCCTTTGGCCTACCATCTAGCATTGCCACCTAGCTTGTCTCACATCCATGATGTGTTTCATGTTTTATTACTTAGGAGATATATTGCAAACCCTTCTCATGTGCTAGATTGGACCTCATTATAGGTGTAGGATTAGGGGTAGGTGATGGTGGATCCCATTTACATTATAGAATGCAGGACCTTGGGCCTTCGAGGTAGAGAGATTGACCAGGTTCGAGTATAGTGGGACAGATATGATGAGACTGCGGCTACATGGGAGGATGCTACTTTGCTACGAGTTTAGTTTCCACACCTATTCCAATGACTTCCAAGAGGAAGTTGAGTCTAAGGGGAGGGGGATGTAGTGCCCACTTCCTTCGACACCTTTTTTGATATTGATTATGATACTTTGATCTATATTTATGGACATTATTGTAGCTTTTGAGTTGATATGATGTTAGATGTTAGAGATCATGGACTGTTGTTGATTTTGATTCATATATGATGCATGTGGATTATTAGAGACATTTTATATTGATGTTGATACACTGCTTGGCATGGTTATATATATATATGTTTTTTGTACATGTGATATTTTGTCATATCGAGTAAACCTAGAAAATTGAACTAATCTTGTGATCATATGATTATGGATGAAATTGTAAATGATATTGTTGCTTGCTTGGATGATGTTTTGATTTATATATAGATGATTTTGGAAGTTATATTTTATATTTATTTTGGATGATTTGATGCGGCCATAAGGCTGAAGGAGGTATTTTGTTTTGCAGGTAAACATGTCACAACAAACATCGAGGATTGGAGACCAACCACATTGGAATTCTAGATGAATTCAACAAGGGTCACCATGAAAACGTGTATTTGTTATTTGTGTATGTTTGTATTTGTTGTTAGGGGTTCCATGGGGGATCACCTTTGAATGTGACCAAGGGGTTATGTGTATTCTTTTATTTAGTTTCCTTTGTTTAATTTTAGTATGTGATTTTAGTGATGTATTTTCCCTTTATTATTTATTTATTTGTGTCTAGATTAGTGAGTAATCATGTTGTTAAATAAATTAAAATGGGTCAAAAGAATGCATTTATTAGAGTTGATGGCTCTTGGATTATGTGTTGTAAGAGATGTGTAAGTAGCTTTGAGTGAAATAGACTCCACCTTCCTTTTGAAATTTGATTGTCCTTAGGGGCTGATTTTGGAGGCTTGTAGGACAAGTTAAACTTGTCCCACACCTCTTAAATTGTTACACCAACCCTACCTATGGGTTGGGGAGTCAAAATTAGGCATTATTATGTATTTTGGGAAGACAAGTTGTAAGTTTTAATTGCACTATCTTACATGAATTTAATTTTGGTCCTTGGGGTGTGGACTTGGTTTGTGTGTGTAAGTAAAATGTCATTTATTCACCCACCTTTTAATTGTTCTTTGGAGTTTGAAGTTGACTTGTGAGGTGGAGTTGAGGATGAGTGATGTGGCATCCTACATGGAGCCACCTCATCCTCCTCTCTCCCTCTTCTATTTATTCGATTATTTTGGCTTGTTTTGGGGTTACTTCATTTGGTGATTTCATTTTGGTTACTTCTTTTGGTTTTGAGCTCTTGTAATTTTGAAGAGAGTTAGATATTTTTTTGGAATGCTTGTGGATTGCTGGAGATTTTGGACTATTTGGATTGGAAAATTTTTGTTGTTGAACTTTTGGAGAAAACTCTACCATGGAGAGGTAGGATCTTGGCTCTTTAAAATGTTCTTCTTTTATTTATGCATATGTGAATGCTTTGAATATTTTGTGTATGTTGTTGGTTGGTTGGGTAGATTGCCTAGGTATGGTGTAGGAGAAGACTATGGGGATCTCTTGTGGGGAGGCATAAGAGTTTTGGGGAGGTATAAGTGTTATTGTGGAGGGAGTTTGGGATTGGGTTCCACCTTAAAAGAAATAGCTTGCATTTCTTTACTTTTATATGGGGTGCCATAAAGTGTGGGGAGGCATAAGGAATGAGAGGATAAAGGGTACTTGGGGAGGTATAAGGGAATGTAGGGGATTTGAAATGATATATATATATATATATATATATATATATATATATATATATATATATATATATATATATATATTGGTGGGTTTATCTTAAGGTGGACACCCATTTCCCCATTGGGAGGTATAAGCTTCCCCATAGGTCTTTCTCCTTTGGCTTGTGCATGATGAAGCCTGAGTATTGTTTTTTGTTCTTCCTGTGGTTACACAAACTAAAGTATTTATTTGGACTGTATTCTATTTGTGAAAATTGTTTTTATGTTGTCAGAAGTCTATTTGTTTCCATGAGTTGAAATACATTTCTTATTTCTTTGTGGTTGGGGCTCGGGGCCAATGAGGAGGATGACTTCTCTTATTCATTTAAATTCGTGATGGGTGGAGAGCGTTTCCTCTCCTCCTTTTTTTCTTTTGTGATCAAAATATATATGGTGGATCTTCTTGTTGTTGTTCTAGAGCTGAGGATGAAGACAATTTTTTGTAGTTTCTCCTTGGGTTCCTTATTGTGAAAATTTCCACTTCAAGTGGATGGCATTGTAATATTATTTGTGGTGGAAAGTTTCTCTATTTTGGAAATGGAACCTACATTTGAATGTGAGAGATGTATATTCTATAAGTTGTATTTGATGAATGAAAAAAAAGTTGTAAAAAAATATTGGAGTTCAATAGAAGTTGTTTTAATTACCACAAATGGTATAGTTTTCATTTGAAATATATGTTTGAAATATTACTCAAAATCTCTGTTTGAAGATTGAAAAAAAAAGAAAAAAAATAAAATTATTATGTTCTCATTTATCATGTTTTGAAAGTTGAACTATATTTTGGGTTTTCACGCATGGATTGAAGTAAAGTTAAAATTTTTGTAAATTAGAATGGAATGAACATAAATATTTAAAGTATGATAATGAAAAGTAGATCGAGTTTTTGAGGCCTGAAGCTTGCAAATAAATATCAAAAAAAACATACAGAGTACTCTGCAACAATGAAAGACAAAATGAAAACTTAAAATTAACTAAGGATGATCAAAACGTATTCCAAATAGTTTGAAGCTCAAGAAATTTACTTAGAACTTCATTAATCGGGTACTTAGACCAAAACGAAAAATGCCTTTACAAGAAAAAGGAGAATTAAATTGTTTAGAAATCTCAATCCATCAATTAATCCCTTGTAATCCATTTGAAATATTTCATGTGCATTCCTCCATGTCATTTTTCATGTTGAAGAAGAAAGAATGGTGGATTGATTTAATAATTCTGTTAAGTTATAAGACGTATAGTTCATATTTTGATTTGAGGAGGAAAGAAGTTTTTTTAAATTCACCCACTTAAGTTTTCTAAAATAATTTTTGATTCCTATGAAAAGAGGAGTTTGAGCCCTTTTCAAAAGTCCTCATTTTCCCAAATATGAGTTTTCAAACATTATGGCCTTAAAAGTTTCTACTTTGTTGTGCCTCATTTTTTGAAAAGAATTTTTTTGTAAATCGACCCGTAGGCAAAAACTTTACTTTTCCCAAATTCCTCAAAAATTCCTCCTGGCCTCATCATTTTGGAAAAACACCTTCCATAGGGTTCACGGGCCCGTACCTTAAAACTTTAATTTTTTGAAAAGGATGAAAAATTTAAGTCTCCTCGCTAGTCCACTTCCTTTCTGTCACTTTGGGAAAGACACGTGGCATCCACATCGATGTAGGCGGAGGAGGCACGGGGTTTTTAACCTTTTTTCTCCTTTTACACAAAATGGCAAAAATTCCTAAATTACCTCCGATGACCCACCTTCCCACGTGGGCTTAACAACATGCCACGTGTCCCTTGCACCCTTGGGAAAAATTTTCTTTTTAACCTTTGCAGCCTTTTTTAACAAAAGTTATTTCCCAAGCCCACCTTTAGGAAAATTTTTGACACATGGCCCCTAGGTAGCGAAGACTTTGGGGAAAATTTTCTTTTCCTTTCAAACTTTAGAGAAAACATTTCTTCCTCGAGTGCCCACAGTCCGCCTTTGGGAAAATTTTCTGAGGGCCTGCCCGCAGCTCGCCTTTGAAAATTTTCTTCCCTGGGGACCGTAGGTCCGCATTTGGGAAAAGTTTCTTCCCATGGCCCATAGGCCCGCCCTTGGGTAAAATTTTCTTCTAGGCCCAAAACCCACCTTTGGAGAAAATTTCTTCCCAGGGCTAGTAAGCCCACCTTTAGGGTAACTTAGAAATATGAGGAGTTAGGAAGACTTATTTATATCATTGGAAAGGGGAAGAAATTTCCTATCTAATGGAAATTTTTCAAGAAACCTTAATTTCATGAAATATGTGAAAAATAGGTTAAAGTTTTAATATGAGCTTGAGAGGGGTAAGTGGGAAATTACCCTTATTAACTTAAATGTTTAATTTTAAAGCATGGGTTGACCTTTAAAAAGGGGTCACGTTAGGGGATAAGAGAATTTTTCTTTCCCATGTAAACAAGAACCTTGGTTATTTTTGAGACCTAGTGAAATTAAAAACCTCGGCATCTAATTTCTTGGGCCCCTTTTGACCCTCTAAAATTAATTAAGGAATATTTAAACATAGTGTTAATTTAATTATTTATTAAATTAACACATAAGAGAAATTTAACTATATTGGATTAAATTATAATTATTAATTTTGTGATGTGGTTTTAATATTTGTTATAACTGAGAAAATTTTATTTATTAATTATAATTTACCTTGAATCTTTCTTGTGACAACTGTTTCTTGAAGCTTGGTATTGGTCATGATTTTGAAAAACAAATTATTCCATAATTTTTCTATCTAAACCTAGCTTGTTCTTGGGTCTCGATTGGTCTTCTTAGTGGGCCTTACAATCCATGTCTTTAGGAGTTTTGAAACAATGGATATCTTTGGTAGAATTCAAACCCTCTTCCTCATTAAATGTGTCCTCACGAGTCAATTATCATGATGTTTTTATGCCATCACCCCCATCTGTGAAATTTTTTAATTCACATGCTTAATCATTTTCTTCATTTCCCATGGGATAAGGTATCCCTTGTTTCTAATTTCTTTGAGGGTTTCACAATCATCAATTGTGTATATGATCTCGCTATGCCATTCAATACAATAATTATTGTGACAGGATGAATAAGCTAGACCCCAAATTTCTACAATGGAGTTTATCTTTGTATGGATAAACTAGTCCCTCCACATATTTCACACTTTTGGATAATAAATCCACATGTTCTCCTTCTTCAAAAACATCGTTCATTTTCAATTGTATCCATAAATAAAAAGAGAAAATTAGTAAAAAGAACACTTAAATCGTTAACATTAGTATGGATAATTAAAATCACAATGAGAAAATAAAAATATACATCTTATATGAACATCTTTAAAACCTCATTTAATCCAAATCTTTAAACATATAAGAAATTGATTTACACCCTTTAGATCTCGCTTCAATGTGTATAATTTTATCTATAAACCACATAGTGTAGGGGAAAGATTAAGTTTTATATAATGGACACATTTTATTTTGTGCATTTAAATTTTTTGTTGAAAACATATTTCTAAGGGATTAAAAATAGGTACTTTTAGTACAAATAAAATTAATATGTGCCCTTTCTTGTGAATGAAATCACCTTTTGGGAAAAGCGATGTGTCACCTCTTTATTGGCTAGTTTGTACATGTGAATTGATTTTACTCATCTTATTGGCTAATTTTTTTCTAAATTATTAGAATAAAACTTATAAATGTTGACTTGATTTTTATAACTAGTTGTCCTATACTACACATTACCACTCACACTCATTGGCTTATGCGAGTCATTGGCTTCTTCCCTATGGATTTCAATACTTGTATAGCCTAAAGAACCACCTACTGCGATGTAATTATTTTTTTACACACTAAAATTCAAATATTAACTATAATGGGAGGTTAGAAATTGGTGATCACACGTCAATTTATGAGTGAGAGCAATTCCATGTTCGAAACTCACACATGGACATGACATGGTGATAGTTGATCATAGGAGAGAGTGTCATGGCCTCAAACATCTTACCAAGTTGATTCTGGCATGACAAAGTGCGATACCTCACGGGGACGAAGTGCGATATCCCTCACACGTCAAAGTGTGCGCATTTTCAAGATGAAATGTTGATTTGCAATTGGAATGGGGATCACTCACATATCGAAGATCATATCTTCACTGCCATTCTAGTAAAAAAATTCTATAGCCTAGCGTTCTCTTGGAGTTAAATTTAGGGCCACTAATATATGAAGTAAATCGTTCATGTGTTTACTTCTCTAATTGTATATTGTGCTTATTTTATGGTATAGATTTCAGATTTTAGTCTTTATTTTATTAACGATGGTGGTATATGCTTTGATTCAATTATGTGTATTAATTTTTTCTAATCTTTTTATATATTTGTTTTTAATAATTGTATATAATATGGAGTAGAAGAAACACATGCTACATAGTTTTTTATTAATAGTTCTCAACATTAAAGACTTAATTTCAATTAAATTTTTAAATTAATTCTCAACCATTGTCTAATTGTAGTTTTCATACATTAAAAAGTATGTTATAAAAATGTTATCTTAATTTTAGATCATGTTGTCGTGTGTATAATTTTATCCATAAACCTCATAGTGTAGGGGAAATATTAAGATTTTTATAATACAATAACAATTACACTTTTTGTAAGGTCAAATATTACATAATTAATATTCCACTTCCATAAACATTAAATGCCCATTAAACCATGTAATGTAAAATCCTTCAATTTAGAGTATGGTTTTATTTTTTCATATTGCATTTAATATTAAGTAGTAAAATATTAAATTTTAATCAAATAAACTCTACTAATGTTTGTATTTAATGCGATAAAATGGTACATTATATACTCATTTGAAGGTGACCACACCAAAAGGAGCACACACACAAATGGGGGAAGAAAATTTTACGAAAATTAAAAGAGGTAAAGAAATGCTATTTATTTTTAATAATTTTAGTTTATACACCCATTTCATAATGACTACGAATATTGTATTCTTTGGTTGAAATTAACCAATTTTGAATGGTTCTCCACATGTTTTGATTCTTTAATTTTATGAGAGTGCGGGACCCTTGTATATTTATTTTTAGAAAATTCAAAATGAAATCAAGTTTAGATAAAAGATGGAAACACATAAATTGTTTCATTTGTGATTGTTTATAGTAACTAATAAATTTGCAGGACATGGAAATATCACAATTTCCCTTTTTTCACATTATAAATCACAAGTTTTCAAATCAACTCCAAGAAACTATGCAGACAATATGGTTTTTCAACACATCTAAGAAAATTTCGTGTAAAGGTATTCTGCGTGAAAAATGTAGATGGAAATAGTGTCTCAAATTTGTAAGAGAATACAAGTGGTACATAGAAATTGGGTCCTTGCATTCCACATTCACAAATTGATCTAAATTATCCATATATTGTTGATGATGTCGATGATTCAAAATTATAAAAAACATTTTCAATAATCCATGCATATGAAAGAGATAGAAATAAAGAGGAGTTGATGAAAGAATACAAAGAAGAGTTATGGTTAGAATTTGATGTGAAAATATTTATTACAAAATACAAAGAGGTGTATGAACATTTAAACCGTGGATATATCAACAAGAAACATTGGGATAATATAGCATATGCTTTGAATGAATTTTGTGGAAAAACATTCACTGGGAAGCAATGCAAATACAAGATGAATAGGTTGAAGAAAAACTTCAAGGAGAAACAATTGGAAAACACAACACCGACACCACAGTCAACATGGACTTTTAATGAAGATATAGATCGTATTACACAAAAAACACAAAATGTTATTGGTTTTAATAAAAAAATAGAGGGTTAATACAAATAATTATACTTCTAAAAAAGACATGCGAGGGCAATCAAAAATCCCTTCAATCAAAATTGAAAATTTGGAAGGAGCAAAGATAGAAGATTCTTTGAATATAAATGGAATTCAGAGAAAAGATGTGAAGATAAAAAGAAACTCTTATGGGGATTTGAAAGATATAATAGAAACTAACATGCATATATTCCAATCACACTATGAAATAAATTGAGCTAGGAAGGGTTCAAATACAACGTGAAAGAATGGAACAAGAGAGAAAGCTAATGGATAAAATATTGGATGTACAACTTCAAGTTGCAATTATTTTTACCCAGGTAAATTATAGTTTTTTTTAACCTAATTAATATAGTATTTCATGATTCATTCTATCTTAAAAGAAAAATATCATGCATTGGAGTTAGCTAAAACTTCCTATTTTTCTTTCTTCCTTTTTATTTCATAACAATGCCAATGATCAACATCGGGGACCACAAGATCATTGACACACACATCCGAAGATATTTCTGTAACAAAATAGTTTTAAAATATGTTGGTAAATGTGTATATTTTTTTAGGACAATATGATAATTCAATATGTGAGACATCAATTGAACCACATATCATGGGTAGTATAGTCAAAGTATCAAAAATTATATACTCTTTATGCAATTTATAGACGATAACATTTGCAAATGAGGATGGTGTTCTTTTCTAGATAATGTTGAAAATTTTGATATTATTTATGTTTTCCATTCAAGGTTAATATTTTTGAACTTCCATTAAACCAAACAATGTAAAGTTCATGAAATATTCGAAATATGATAATTTAATATGTGAGACATCATTTGAACCACATATCATTTGTAGTATATTCAAAGTATGGAATACTTATATACTCACTATGTAATTTAAAGATGATAAAATTGACATTGTGCATGTTGTTCTTTTGATGATATTGTTACATATTGATAATTTTTGTGTGTGGCATATATGGTTAGTTTAGTGGTTCCCCATAAAATTAATTGGCCATTAACTAAACAAAGGAAAGTTATTTGAAATATTAAAAATATGTGTTCCATTGATAGCCATTAAATATACGAAAGCCACATGCCTTTTTGTAATTCATGCAATGAAGAAAGTGGTAGTTTGAAGCATGTGATCCATATAGTTATAGATTGTTATTCATTAGTATATTTCAAGGACTCTTGAATTTGTGAAGCTTTGTGCTGAGAACATTGGCATTAGGAAAAACTTCATAAGCATAATAATTCATTAGAAAATTAGATCACGGTTTGATTGCCAAAATTATGAGAACGATTTGTTTTCATGAAGGTGACAAAAATCGGTATCCATTCTCACCATTTCTCCTTCCAAATTTTTAAAATTCTATGTATGTAGAATATTATGTAGCCTTTTCAACGAACCCTATTTTCTCTGCTTTCAGTAGTGAAATATGTCTATTCTTTAACACTCTTTGACAAACACTTCTCAACTGATAGGGTTTGACATCGTTTTTTCATTCTTTTTACCAATCCCTAAATAATTTGCTAAATATGTGTGTACCCCACTTACAAGTAATGTAAAACATGTTATGGTTATTTTTTTGCAAGATGACTAAGAAATGATTTGTAAAATAACTGAGATGGAAATAAATGATTACTAGAAGTGAAAAAATGGGTGTTTTGAAAAGGCCAAGAAAAATAGATTTTATTAGTTAGGGTTGTTAATCATTTAGGGATTTTGGATCATTTGTGGCAGGTTTCTATAGACATTTCATTTTAATTAAATTGTAGTAATGAAATAATGATAGTAACTTCTCGAAGATAAAATAGTAATAGTAACACACATAATTGTTATCTTGTTTACTGTAATTGTTTGATTACTTAAGGAAATTGTTGGAAATATTTTTTAAAAAACATATATGTGATTACCAAAGTAGAAATAAAAATATATTTGTCTATGTAGGTTCCTCTTTGAAAACGATTAAAACAGGGAATTATAAAACCTACTATTTGAGAAGTTAGGCTAAACAAGATTCGAATAATGTTTCACTTAATTGATATTTACGGAAAGACATATAAAACATTTAGAGATTAAAATTATAGGCTCTTGTTGTTTTATTTAAATAGCTAATGATATATCAACACTAAAAATTAAAAGATGTCATGGATTTTTTTCTTAATGTGACAATAAGCATATTGAAATAGGGAGATGTGATATCATGAAAAATTATGAGGTTTAATAATAAGAGATATTATACGAGGGTTTGGAGTTTGTATTTTCATACTAACACTACAAAGAGTGTGTTCATTATATTATTATAATTATACCATGGACTTTGATACTTCATTTACTAACTAATTATAGATCACCATATCTTTTGAGATTTCATTTATAATTAAAATGTGGTCTTTTTAATCTTCTTTTTAATAACTTATAGTAAATAGTATGAGAACTAGTTAAGGAATGATCCCTCACAAGGGTATCTAGTACAACACTTGGCTCAAAACAATTTGTGAAACAAACTAATGAGAGATAAGCAATGCATGACCCACAGAAGAAAACATGTAATGTATATCTTTTCTCGATTCAATAATAAATGTCAGTGAATGACACCTTGTGAACACTAACATCAAAATAATTTGTTGATGCTGATTGTAATGACCACTAAGATTGTAAATATTTTGTTGTTACTGACCTTAGAGACCGTAAGAAAATAATTTCATATGCACTAACTACTCATTGTGATATTTAATGACCTAGGAGATTATACAATTATAATTAATTAAAGATATGTCCATTGAATAATATTTTCTAACACTAAGTTCAAAATATTTTATCCAAGTGGATGTTATTGAATACTAATATTTATATAGGTTCTTGTTAATGCATTAATAGTGTTCTGTTAATGATGCCTAGCGACCGCTAAGCTATAGGTATATCCTTGGGCTGATCGTAGTAACACTAAGGATAAGAAGCACATATTTATTTGTTAATGATTCCTATACATTGTTAAGCTCCAAAATATATGTTACAGATGACCATAACGAATGATAGGATAGGAAATACTTATGTTTGTATCCCCTTAGTAGTGATCGATTAGCATTTTTTTCATTATAATAATTGTTACGCTTTGAAATAAGCCTAGATACATGAAGTTTTAATAGGTCATTGTGGTGAACATAGTGACCGCTAAGATCAATAGTACATATATCTTGACCCCCATCAATTCAAATAATGTATAAATTTTTCACATTCTAATAATAGTTTTCCTATGAATAAAATCCTGATACTGACCAATCTCTAAATATTTCATCTGTTGATCAACTTAGAAAGCGCTAGGATCCAAACTACGTAAGACTTGAAGCCTCAAGAGTGCTTGTATTGAAGAAATTTCTCATTACATTAATATTTTTTATTGGAGTGACGCCTAGCAAATACCATGATTAAAAAAATTTATATCTTGACTCATCTATGGTACTTCTACAATAGTGCTTCTATCATTCCATTAATAGTAAGTCTGTGAATGATGTGTTATGATACATGAGCGTATTCATGATCCTACAACTAACTAATCAAAAATAACTAAATGTCGATCCCTTACATATATATGTAATAGAAGAATTTAATTAAGTCAATGATAGATGTCCATTGAAGGGTGTTTTCTAACCTAATCTCTAAATATTTTATCAAGGTGGATGTTATTGAGCATTAAGATTTAGATTTTTTTTGTTAATGCATTAGTAGTTTTCGTGTTAATGAAGCCTAACTTATTTGCTAAGCTATAAATATATCATTGTGGCTAATCGTAGTAATAACTATGATAAGAAGTATGTATTTATTTGTTAATGATTCTTATAAACCGTTAAGCTCTAAAAATATGTTGCGGTTAACCCTAGTGATCACTAGGATCAAAAATACTTGTGTCTGAGACCTCAATAATGTAAGGATTGGCATTCATTATTGCTCATCGCAATAATAGTTGGGGTTTTAAATAAGCCAAGATATGGTGAATTCTAAATAATTGTTGTGGCTGATCATAACGATGTATCCCACTTTTAAGATCAAAACTACGTATATCTTGGAGACCCCACTAGTTTAAAGATTGGAGAAATTTTTCTTATTCTAATAATAGTTATTCAAGTGGATAATACATAGATTTGAGCAATCTATAAATATTTCATCATGGATGAACGTAACCATGGATGGATCTCAACTACGTAATTCTGAAAGCATCAAGATTTCTTATATTAATTGTGAATTAGATCTACGTAATGTGGATGGTGGTGTCAACTGATGGATAATCCTTTTAAAATATGTTGCATGAATTGATTAAGAATTTTTTTCATAGTTTCTAAACTTAGTAATCCATCCAGTTGAATAGATAGTGATTCAATGGAAAATTTTAATGATATGAGCCCAATGGCCATTAAGATAGACTAGAAATGTAGCTTAGTGTTCGCTAAGAATTTTCTTGATACGAAGAAAAATTATCGATCCTCTTTATGGAAAGTAGTTACACGATTGGCTCCACTAGGTTAAAAATTGGCTAACTTTATACAATTATAGTAATTGATAATTATAATTTTTATGAATTTGTATAGCCAATGATTTCTATGATCAAAGGTAATGAAAGTATCCCTTTCTTTAAATTAAAAACCTAAAAATCCTAAGCAGTCTTTAAGTCATTCCTTTTAATTAGTAATGGAGTTTTGTGGTTGTGAACCATTTTCTTTGATACAAATAGATGTGAATTACGGCATACCTCAATGATCAATTTGAAATAAAATTAGTTAGGTATTTGGGGCCCTAAACGTTAAACTTTGGAAAATGTGTTATGGGACAACTAAGATTTTTTCTTTAAAAATTATGATTAATAATTGTTGGACCCATTATTGTGTTTCATCTCTCTCACACTCTTTTCAAATTTTAAAAAAATAAATCATGGGTATACTAAGAGATATCAAGAGAAAGTGCTACGGTTACGATACGTAAGAGTGATAAAAAGATCCGGCCTCCATTTAATTTTCGCTAGACTAGAGGTTCTTCCATTTCCTTAATTTATACACTTCCTATCCATTTTATACCAAGGCCAAGGATTTGTCATTATTTTCTAAATTAGGGAGAAAGAGAATAGGTTTTTTTTATGGGAATGCATACAAAAGTTATTATAAGCTTCTAGAGCTTGAATACTTCTACAAAACAAAATAAAGTTCGAGTCCTGGATGACTAGAAGGAGAGTAAGAGATGTTTTTGAATTGGGAATTTGACCGATAGATAATATGGATGATTCTAAGTTTTCTATTTTAAATCCTTATTAAAATGTTTAGACTAGGAGTATGCATAAGCATGGTACTCATGAATAGGCTATATCAAAAATTCATCAATCTCTAAGGTGGATTTTCTTGGATCCCATTACTTTCCTTTTATTATTGATGAAGACAAGATTCCCTCCTTAGGTCAGGTGCTTTGTCTCAATTTAGTGACACAAATAAAAATTTTTTCAACCATGTGAAACCATTTTACATGGCTTCCTATCTTCTTGATGTTTTCATTAGTTGTTCTCAAATGTTAGTATTACTTTCAAATTTGGTCTCCTTGAGCCCTTTGATGGTAAATGAGCAATATTTAGACTTGTATGCCCATCATTTCAGATCACATATTCAAGATATATGCACTTATTTATATCCTTATCTCTACCAAAAATTACATGAAACATCGACACCATAATATTTTATGACATCCTCACTTCTATAAGGAATATGGGAGCTGCATTATTCTATCCAAAATATATAGTTATCATGATCGAGGGGATCCTTACACCTCCTTTTTAGTTTCCATATTATGTGCTAGAAAAATTGGTAGTACAAGAGGTTACATATCAGATTTGTAATAATATTGCTTTAAAGTGTAAGGAGAAGAATCTTAAAACACATCCCTCCTTCCCAGTCTTTGTGGGACACAAAATTTAATAGGTGGCCCGATTTTAAGGCTACCTCGGCCCATAGAAATTCATTTCATCTCCCAAACACCCTTTAAGGAAATATGAAAATGGAATAGGGTTTCCCAACACCTTAATTCCCTTAAAGGATAGTTAAATATACCGTATGCTCACGTGCATGATGATAATGACTGGGTATGGATCACCCAAACACAAGATAGCCTTGTTAAAAGAATATGAAGGATTCAAGGGTGGTTCCACCTCTAAGAGAAATTATTAAAAAGGAGGCTATGAAGAGAAATAAATCTTTGTATTTAGAACATTCACAACAACCATGTTCTCCTTATCTCCACCAAATGAATCTAGATATGAGTTTTGAGAAGTATTTTCTGAACCAAATAAATCTCCATCCAGTGAAGCCCTAGTGCAACCCTCTCAATCTTCTCCCTCCACTTCACAACAAGTGAGAAATGATTGGGTAGATAAATTTGTAATTTCCTACAAAGAACATCCAGATTGGGAGGCACAAGAAGATCCCTTAGTGAACATTGAATTCAATCCAAGGATAGAACCTTGAAAAGGGTAACCAAAAAGAAGATGCCAATAGAACAAACACTTTTTTATCATGAAACTTCAGAAGACCTCTTCACTCTTACAAAGAAAAGGAAATCCAAAGGATCCCAAGTGGTGCAATATGAGGAAGATCCGGAATCCTTTATAAGGGCCATATCATAAGCGAGGTTGTAGAAGTATTGAGGGAGTACGTGATAGAAATATAGATCTTGAAAAATAAGAGTTAAAGGCCACAGTTCCTCCCATGAAATTTTTTATGATGTAGAAGAGAAATTTCATGGCTTGTACAATAATATAAAGAATTGCATCCATGCAAAAAGAAGCGGGAAAAAGAGTGTTCATTGGAAAAAAATGAAAAAATCATTACAGGAGTGGCATCGTTATAGAAAACATTAACACAAATGGGGCAGGTCATTGAAAAGGAATTTGTAAAGACCCTACAATTATGACCATGGACGATATTGGTATATGTCAGACATATGCTAATTATACAAAGTGAAAGTCTAAGGAATGGAATGAACAGGTAAGAGAAATTTCTTTGTCAGTTTGATGACATTATTTCTAGAGGAAATCATGTTTTCATAGAAGCTTTGGTCATGGAAATATTTAAAGGAAACCATGCATTGGTTTCTAATGAAGATTTTGTGACATCCCTTCAACAATTCATGGTTAATTTTCAAAGGAGAATAGATGAGGTGAATGAGGGATAAACTTTCCATGTCATTGATATTGTTTCCAAAATAAGGAAAAATAAAAAAAAAGACTCTAAAAGGAAATTTCAAAAAAATCATGTGGTAGTCAAAAATATTTTGCTTGACATGTCTTTTGTGCTATATAAGCACAATTTGGATATGGAAAAGATAAAAAAGAGATTCTCATATTTGTAAAAATATTTCGAGGAGCCATGACAACATGATGATAAAACATTTCCCAAATGAGAGCATCAACCATAGAAAAACTTTACTCGTGGGCTCTATTCAACAACAACCCATAGCTAAGGAAGCAACCATGCCCATGGTCTCAGATCAACAACACCGTAGTTAAGGAAGAACCATAATGAATCATAAATTGTAGTATGTGAGATAGGTGAGAAAAACACTGTGATATGTATGACATGTTAATAGATGAATATTTATAATTGATACAATGATCATGTATATATTCCAAATGCTATACTTATCTAAACATGATTTTTTTTTAATAAATGTTCGAGAAAATGCTCCAAATTTTTTGTCATTGTGGCATAAACTACAAATAATATGGCACTACAATACCTAGTGCACAGTAGACTTAAAATATCTTTCTCTATTTTGTTAAATCCTAATGACTACTATCTTCAAATAATATGTTACAAAATAAGCTTGCAGACGCCAAGATTAAAATTTCACACTTTTTCTTGTTAAATGTTTGAGACATCTAAGAATGAAATATTCTATTGTGGAAGCACTCAAAACTCAAAAATCTAGCCACCTAGAATATTAATGTAATGTGTTTAATCCTTTCGACCACTATGCTCTGAATTATGCATTAAATACTAATGAATGTTAAGAGTAACTTTTTATGTTGAGGAAGTATGTAGAGGCCACTAATTTCATACTACCTTAATTAAATGAATGAAATCCTAGTGACCGCTAAGATCCAAATAATATTTTTCCACAATACCTAGCAGACTCTAATTGTGGATGCTAAGATAAAAACATGTAGCTCAAAACTTGTTAATTTAATTTGTTAAAGCATACCATTGATAACTTGTAAACATTATGAGTATGCATATTCTAGTGGATGCTAGCCTCCTGGAATATTATGTGTTAAATCCTAACAAATGCTAAGCCTAAATTATTACATCGTTGTAAAGGCTAGTGACCGCTAAGCTCAAATAAATTTCATTTAAAATGGTAAATCCTATAGAAATTTTTTTTTAAATATTATGTTGTTGTAGTACGCAGAGGCCGCTAATTTCATACTACTTTAAATTAATTTGTTAAATCCTAAAGACTGCTAAGGTACAAATAATATGTTGTGACAATACCTAGTAGATGCTAGCCTTCTAATATATTTCTTTATTTTGAGAAATCCTAGTGGCCACTAAGCTCCAAATAATATGTTGTGGAAGTGTTTTAATGGCATACAACTTCATGATATTTGTTCTTGAGTACCGATCTCTAAGCTAGAAAATGTTTTCGAGGCATAACCTAGAGGTTGTTAAGCTTGCAATATCTAACATGTTTTAACTTGAATCCTAGTGACAGAATATCTTAAAATAATATGTTGCATCATAAGATAGTGGATGCCAAGATAAAAATTCCATACTTTGTCTTGTTAAATGCGCAAAACATCCAAGCTTGAAATATTCTATTGTGGAAGCAACTAGATGCCATGTAGCTCAAAATTGTTAATTTATTTTTAAAGAATACCACTGACAACTTGAAACATTATGAGTACGAATATTCTAGCAGACACTAGCCTCCTAGAATATTATGTGTTAAATCCTAATGAATGCTAAGCCTAAATTATTACATCGTTGTAAAGGCTAGCAACCGCTAAGCTCAAATAAATTTCATTTAAAATGGTAAATCCTGTAGAAATATTTTTTCAAATATTATGTTTTTCCAGTACGTAGAGGCCACTAATTACATACTACTTTGATTTAATTTGCAAAATCTAGCGACTGCTAAGGTACAAATAATATGTTCATGGAAATACCTAGCGGATGCGAAAAATTCAATATCTTTATTTATTTTTAGAAATCTTAGTGGCTGCTAAGATCCAAATAATATGTTTCTATAGTGTCTTGGTGGCATATAGCTTCATGATATCTATTCTTGAGTACCGATCTCTAAGCTCAAAAATGTTTTCGAGGCATAACCTAGTGGCCGCTAAGCTTGCAATATATGACATGTTTTTACTTGAATCCTAGCGACAACATATCTTCAAATAATATGTTGCATCATAAGATAGTAGAAGTCAAGCTAAAAATTCCATACTTCATCTTGTTAAATGCTCGAGACATCCAAACTCGAAATATTCTATTGTGGAAGCAACTAGATGCCATGTAGCTCAAAATTTATTAATTTGATTTGTTAAATATACCACCGAAAACTTGCAAGCATTATGAGTACACATATTCTAGTGGCCTCTAGCCTCCGGAATCTCATGTTAATTTGCTAAATTATTGCGTCCTCTATAACCCATATATTATGTGTTAAATCCTAACGAACAAATCTTAAATTGTTACATCATTGTAAAGGCTAGTGGCCGCTAAGCTCAAATAAATTTCATTTAAAATGGTAAATGCTTTTGAAATATATTTTTAAATATTATGATGTTCTAGTATGTAGAGGCCACTAATTTCATACTACCTTAATTTAATTTTGAAATACTAGTGACCGCTAAGGTACAAATAATATGTTAGGAAATACCTAGTGGATGCTAGACTCACAATACCTTTCTTTATTTTAATAAATCCTAGTGACCGCTACATTCCAAATAATATGTTGCAGAAATGACTTGGCGGTGTATAACTTCATGATATACGTTCTTGAGTACCGATCTATAAGCTCAGAAAATGTTTTCAAGCATATATTTTTCGGCAATACCTAGCAGACGCTAGAATTACAATATCTTTCTTTATTTTTTGAAACCCTAGCGGATGCTAAGCTCCAAATAATATGTTGCGGAAATACCTAGTGTACACTAGAATCACAATATCTTTCTTTATTTTGTTAAATCCTAGCAAGATCTCTATTCTAAATATTGCGATGTGGAAGTGTCTTAAGAAGTATGACTTCATGATATGTTGTATTCAATACCAATCACTAACCTACAAATATGGTATCAAGTTATACCCTAGTGGCCACTAAGATTGCAATAGGTTTCTTGTTATTGTAAAATCCTAATATGAACAACTAATATCCAAATACTATTAGTTCATGCCCTTCCATAGCTGCCCTAAAGAATTAATATATATGTAAATACTATATCTTCCACTAATAATACGTGGCCTACTGATAAAATTGTTTTAATAAAATTTTATTGTCATGACTAACATACATAAATACATAGTGATTATAATATTTTAAAGATAAAATTTAGGTGTATATATAATATGTTTAACCTTCCATTGTACAAAAATTATCTCACAATTAAAAAAACCTGATATGATTTTAAGACCATTTTTTAACCTCATCAACGTGGCAACCATATAAACAATGTACAATGAAATATTTACCTCGGGTTGTTTATACCATCCTAATAAAAGGAAAACAAATTAAATGTAACAAATACCAAAAAATATTTTGAGTCTCGTTAAATAATAATTTTTCAAAAACTAGTGGTTAAAGGCATTTGACCATCATTATCGAAAAAGAAAATCAAGAGGGGACAGAAGGTGGAAACTTGAAAGTCTTCAAATGAAATAAAAATAAGAGATGAAAATTAAATTTATTTTGGTTGGGGCCCAACAGATTCCTTATTTTCTTTAGGAACAAGGTGGTGAGACAAAATGATCATAAGGAATGGTAAAGCGAGCTAGGGCCATGGATCACATTTTTGTAAGGAAAAGTAGGGATGAACTGGCATGAAAAAGAAAGTAACTAGTATTCACAAGCTGGTTTGAAATAGTGACCAAAAATAATCAATAAGTAGAGTTGATTAGCTGAATCATGTTTTTTTAGGGAAAAGAAGGGATGGAACAAGATTAAAAAAGATAGGATCCGGTCAAAGATAGAATGACTGTATAAGTCCACAATCAAAAAAGGTGCACATTTAGTATAGTATACATTTTTAATAAATACCTTATTTAGATCTCATATTTTTTCATGCTTGGGATGTCGTTTAAACCATCGACTGCTGCATTAAGCTAACTATCACGCGTGATTTTTCCACAACCCCTTTTTCTTCCCCAATGTGTGAGCACCCTTTTTGTTACTACTTGATTTTTCCCTTTTTGTTAATCCATGAATGAGATTATACTTATTGTTTGATTGTTCCTTGAAAAAACAAACCGGTATTCTTGAATTTGGTCGTATAATCTTTGACTTTCTTGTATTGTTCTATGATTTCACGAGTTTTTTCTCATGCAAGAAAAAAACCCTAAAAATAGTTATTCGGGGTATTTAGTATTTTTTTCATCACAATCCACATTAGAAATTGTAAAATATAAAAATGCGGGACATGGAAATTTGAAAATATGAGCGGGGAAATTGTGTTAATATTGAAATTTCAAATTCTCAAAAATGTGGGGGAATTCACAATTCAAAATTTGAATTTTCCACTCATTAAGAAAAGGTGTGGGATATAAAAAATAAACAATATTGAAAACAACACCTTTTGTTATTGGCTATAGCTTAAAATAGTTGAAACATAATAAAACTTATAATATTATAATAAAACAATAGAAATAAATTATATCAATTTATAGGCACATTTATTTTTATTTTTAATCAAAATAGCCTAGATAATGTTAGATGTAGTGCGCTAATGAAATATAATTCTCCAATTACTTTGTGCCACGTGTTAAGTTTGAACTTGATAGTTAGAAAACATTATAATTTACACATTTATTATGAAATTAAAATGTAAAGAAACTAGTATAATATGAAACCACAATATTATAATATACATAACAACTAGTAAAACGAAAACACATGGCTATAAATTAAAGTAGTTAAAATGCAATTAAAAATATAATATTGTATTAAAACAAATGAAATAAAGTGCACGAATGTATACGCACATTTTTTTATTTTTATCAAAATCGACCTATATAATGTTAGATGTAGTGCGCAAATGAAAAATAATTATCCAATTATATTGTGCCACATGGCATGTTTTTGAACCTGATAGTTAGAAAACATTATAATTTACACATTTATTATGAAATTAAAATGTAAAGAAACTAGTATAATATGAAACTACGATATTATAATATAAATAACAACCAATAAAACGGTGACACGTGGCTATAGCTTAAAATAGTTGAAATGCAATAAAAAATATAATATTGTAATTAAAAATGAAATAAAGTGTATGAAAATCACATTATACTATCAAAATCAACCTATACAATGTTAGATGTTGTGCACAAATGAAAAATAATTATCAATTATACGATGCCACGTGGTATGTTTTGAACCTATTAGTTAGAAAAGATTATAATTGACACATTTATTACAAAATTTAAATGTAAAGAAACAAATAATAAAATATTTTGAAACTATATGAAACTACGATATTATAATATAAATAGCTACCATTAAAACGATGACACGTGGCATGAAAATTCTGAAATCCCGAAGGTTTTTTTACATTAAAACAACGAAAAGCACTAGTGCCTCAAATTTGTAAAGATAATGTTTACAATGACAAGAGGTATTGGTATATAGCTAGCGGCTACTAGGCTATATCATGATTTGTTATTCTATCGCTATTTCCAAATTAAGTAATTGTTGTGCAATGATTTATCTTATCAAAACTACAAAAATATCACTTACTCTTAGGGGTATATATGGATTCCAATTTAAAAATATATATCTTGTACGAGATAAATATGTAGTGCAATAATTATGGCTGCCATGTAAATTCTACCCAAAATGATACAATTATAATGACAGTGATAATGATAGGAGCTCTACATGGTCGCTAAGCTAGAACATTTTTTTATAATATAGCTATTCACAAATTACAAACTGTTGAGCCTAGTGGCTGCTATGTTATTCCTTTCAACTAGTAATCAAGCTTAGTAGTTGATAAACCTTTTCTTTGATACGAACCAAAAGTGTTGATCCATATCGATGGAACGTAGTGAAGAAATTGGATCCACTTGGTAATGTTTAGCCTATTTGAAATAATTATAATAATTGAAAATTACAATCGATCTAAAGATGTAAAGATAGTGATTGCCACAATAAGAGGTAATTAAATGATCTTGGCAGCCTTTGAGATATATCACGAGTTGTTAATCAATAGGTACTTGGAAATTGAAAAATTTTAAGCCTAGCGTCTGTTAGGATCTTTATTTGATACAAACAAATATGGATTATAATTTACAAATATATATCTTAGGAGAAATAAATACGTATTGAATCCTCTCACAATTAAAACTATTGAGCCTAGTATGCGCTACATTATTTATTTAAATGAGTAATGAAGGTGTTGGTTTAGGTAGAACCGACGCGGTTGTGGATAACCGGCGTCGATATGGTGAGGTAAAAGAAACTCAAATAGATTAAATGGTAGGGGTGATATGAGGTCAAATAAAGTTTGGGAGAGTGAATGGGAAGGTTTGTAGAGGTCTTAGGTATGCTCAGAAGTATACAAATAGGTGAGGATAGGTGATTTGGTGATATGGGTGAAGGGATATTTGAGTTCACAGGCAAGTGGGTGATGAAGCAATAAGCATGCAAAGAATAGATTAATAACAAGAGTAATAAAGATTACTAACTAAAATAAACCCTATTGGTTAGGGCCATACTTACTGTGTTAAGGATTTGATGGCTGAGTGGTGGAGGTGGTTGATCGGAGAATACGTGTATGGTATTATAGTGGTGATTTCCCAGAGTGCTCCCATGAATGCAATGGCTCTATGATTGATCCTGGTGATGGTTCTGGATGTCTGGATGTGTAAAAGGATGCTTGTTTCACTTGCATGCATAGCTTTGATCTCCTTTCTTGCTCTCAGAATGTGCCAACCCAAAAACAAGGTTGTTTGGGTGAATAAATGGTAACCAACGATGGTTCGGGTTGAATTGGTTGGTTTAGGGGTGACCGGCGTCGGTTAAGGTGAGATTCCCTAGGTTTACTAAAATGGGAAGATCTTTCTAATTTCTTGGGCCCAGTTAGTTTATTCTCATGGATTAGAATGGAAACTTCCCTTCTAATGAGGGAATATGGTTAGAGATTTTAGGGATTGATTTTAGGGTTAGACCAAATCTTAGCTCATTAAGGCAAGTGAGACTTAGTTATTGTTGGTTATGGAAACATGCCAAGAATAGGTCTAGGGTGAGGTGGTTAGGGTGAGGTGTCTAGGTGAGGTGGAAATTAGCTTAATTAAAATAATTAAGTAATGAATATTGTGAGGATGGGTATTAATTTAATTAAGTTAATTAAATTAATATTAATGTGGGGTGGAAGGGGCCATGGTTAGATGAGTATGCTTGAGTTGGTTATTTGACAAGGGACCAAGGGGAGTGTGACCCAATTTTGGTGTCTACATTTTTCCCCTTTTTGTTACGTAGCTTGTATTGGTAAGCGATGCTAACAAAAATAAGATGTGGTTGCCCCATGTGTGGGTGAAGGTGATCCCTCAAACTAGGAATGATGAGGTAGAAGATAGAAGAATCGGTGAGTGGTTTGATAAAAGGTGGATGTGATGAAGAGGAAGGTGGACAATGGGGTAATTGGGTAAAGGTCCAATCGGGTAATCTAGGTAATGGGCTAGGGTCAAAGGTAGCAATAGTCAAACACACACACATGGATAAACTGTGGCACGGTACCAGGTTGAAGAGCATGCAAACTCTACATCATCTAAGGTCGATAGGTTTATCCAAACAAGGTTGAAGTGATTCTGGTATCCAAGGCATAGGATATGGTGTGGAAACACAACGTAGGTTAGGTGTAGGAACGTTTAGGTATATTCTGGTACACCAAAGGTTGGGTCAGATAAACAACATGACAATAGGCAAGGTAAGGTCATTAGGTCAAACAACATGGGTAATAGTGTCACAGGGTATAGTGAGCACAAGGGTTCAAAGGTCACTTAACAATGTTCCAGGTCTAGGTAGCTAGGTTATGACATGGGTAAGGTTGAGGTATGGGTAAAATAACAAGTCCCTAAATGTAATGAAGGATAGGTATAGGTAATGTAGGCTTGGAGGTAGGTTGCGATAAAAATGGTTAAGGTCAAATGGTGGAGGGGTTGGGTAATTTGTGGGAAAAAATAGGTAAAAAAAAGAGTTATAAGTGAAATGATAGGTAACCGACATCGGTTTAGGTTTAACCATCATCGGTTTACTAGGGCACGATCTGACCGATGTCGGTCGGGTCGGGTTGGGTATTTAAAAAGAGAAATCCACAAAAAGGGGATTCATTTTGTGTTTTGACTTTTGGGAAAATGACAGAGCATGGAACCTTTCATGCCTTTGTGAGAGGAAAGTATGAGGTACAATACCAGTTGAGGTGGAGAGATCAGGTTGGTTAGATGGGCCAGGTAGTTGGGTCCATGAGATCGGTGTGGAGGATTTGATTGGAGGTCAGGAGTATTTGTGTTGGTGATTTGGACATGGCCGAGGTAGGAGAAGGTTGGGTGGGCCACCGGTTCAAGCAACCAGCCATACCACCACACCCGGTGCAACACCGAGATGAGGTAGGAGTCTATCCCGATCCTTCCTTTTTAAAGTAGAAAAATGTGATGTGGGTATGGGTTTCATGGGTAGGAAAAGATAATGAAGTTGGTGGTGAAAATTGATGCAATGAGGGAGGGGGAGGTTCTAGGTAGGGTAGATAGGGATGGGCAGGGGTTAGGTTAGCTTTGGGTAGGGTAGAGTAGGTGTATAGGTTGGATTTGAAGAATTTTGGAAAAGAGGGGAGGGGTTTTGCGTGTTTGGCTTTGTGATAGTGATGATGACGTCAGTCAAGTGTTGGCCGACGTCGGTGGTATTTTGGCCTGGCATCGGTCCAGAAGTAGGTGACTGATGCGGTTACATGTGACCGATGATGGTCGAGGCTGACTGGTGGTAGTCAATTTTGGGGAACATAGAGCAATAGAGAGAAAAGGTAAGAAGTGAGGATATGTCGGGTGATGTAAAGATAGGTTTCATGAGAGGAAAGTAGGGTAATAAGTATAAATGACATGAATAGATTGGTTTAGCAATGGGTAATCTGTAGGGTGGGTGGAATAAGTAATGAGGGTTGGAAATGAGGTTTATTAGGTAGGAAGTGTGTTTGGTATGTGGGGGTTCTAACAATAGTATTTTTTTTTGGATGCAGGTGAGGGATCAGCTACGGATGTGGGATAGGGTACCACCTTTATTGCTAGATGTCCGAGGAGATGTGACTGATGAGGAGTGGAGGCATGTGACTGAGGTGGGTCTGATTGGGATTTGGTGTTATAGGTGCATAGTTTGTGATCGAGTTTGATGGTTCTCTCATCGATAGATGGGATTCATGACCAACATGTTCCATTTTCGATAGGGAGATGACCGTCACCTTGGAGGATGTTTATAGGATTTTTGGCTGCCGATAGTAGGGGCGTAGGTGTATTTGATTTTGTCAGAGGTAACAGAGGAGTTGATGCTGATAGTATTTGGGGGGGGATGGCAGAGATGAGGTTTCATAGTGCCAAAGCTTGAGCTATGGAGAGATGTACGTGGCCCATCCTGAGGAGATGAGGCTAGTAGTTTTGATTATGGAGGTAGTGTGTTGTTTCGCACTACCGGATGTAGAGGGTGGGAGATTCCCATGAGCACTGATGGGAGTCCTACATGATATGATGGAGGAGAGGACTTTCTTTTCTAGGCACCTGCATATTTGGTATAGCTATACTGGGAGCTATGGGCCTACGGGAGATTATGGAGGTTCAACTTATGTTGTATGTTTCTACTTCATTGTTGGGCATACGAGCACATTGTGTGTGTTCATTCGATTAGGTTACCCCGGCTAGATGCCTTTGAGCAGGTATGGTCCGGGTTGGGTACAGTGATGGGTTCCAGTTGGTGGTGGGGGTAAGTGGGGGGACTAGGGCTACACATGATGTAGCTCACTACAAGAAGATACTAGAGGGGTTGTCTGGGGTAGACATCATTTGGAGGCCATATGTGGACTTCCCATCATACAGAAGATGGCCTACGGAGTTAGATGAGCTATAGTTGCTCGATGGATAGAGGGGCGCCATGTAGGAGAGCACGAGATGATACTTGTAGACAGGGTTAGATGGTAGTTTGGGTTGCCACATAGGATGTACCTCCACCATTCCCACTATATAGGAGAGATGACATGGAGAGGCCTATGCCTCTACCACAGCTGATGGTGCCTACAGGGCAGGAGGAGCAGGTGGTTGACCGGTGGATTGATGATGTCGAGTTACAGATGGGTATAGATAGTGGTGGGAAGCACAGCTGTGAGCCGTACCACCGAGGTCGGGCAAGCAGAACTTGGCCACCATTACAGTGTAGAGAGATGCCCTCCAGGGGTAGGTGGTGACCCTAGTTACATAGTTGGGGGTAGTGCAGGGATAGTTGATGGTCCGAGGCATATGTGGCCACTTTACAGGCACATGTAGCTACTTTACAGGCATAGATAGTAGGTTTATAGGGCTAGTTGGCCACTACACAAGTGTAGGTTGTGGCCCTTCAGGCCTAGATATAGGTAGGGGAAAGAAAGGTCCCTAGATAGGCATGGCATACGTGGACAGGGGGGACATAGGGTCCCTCATTACAAGTACTAGGGGACAAGGTCCCGAGAGGTAGGTACAGGGGGATGAGACCGATGGCTCCACCACAGATGGTACCTATGGCCTGGTTTAGAGATGCCTTAGGAGAGGCACAATATTATCAGGATCATTTGATGGCCTAGGGATAGACATCCCATCCTACATAGAGTATAGAGCACAAAAGGCTTGAGTGAGAGGACCAGGTCTCATACGCATAGTGTAGAGAGTATAGGGGGTCATCGAGCCCGAGATAGGGGTCGAGGGTGAGGCTACCAGTGTATGGAGGCTAGCTCTAGGTGTGGTACCAGCCGAGGGTAGGCTGAGGCCCATGGTGGGTGGTGAGATGCTAGTAGGATGGGTGTGAGGAGGAGGAAACATGAGGAGGAGGAGGAGGAGGAGGAGATAAGTGAGACAAATATTAGGTGGGGTGATGATTAGTCACTGAGAGATGGGTTGTATATAGATTTTGTTGATATATAGATATATGCCACGTGCCTTTGAAGATAGTGAGGATGTACATGAGATTTTTTATATATTTTTTTGATGATATACCAGCCCTGCGTGTCAAAGATGGTGAGGATGTACATGAGGGTTTTTGAGATTTTTGTATTCATTTGTATCTATGTACATATGTATGTATACACAAACGTCATGATTTATAGATGATGATATTTATACTATGGATGGTGTACTTGTTTTAATTTCCATTATTATTTGTGTATGTGATGGAAACTAGGTGAATTAGGTATGATGGAGTCAGGGTCATGTAGGCATGGTGGAGTCAGGTTGGTTCAGGCATGATGGAGTTAGGTCATAGGCATGGATGGAGTCAGGTCATAGGCATGGATTGAGTCAGGTTGACTTAGGCATGGATTGAGTTAGGTCATAGGCATGGATGGATGGAGTCATTAGGTGACTTAGGTATGGTTGAGTTTAGGTTGGTTTAGGCATGGTTGAGTTTTAATTCATTAATTTGTGCAATTAATGATGATGTGGATCATGTTAAGATGTTTTGTAGGAAAATGTATGATAATGGTAAAGAAATGGTAGACAAGATGAAATGAATGTATGAGTGATGATGGTAAAGATGTGAAGAAATTGTTGTTTGTTTGGTTTAATTTCCAATTATTGATATAAAAGGAAACTAACTAGGGTAGAATGTGACTAGGAAAGGGGAAGAGGGAATTGGTTAGGGGAGAGAGTGGTGAGCTATCCTCCAAGGGCCCCATGCCCTCGAGTGTTACCTACATAGTCCCGGTGAAAAGGGACCTCAGGCCGATGTAGTTCTCCCATAAGCTAGGGAAGATTAGGGTGAAATAGCGGAATGGGTTGATAGGTGTTAGGCATGGGTGATGTAGGTCATATGCATGATTGAGTTTAGGTGGTAGGCATGGTTGAGTGATTTTTAAATATAGGTGTCGAGGATCTGGTCCTATATAGGATAATCAATAAGTAATGAGGAAGGTGAATGGTAAGAGGTGGTAAAAGAGTTTGCTTAATTGATAAGAACCCTAATGAGTCTACCATACCCTAGATGGGCTTATGAACGTAAGACCCTATAGGCCTTGCATAATGGACTATTCTAAGGGTGAAGAAAAGTCACATGATCATGAAATGTCATGTTTGTGGCAAGTCCCTTGAGTAACGAGGAATTTAGGTGAAAAAGAGGTGAGGAGGTGAGAATGGGGGTTTAGCGTAACTTAGTGTACGATGACATGTGTATTTTCGGGACAAGAAACCTAGAATCCCAAAATAGGCAAGTCCATGATGAAAATTTCATCTTTTTTTTTTTTTATAATAGATTGATCGATGTGGGAAGTCTATATGGGATGGGTATATTATCTCCTTGAGGTCTTCGTGAAGTTGATTGATGCGGGAAGCTTCTGAATAGTTATTATATTTTTGTAATGACCGTATATAGTTGTCCTTCTAGGGAGAAGTCTATTGATAGTGGTAGAATATAAAGAAGAGATGTCCCTTTTGAGGGAGTCATCTTTTGCTAGAAGTTTGACTCAAGGAGTTGTATCCCTTTTTGTTTTTAGACATTTAAGTCATGGACAAGACTATAGAGGATGATTAGGTTCTTGTTTTAGAAGACAAGATCATAGTACACAAAGATTAACTGTGAAAGAGGTGGTTTGAGTGATGAATGACCATGGGATTCCATCTTGAAGAAGATGAAAATTATCCATGAGAATCATGCTATGAGCAAGAGCCGTGGTACTCATATTGAAGACAAGGCTAAAAGGTGATGGGTAATCACATGATTCTTGTTTAGTCGTGGATCCTCAAAATGGGTAATTATGGAAGGTGAAAAATGCTCAAGGGATGAGTGATCAATTGATAGAAAGTGATATAGGACTTGATATCAACAATAAAATGGTAAAGATGCAAGGCATTAAGGGGCTCAGGTTTGGGTTTACCTTTGAGTGAAGACAAATGATAAGCACCTGATCCATAGGCATGGGTGATGATATAGGGTCCAAGCCAATTAGGAGAAAATTTTCCCCATTTACTTTTCTCCTCTTTGGTTACATGTTGATTTTCCTTCAGATGAGGTCACCAACTTGAAAGGTTCATTCGTGAACATGTTTTTCATAGGCACATTTGATACATTTTTGGTAGATTTGGAGATGGTCAAGAGCGTTGAGATGACATTCATCTAATAATTCAAGTTGCACCAAACGATCCTAGTGAAATTCATCATCGTTGAGCATGTCTTGTAGTGAGATGTAGAGGGATGGAATCTGGACTTCGAGAGGTAAGACAACCTTAGTACGTAGACCTAGAGAAAAGGGGGTGGCAGCAATCGAAGTGTGAATACTAGTGTGATAAGCCCACAAGGTGAAAGGAATGTGTGTATGCCAATCCTTCCCAGTATCATTGACTACCTTCATAATAATTTTGTTCAAGGTTTTATTGGTTGATTCAGCTTGACCATTGGTTTATGGGTAATAAGGTGATGAGAAACTGAGTTGGATGCCAAAAGCATCACATAGTTTATGTAGGGTTTTGTTTTTGAATTGTTTTCCATTATCCGTGATAATGCGGTGAGGGACACCAAAGTAACAGATGATGTGATGGTTGATGAATTCACATATTTTCTCTACTTTGGTGGAAATGAGGGAATGGAATTCTACCCATTTAGTGTAATATTTAGTAGTGGTTATGATCCATTGGTGGCATTGTGAAGAATGGGGGTTGATCTCACCGACAAGATCCAAACCCCATTGAGAGAAAGGAAAAAGGTCTCGCGTGACCTGTAAGGCATGACTAGGGGTGTGATGGAGATTAGCATGTTGCTGGAATTTTATGTAGTGTTTGACATAATCACAACAATCATGGTTTAGGGTTGGCCAGTAATAGCCTAGGCGAAGAATGTTTTGTGATAGTGAGACCACTAAAGTGGCCTCCACAAATTCCATCATGGACTTCCTTAATGGTGTAAGGAATTTCAAAACTTGTAAGGCATCACAAGAGAATGTTGTCAAAACCGCATTTGTAAAGAAGACCACCCATGATGACATAACGGGAGACACTTTTAAGAAAGGCATGTTGTCCATTACGAGTGAGATCAGTGGGTAAAATGGAAAGGGAAAGATAGTCTATATATTGCTTATACCAAAGGTCACTTGGGTCGAGGAGCATGGTTCCGATAGAGTAGACTTCATGAGGCAAATAAGAGGGTGATTGTAGTCTTTATATGGTGACAAATATTTTAGAGTCAGCGGGTGAAGGTATCTGAGAAGCCAAGAAGGCCATGGTATCTATAAATTTATTGGTAGAACATTGGGGTGGTTTGAAGTGCGTAACGGTCAAAGGTGGTCAAAAGTATGTCCACATGATGCTTATACTTTTGAAGTATCTCATTATGACATTGGTATATACCATTGAATTGGTTTATGACCAACTGAGAATCACCAAAGATGTTGATTGACTTAACATCGAGGCATAAAGCATCCTCGAAGACCCAATATGAGTGCTTTGTATTTAGTAATATTTTTGGTACAATCAAAATTGAGTTTGAAAGACAAAGGAATAGGTTCACCATCAAGTGGAATGAGGATAACACCAGCCCCACCCCCACGCTGACACTTGGAGCCATCGAAGAAGAGTGTCATTTGGTAAGTGGGTTCATCCAGGGAAAGGGTAGCAATAGACTCATCTGGAAAGTCAAAGTTAGAGGGTTGATCCCAGAAATAGGTGTGTCGGCCAATTGGTCGGTGATAGTTTGTCCCTTGATGGAATTTTGATGGATGAATTCAAGGTCGAGGTTGGCTAGAAGCATAAGCCAAGTGTGCGGCACGTTGATTTTGATAAGGTTTGGCATACATGTAGTGTAATGGGTCAAGTATTAGTAATGAGAAAGGTTTTGTGGTTGAGTAGGTAATGGTGGAGTTTGGTGGCGATGAAAACTAAGGCTAGGAAAAGTTTTTCGACGTGGGTATATCTAGTTTTGTAGTCAAGAAGGGTACGACTTATGTAATAAACCGCTTGCTCTCGGTGTTGGTCATCGCGATGAGCGAGCATGGCACCTAGAGAATGGTCAGTGGAAGAAATATATAGGTAGAAGGGTTGGTCATCCTTAGGTGGGATGAACAATTGGTGGTTGAAGGAGGTATTATTTCAAGCCTTCGAAGGCTTTATGGCATTCATCATCCCATTTTAATGAAACATCTTTCTTGAGAAGATGATGGAATGGTTGAAAAAAGTTAGAAAGCTAGGAGATAAAATGATGAAGTGATTGCAATTTCCCCTGTAGGCTGTGAAGTTGACATAGATTAGTGGGTGATGGCATTTCAAGGATAGCCTTGACTTTAGTAGGATCAACTTCTATGCCACACAAAGAAATGATGAAACCTAGGAGTTTCCAAAAAGTACAATAAAGATGCACTTTTTGGTTGAAGAAGAACACAATATTTGATGAGGTGGTCAAAGATGACTTTAAGAATGGGAAGGTGTTTGGTTCGATGCTTGGATTTGGCAATAATATCATCTACATAATCCTCCAATATGCGATGCATGATGTCATGGAAGATGTAAGTCATGGCTCGTTGATATGTAGCACCAACATTTTTGAGGCCAAAGGGCATGACTCGATAGCAAGAAATTCCCCAAGGGGTGATGAAGCATTCTTCGTTAATCCTCGGGATCTGGTGATATATTATTATAACCCGAGAAACCATCCATGAGTGATAACAATTCATGGCCATTGGTGAGATCTGTGTTCAATGAAAAGTTGTAAAATCCATGGAATTGGGGTAAGAATATCTAAAGAAACTGCAAAGGCTTTGATCAAGCTGATCAATGGACCATCTGATAAGAAATGAGCAAGGGTTTCTACTTTTCATACATTAATTTGAAGTAAACAAGCAAACTAAGCAAATGAAACTAACCTCTATTCTTTGAAAGCTTGAAATAATGAACCTAAGAGGATCTAAGCATTCAGTTTGTGTTTAAGAGAAAGATATCTCCCCATTAATGGCTTCAAGGCCAATGGTTCTTCCCTTTTACTCCATATTTGTGCTATAAAATACAAAATAAAATGCTAATAGCTCAATGGAAGAAAATGAACTACAATCTAAAGCCTAAACAAAATACTATAATTTGTGCTAGGAAGAAGAGAGAATTCTTAGAAATGAGGGAGGGGGTCTAGCCCTATTTATAGTTTTCCATTTGGGAAAGTGGGAGATTTGGGTGCATGTGGGACAAATGCAAAAGTCCAAAAAGCACTTTTAGCAAGTCAAAGTGAGATTTGACTAGGTTTAGAAGAGATTGACCATGGTTAATATTTAATTAACCATGTTTAGAGGATAATTAATCCTATTTAGAGAGAAATTAGGTTTCTGAAAGGCTTATGAAAGACTTAATCAATCCAATGAAGTGGATTGATACTCTAGGGAGCTAATAGAGGTGGTAAAGAAGAGAATATTAGCCAAGAAGAGGTTATTATAACCTATTTAATTAGTTTACAAGAGGAAATACGACGAACAAAGTGTCGTAAGAGGGGAGTTAGATAGATCTAACTGACAAGGTGTCGTAAATTTGTGAGGAAGAGAATAATAAGTGCAATATTAGAAATAATAGTGCATTGATCAAACTACATGTGTCTACATTTTCCCCTCTTTGGGGTGACGTAAGCCACGTCACTTCAAAGAAAGTAGACAAATGTAAATGAGTAGAAAATTTTAAAGGGGTAGAAGAAAAATTAATAGGATGAAGGATGAAGGATGCCCCCTCGAGTGTCGATGGGGTGATGGAGAAACTCGATCGTGATGAAAAAAAGAGAAATAGAAAGAAAAGTGCACAGAGAAGATGAGAAACAAGAAGAAAGAGGGATATTGAGCTATCCACAAATCAATTGCTAACAATATTTAATCATCATTTTGCTTAGAATCCTCCTCATCGGTCCTTATTAAAATGTGAGCATACGACGAAGCGTAAAATGACATGAAAATCCAAGGTACAAACAACCATCTTGTGCTAAAAAATGACCAACTCCATGCAACATACACGAATGCAATGCAATACGAGAAATAAACAATATCACCTAACAGGGAAATAAGTACAATCACACACACTTAAACCAACAACGTTCAAGATAGTTGCAAAAATATTTTGTTATCGAGATGTAGTCCCAAATGTTCTGATAAATGACAAGGGTGAAGAATGATGCCCCAAGAAATGTGTATAATGCAAGGGAAAAGATGGAGGACACTTGGGTCCAGTGAAAAAGCAATGTGCACGATGAAAATAGTACCAGGCAACTGATAGTGCCCAGAGTATAGACGAAGTAAGAAACATAGCTTGTGTAGGTGATTGAAGATTTAGATGATTCACGAGTCATTGTTTCAAAATATTTGAAAATCAGCAAGATATGGGATGAGTGCCATGCGATAGACACAGATTTCAGCCGTAGATGAACGGTTTACCAAGTTTTAATCTATTTCTGAAGTATTTCAATTTTTTGGTTTTTTAAATGGTTTTACATTTTTTTAGATTTTTGATTGGGTGACATAATTTTTATAAGAGATCAAATATATCATAACAATATGCACAACTACCTAAAGGCAAAGGAAAAGGTGCCAAGGAGCACAAAAAGTGGCCCAACGAGAAGAATTACAAGCCAAAAATAATTATTTAATAAAAATAATCATTATGACAGGTGAAAAATAGGGAAAATGATAAGAAAAAAAGAAATGACACTGGAATATGTGTGAATCATTCTAGTGTAATGAAGAAGTGACACAGGGTGATACTAAGCGCCCTAGCATGTGAAAATGAGTAAAAATAATTATTTTAATAGAAAAATAATCATCTCGACGGATAGAAGAAGGGATAGAACGATCACGGTGGAGAAAACATGCCCGGGGCATCATCGTGCAGCCTAATATACCCACGGGGGTAAATCAATCACGACCAACTCATTTCTACAGAGTTCTTGCAAATTTTTACCGCGAGTGAGAGCGACAGCCCTAGAGTGAGATGGCGAGAATACTCGAGCATGAGGAGATGAGAAGATCACATCGATGAGTTCATGCGGGACCCAGTGGATGGACCCTACATGAGTGGCCTATCCCTTCTTATGAATTACACATTTAATGCATTTTTAGGGTTTTTAGGCTAGGTAGGATAATTTTGATGCATGTACGCACATGCATGTGTCATGCATGGTGCGTATGTGCACGTGTATCCATCAAAAAATATGTATACGCGGGCATATGCATTGAAGAAGAGTGGAGGGAACACATACGTGTTTCTATTGAATGGGCCACGTACGTGTTCGTCGGATGGGGAATGAAGACACACATGCATATGCATGGAGATAGGCGCGTCGGTGTTGGTTTGGGCATGTAGGCGTTAGGAGGGGAAAAATAGAAATAGAGGGGCACATATGAATGATGATAGGCAATGTATGCTTTAGGATGAATGTGCATGCAGTGTTGGAGGAGGCACGTACATGTCGAAGAAGTAGAACATCCTTCTAGAAAACCGGCCAAGGAGAGAAAAAAGACAAACTTTTTAGAAGAAAGTGAAATTTTTCAGGAAATAAGATAGAAGAATGGTGACCTAGCAACAATTTTTAGATAGATGTAGGTAGAAATATCAACTGATACATGTGTGTTTTCTTGTTTGCAGCGTATACTACCCATTCTCCAGACTCATGAGTGATATGGTCAGCTAGCGGTGATAGAGGCCCAGTTTGATGATGACGATAGAGCAACCCTAGAAAACCCTATATGTTATGGGGCCCGGTTTGATCCATATATGTTACCCGGGACAACCTCATATATGTTATGGGATGGCTCATGAGATTACATCGAGATGCCACAAATTACATTAGATCACGGCCTCTATGATAGGTATAGCAGAGTGAGAGTTATTGATTTCGGCTCCCGATGGGGGGAGATTACTATTACTCTTGAGGACGTGTGGCATATTATGCGGGTCTCGATTCAGGAAGCTCACATCCATCTACGAGCATTGGACTGATATTCAACGATATATTGTAGATTTGTTTGGCATCCCGATGATACCATGGCGGTGTGGGATGACCATTAGGTTATCACGGTGCATTGATGATCTAGAGCTAGACCAAGTAGTGGTCTATATGATGGCCTTCATCAGTGGAGTCTTACTCCCTAACAAGACCGATGCTTCATTTCTACTCAGCCTCCTTGGAGTGATACGTGGTTTGGTAGAGGGAGAGACCTATTATTGGGGTCAGTGTATTTTGGCACATCTATACTGGGACCTTCATTTGATCACCCTATATCATCGAGAAGATGGTAGGACCAGCTCACTTGCTTTAGATTTGGTGTGGGACCACATTGCCATTGGTCGCCCCTTAGGTGTTTTGAGAGTTTGGGCTCTCGAGGAGCCTTCTATGATGGGTTGGGTCCCAACAGGGGATGATGTGTGGCCATATATGGGGGATGCATATCACTATCACCATGAGCTTGATGAGTTACAATAGGATTCCATGGTTTGGAGGCCGTATAGACATTTCCAGTGGCCCGAGGATGGTTTAGAGCTTGTACTGCCACAATAGAGAATTTTATCTTAGGCAGCCGTAGCTATATGTGAGAGTTATACATGGTGGATCGGTGTCAAGAGGTAGTTTGGCAAAGACGCAGGATGTTCCCTGGCCAGACAGGTTTTATGCTCGCCCAGGGCTCGAGAGTAATTTGATATGGGTCCACAGATCACCGTGATAGAGCACTAGTTTCGATAGGTGGTACCTGCTATGTGGGTGCCACTGAGATAGATTAGAGATCCGGGCACTACACCTAAGTATGGGCCATGGTATCATGATGTGCTTCCATGTCATTTGACTATTTCCAGGGCGGCGTATAACATCGACATGAGATCTCCCCAGTGGGGCCTCCTAGTGGTGGCGAGGGTGGAGTCATTGGTGGTGAGGATAGTGATGATGATGATGGTGGTGGGCTCGACTCATACACCAGTATGTCAGGTGAGCGAGGGATAGGGTCCAACATTACAGCAGCCATAGGGATAAGGCCCCAGGCCTAGGCGAAGCTAGGTGTTAGGGAAATTGACATAGATTTTCCCAAAGTAGACATTCCAAGTGGGGCATATACATCCCTCTCCCATAGGTACTTCTAAATAAGGGCCCGCCACCTCATTATCCAGAGGATGGCGGTGATGGTATACAACTAGCTTCCCTTCAGCAAGATTACAAACAGTGATTTTTTTCGATTCAGTGGTGGAGAGAGAGATGCAGCCGAGGGGCACAGTAGTAGGCCCTCACAGCAGAGTGAGATCAGGCACATGCTCAGGTGTAGATTTTGACATTGGAGAGAGATCAAGCTAGAAACAGCCACCCAGGGCAGTGATAGTACCCTATGGCAGAGTCAGATTAGTGAGATGGCCTGCATGGGGGCTCATATATTGAGCCTTTTACATCAGTCTCAGACTCAGTGCAGATGGTTTTTTCTCAGAGGGACCACGCCCAAGCACAGTCACAGGGCTACATTATACAAAGAGAGATCAGGCACGAGCCTCAGGTGTAGGTTATTACTACGCAGATAGAGATCGAGAGGCCGCTACTTCTAGACAAGGCTCAGGATGATAGTGGTAGGTTGATAGGTGAGCGAGATGCCACCTTATAGGCAGCTATAGTTTTGGAGATGCTTATTTGATACATGATGCCATGAGATCCGGCGGCGAGGCTTTATACTATAGGATTTCTTACTTTAGAACAGTCAAAGCAAAGAGTAGTGGGTTGTTCCTTTTGAGCATTAAAATGTGAGTGTGATAGGATCTAGGTCATGGTGATCAGGCCATTCAGTTAGATCAGTTCGGAAGCCCATTGTAAGCGCAGCCGGCTGGACAATAGCCAGCCAGATAGTAGGGTGGTACCCCTGGTGCTGGTCCATCACAACCACCACTCTTCCATCCACCAGGTCATGGACCCGGGAGCCCCGATGAGGGCGAGAGCTGTGGTTGAGCTCTTTACTTCTCCTTTTGTACAGATGTATTGTATATATGCCTCTTATGAAGGCTTATTTTGATGTATAGTTGTATGTACCATTTTTTTGATGATGCCTCTTGATGAAGACTTGATTATTTTTATTCATGCCCTTTTTAGATGGCATATTGTATTGATGATGTATATTTTGAGCAATGACTTGGAAAGTTATACATGTATTATATGAACATTTTGATATACTATACTATGATTATTATTTGTACGAGTATTTATTATGATGTATGATTTCTCTTTCATTTATGTATGTGACATACCTTAGATTTAGAGATGTGTATGTTTCATGCTTTCATATTGATGATGTATCTATGCAGATAACACCAAATGTTTTTAGATTTATGAGATGTTTCTAAGTTCTTATTCTAGCATTTGGGATGATACTAGATGATATTGGTGTGGGGGGGATAGATTTGTGATTATGCGCAACCCCTCTTGCCCCCATTGATGATACGATATGTGATGATTAGCTTAGCATACATGCATGATGTAATACTTAGCATTTTTTTGTATATATGATGTAGTAGATGATGCTTTATATGTGATGAATGATAGATGATAGATGTGATAACAAACAACTGTGCAAGAGATAAACATACAAGCAAAAGTTAACAAAGCTAAACAATTGTATCTATACAACACAACACAACCTATGATGCAAACACATGATTTGACAAAGCATACCACAAAGATCAAATTAACATTTTAATCTAAGTAAAATGAACCCTAATAAATGCATACAAGCTACAAATGAATCAAATGCCATACATAATTATTTCAAACAAGATCCAACCTATACTAAGAAAATAAGCTATAACATCATATGAAAAGGTATTCACAATCAACACTATACAAACCAACAACTAAAAGAAATTAAAGCATTACCTTGTTTTTGCGACAACATTGATATATTTTCTAATGTTTTTGGGTTTATCTAAAAAGATAAGTTTTCAAGGCTACTGTTCACATTGTTTTCTAAAACAGCATTGCGCGGTTGTCGTAGCTTCGTCCCTAAAAAGGGATATTTTTTGAATGTTTAGGTTTTTGTGTATCCTTTTTAAGAGTGTTTTTGCATTTTCTAAGGTCATGTTTTGAAAGTAATGTACAAGAACAAAGAAGCGTGGATGCCCCCAACGTGATGTGGGAATATACAAAAGGTAGAATTCCATGTGTGTATGTATGAGAAGGTGAGAATATGTGTAGGTGCTCTCAGTGTTAGATGGGAGTATACAAAGGTAATTTCCTTCATGTAGATATAAGAGCAAATAATCCAGATCACGGTTCGACAAAGGTAACCTTAATAGGGTTCCTAGACCTAGCAAAGGAAGTCATATCTAGAAAGTGGGGAGGGTTACCCATCTCTTCGTAAGAGTAACTTACATCCAGGAATCTTCCTTGAGCACCAAAAATCATTTTTCACCCAAAGACCTACCCACTGCGCCACAATTGCATGGTTTTCACATGTGGATGACCTAATTTTTTATTTATGTTTTCTCAATTTTCCATTTTTTGTTGTTTTTTCTTTGTTTTTCTATTTTTTAGTTCTTATATGATATTTTCATCATGCTTAAGCGTAGAACCGCTTGAGGTGCATGGAATTCATAGGTTCTAGAAGCTCTTCACCATCTGAATATACAATTTTATAGGCTCTGATCCATACTTTGCAATTACTACATAAGGACCTAGCCAGTTAGCCTCAAACTTACCTTTCTTTTCTCTATCTTTGACGATGTTCTTCTGATTTTCTTTTAGAACTAGATCTCCTACATAAAATTCTTGATGAATGATGGATTTTTGTATCCCTGGACACTTTGTTGATATAATTTCAGGTGATTGAGTGCTCTAATACGCTTTTCATCTAATAGTTCTAACTCGTCAGGTGAGCAACTCTATAGTCCTCATCTTTATCAAGATAGTCTCTGAGAGATATTCTCAGGGAAGGAAGCTCCACTTCCAGAGGTATGATGGCTTTAGTGCCATAGACGAGTGAATATGGGGTCGCACCAGTAGGAGTGCAGATGGAAGTACGATAGGCCTAGAGGGCAAGATGTATCTGTAGGTGCCAATTACGACCGGTTTTACTGACCATTTTCTCCATAATCTGTATAAGGGTTTTATTAGTGGTTTCGCCTATCCATTACCTTGGGGGTAATAGGGGGTTGACCACTTGATTTGGATATGGAAGCGTTGACACAAGGTTTTAACTATTTTTTTGGAAGGATTTACCATTATCAGTGAAAATGAATGAAGGGATCCTGTAACAACATATGAGATGGTTCGTGATGAATTTTGAAATTTACACACCGATGACATAGGTAAGAAGGATAGCCTCTACCCATTTGGTAAAATACTCGGTGGCAAGTGATGATGTGAGTATGACCATATGAAGAAGAAGGATGGAGCTTCCCTATGAGATCCAAACCCCATTTAGAGAATGGCCAAGGTGTTACAATAGACTATAAGGCATGTGTTGGTGCATGTATCAAGTTTCCATATTTTTGGCATAGTTCACACTTCTTTACAAAGTTACAGCAATCTGATTGCATGGTAGGACAATAATAGCCTAATCTTAATACCTTCTTAGCTAAGACTATGCCACTGGTGTGTGCTCCACAAATACCACCATGTACTTCCTTAATGGTGTGGATAGAATCAGCAACATCTAAATAGTGAAGTAGATTCCGTCATAGTCATGACTATAAAGGGTGCCTCCTAGGAGGGTATAACGGGATATGTGGCGGATAAGGGCTTTCTTTTCAGAATGAGTGATGTCTAGTGGAAAAGTGCCATCTTGTAGGTATCGAAAGATTGGATCATACCAAGGGGATAAGGGACCAACAACTTCACATGCCAAACACAACTCTGGCATATCATATCTTTGGGCCCTATAAATGCTCTATGAAGAAAGGCATCTTACTTTCCTGAGGGGGAATGTGTAACAAAGACCTAATAGTAGCCATAGCATCCACGGATCTATTGTGTGACCTTGGTTTTTTCTCAAATATGATCTGTGTAAAGTATTCCTTCAAGGTTTCAACCATCTTTTTATATGGAATAAGCTTCTCATATTTAACTTTGTACTCATCATTAACTTGTTTAATGATAAGTTGAGAATCTCCAATGACTCTTAGTTGTCGGATGTTCCAAGTAATAGCTAGCTTGAGGCCAGTGATGAGTGCCTCATACTCTATAATGTTATTTGTGCATGGGAATCCCAGCCAAAATGCTCTTTGTATGACATTGCATGTTTGAGCGATGAGGAATACTCTTGTTCTAGATCCATCGAAGGTGAAAGATCCATGAAACTGGACCTACCATTATCCAGATTCTTCAATATAACTCATAGATGCATCTAGAAGATATAGGCAGAAAGGTTCCATCCACAGGAGAGGCATTTACATTGGTTAATCGATCATGCCAAGACTGTCCTTTTGGAGACTCTGATTCATGAACTTGATATAAAATTCACTCAGGAGAATGATCTAATTAGCCATTCGGCCTGTGAGGGCAGGTTTGGATAAAAGGTACTTGAGAGGGTCAACTTTGGATATGAGTTTGGTTTTATTGTTCAGGAGATAATGGCGAAGCTTTTGGAATGTGAAGACAACTACCAAGCAGGCCTTTTCTATTTGGGGGTAATTCAACTCGTATGTGATCAAGGTGCATTGAGATAGTAAACTGCTCTCTCTTTATGGTCTAAGTCGTATTGGGCAAGCAATGCACCAATAGAAAACTGGGTAGCGGAAATGTATAAGAGGAGAGGTTCACTTGGGGTAGGTGGCATGAGTACAAGTGGGCTGACCAAGTACTATTTTAGTAGCGTGAAGGCCTTCTGACAGTCAGGTCCCCAATTGAATGTGACATCTTTCTTGAGAAAATGGGTAAAGGGGTGGCACTTATCCACAAGTTGTGAAATAAAGCAATGGATTTCTGAATTTTCCCTTGTAGACTCCTTAGTTTTTTGAGAGTGGTAGGTGGTGGCATTTTTGTGATAGCCGTAACCTTTGTAGGGTCCACTTCAATCCCTCTTTGTGAAACAATGAACCCTAGGAGCTTTCCTAATAAAACACCAAAGACACATTTCTTAGGGTTCAAGTGAACCTTATAGTCTCATAAATGCTGAAAAATGTGCCTCAGTATTTGGGGTATTCGCTTCTACTCTTGGATTTCGCTAGGATGTCATCAACACATTCTTCCATGATTTCACTTATCATATCATGGAATATAACAGTCATGTCCAGTTGATAAGTAGCCCCAACATTCTTGAGTACAAAAGGTAAAAATTTTCCCCAAGGGTGATGAATATTTTTTTACCTTGATCTTCTTCTACAATCAAGATCCTGGTTATAACCTAAAAATCCATCCATTAAGGACAACATTTCATAACCAACAATGGAATCAACTATCATGTCAATGTTAGGTAGGGGAAAGTCATCCTTAGGAAACGCCTAGTTAATGTCATGGAAATCAGTGCAGATTCTTATGCCAATAGGATTTTTCTATACTGGGACTATGTTAGAGATCCATTCTGAATAGTCAATAGGTTTAATAAAATCAGTAGCTAACAACTTTTCCAATTCTTCTTTGACAAGGAGCACCACCTTAGGATGCATCTTTCTCAACTTTTGCTTGATTGGTTTGGCATCTGGGTGTACAACGAGGTTGTGCAAAACTAGATCTGGGTCTAAACGCGCGACATATCGCATATGTCCATGCGAATATGTCCACGTATTATTTTAAGAGCTCTACAAATATCTTTTGTTCCTGAGATGAGAGTGAAGCCCCCAACTTTATCATTCTAGGTTGCTCCTCTAAGCCAATGTTGACATTGATTATTTCCTCAACAAGCATCTTTCATCCGTGTAGGATCAGGGGGAAGAGTAAGATCGACCTCCTACGGTAACACATTATCATCTTTAAATGGATAAATCACTTCATCTTTAGACTCTTCGTTCTATTTATCTATGATTTTTTCAAAGAGTTTATCACTATGAGATTTCCATTTATCCCTCTTTTATAGGTTTCTCGAAGTGGTTGTACTCTTACTTACAGTATTCTTATTAAAATGTCCACACATCTCTGCTTCTTCCCAAAGTATGCACATGTGTCTAGTTGAATCGTAAATCCTTTCTTGTGGTCCCCAGCTAGAATAGAATCCCCGAGTCCCATGAACTCTGCAAATGCCTCATCATTTTCAAAGAAATATAGGGGCACGTGAAGTTGTTGATCCTAATCTATAAGTTCAGGATATACAAGGGCTACTTGATATTCGTTTAAGGGGATGGATTCGGATAAGGTAAGCACTTTGCTGAATTTGGGAATAGGTTCATGGAAGCAAGATCCTCGTAGAGGCTACATTGGGAATCTATGTCACTATCAGAATGAGATGAAACATCCTCACATTCAGAAGAGGTGGCATCATTTTAAGAGGGTAGAGCATTATGAGGCCTTATCCCAAGGCCATGTTTATCAAACTTAAAACGAGGGATGGGAATAGGATTTAGCTGGCCTTATGCATTAATGCCACATCCAAACCCACTATAGCCCATGAAAAACATCATGCGGTGACCTTTGATGTACTGGGGTGCTTGATGGCATGAAGCCATGGTGCCTTCTGGCACTCTGCTGGTAGGATCCTCTAACATTTTCTCCTCAGATAGGAGACCACTATGGAAATTTTTTTCTAATGTTTTAGGACATTGCTTGCGAGTGCTCTTGAACTGAAAATAAGGCTTACCCCTTGTCCTGGGAGATACTGATAAGTATGATATTAACAAATCTGTTCAAGAGTGAATGGCTCACCTGGGCCATATTTTTCCAACGTTGCCTCCCATGAAGAGAATGGGTTGACCAATGAAGGAAATTATTTATTGTAAGGTGTAAGGGACTCTGAATCTATCCTTTTTTCATAGCTTCTGTTTGTAAGGGGACAACTACATCCATAGAAGGACACTCATAAGTTGCACAAGAAAAACTATGCAATGCCCTACAATGTGTGAATGGTTCCAGTCACCCAGAATGGTAACCACTTGACCTTCATGACATAACTTGATGCACTGATGGAAATTCGATGGAATAGCTTACATGGCATGGATCCATGGGTGCCCCAGAGCATGTTGTATGGAAGGTCCAAGTCAAGGACATGGAACATTGTGTCATGAAAAGTTGGGCCTACTTCCATGGGAACCACTATAGTACCCACTTGATTCTCTTTCTTCATTTTCATAAGCCGTGATTGTGATAGTCTTAGCTCCCAAATATTTTTTTGAACAGCCTAGTTGCTTAACCAACTTTAAAGTGCAAATGTTTAGATCAAATTTCCCTTCTACAAGTGCCCTCTATATTAAATTGTGATGGGTAACCATCACTTTGAGATACAAGGGTAGGCTATGTTCTAGGTTGTTATGTGGGATTTAAAAGTATGATCATTCGAGTCTAGGTGCACAATCATGGATTGAAGGTTTGTGGGGTCTACATTTGTGAAACCCCTAAATTTTGCAATTTCTTGTGCATTATGTTCTCATGGGAATTAGAGATTTTGAGGAGATCGAGAATAAATATCCTAACAGGGTTTTCTCTAACTACTCTATTAAATTATACTAACCTTCCTAAGGAATAGGCATGAGATCTAGTATGACTAAGCGGGCACGTCTCGTCCCTATTGCCCAACGTTTTCCTAAAATTTGGATGGTGTTGATTTGTTCATTGGATGAGCTAATACATCTAATGAGAGAATCAAAAGGACTATAATTTGTAGGGTAAACATTGGAAGTAGTTCTATAGCATTTGGAGGTTTTCCCATGATCCGGTTTCCTTTTCTTTTTATCGTATGATTAGGAAAAGGTTCCTTATAGATACCCATTTTCTCATTTGGACCTTTTCTGGACTTAGGGGGATAATCCACGGCGATCTTTCCTTCCCCAATGAGGTCTTGTATGTAATGGCATAGTCTCAAACACCTATTTGTCTTATGTCCTTTAACATGGTGGAAGTCACAATATTCATGGTCTTTGAACCAACCAGGTTTTGGAGCATCCTCTGGGTATGGTACCATCATAGTTGGATATTCCACCATTTTTGCATCATCTAATTGTTTTAGGATGGCAGATAAGGACTTCGTTAAGGATGTAAATGTACATTTTGTAGGTGCTTTTGGATGAGGTCCTTGTGAAAGCTTTAAAAGTGGGCATATGTATATGGCTTGGACTCTCTTAGATTCTCGTAGTACCATCACCAACAACATTCTTGTTCTTATTGAAGAATTTAGGTTTGTCTATGGATTTGGATTCATGTTTGTTTTTAATGACAGACTTAAGCATTCCCTTTGCGAATGAGGTATTTCTTAATTTGACCACCTTTCTCTACGACTTATTTGAAGTTTGGACATAATGCATTTGTAAGTGAAAGGCTATTTCTAGGTTTAAGTTAGGAACAAATATGCTCACTAGCTGTTTTTTCAGTTATGCACAAGGAAAACGACTTGCTAACCCATGCCATCGTTGTAAAAATCCTTCAAACGTCTCATTGGAATTTTTTTGTATTGCATAAATCGTTCATTATGATGTCACTTTCCATATTATAGGAGTAATTTCGTACAAAATTTTCCACTAATACGGGCCACGTTGTAATGGATCCCTTGGGTGTGCTATAGAACCATTACAATCACATGGCTCCTAGGTTACGAGGAAAAAGTTGTATTAAGAAATTATTTCTATATGCGACCTCTTGGCAAGCCATGTAAAAGTATTTTATATGATCAAGAGGATCACTTTTGCACTTATACTTATCAAACTTGGGAGTGGTAAAGTGTTTTGGGAAATGTTGTTCTAACATGTCCTTATCAAAGGGTTAAGGTATAGTTCTTCATACGAATATTTTCTATTCTGACCTACATTTCCCTCTTATAATGTAGTAAGCATATTTTTCATTGATTGTAACTCTTTCTGAATGAGTTGCTCCTTAGTAGGTGACATTGGTCTTTGTACCGAGTTTCCTTAAAGATATGGTCCATGTGTGGATCAAATTGAAACTCGATAAGTTTATTTTTGTCCTTTTGTTTGTATATGTTTCTTTTTGAAGAGCCTATTTTTTCTAGCTTCGGCTCAAATTCAAGATTTGTTTTTGGAGGATCACCTCCTTAACTAGGGGTCATCTTCTTCATCAAATTTCAAAGGAGGGGAAGATTTACGCTCAATTTTCACTTTACGTGAAGCTTTATAGTGAGGTTTTCGTGATGGGTCCCCTTCGACGGTGGCCTTATGTTTCCTAGAAGTGGAAGTGTATCCCACATCAAAAGGATTATCTATGTCTAAGAGATATCTTCGCTCTCCTAGTTTAGGGTTAATGACCTTTGTTTCTTCTTCATGCTCTTGCGGAAGTTTAGCTCCTAATTCTAATACTCTTGCAAGTACTTGATCTTTATTATAATATAGGAGTTCATCAAATCTATTTAGGTCTAACCTTTGTTGTTCTCCGGAAGAGTCTGACTCTTCTCTGTTATGATCATATAATAGCTCCGTATCTTTGACTTGAAAGAGAGAGGTGCAAAATTGTTTCTAACACCTTGCACAAACTGTTATATTCCTCTTTTGGATTACAAGCATTGGCATGTGATTTTCTTGAATGAGGTGTGTTCCCTTGATTGTTAAAAATCATGATTGTTATGGATAAATCATTTATGCTCTTGGATTCATTAGATCAAATGATATGGCTTGCAAGAATCCATTTTCACTTCTTATTGATAAGCTGCAATCTGATTTTGAGAGTTGCAAACTTATCTCTTTTACTGACTCATCCTTGGATCAATTTCAGTGATCCAAGGAATGTTTTAAATCTTCTTACCGGACTGAATGATAAATTGACATTCATTAGTTTGAGAGACATAGCGGACTGAACTTTGTATGTTACAAATTCTTTGGTCTTGTATGAACATGTCTTCATTCGGTTGTATGTTTGTGCTTGGGTCTTTGGGATTGATCTCTATAGGACATTAATGGTGTAAACAAAATATAGTCTGCTTCATGACTATGAAGGGGATCAGAATCCTAAAACTAAAGGATTATCCTAATAGTATCCTAAACTAGGTAAAAGAACCTACTTCCTAGCTATGTCTACTTAATTGGGTTATAATCTAACCTAAGATTCTTATTCTATTTCGTTTGGATGGCGTCCTAACCTAAGATCTTGTGCTAAATGAATAAGGGAGAGATTACTAAAGTAATGCTAGGCTATATTAACCTAATGCCTAATACTAATGGTTGTGAATTTAATCTAACCTAAGGTGGAAATTACCTATGGAAATGTTTTAAGACCTAAGGTAATTATTGTTAGACTAACTTAAGTTTTGGGGAATCTATCCTAAACTATTAAAAGGGGACCTAAGGTTCGCATGAAATTAAGGTGACGGTTCCAATGGCATTTAATTGATTTGATTGGGTTAAATTAATGGAGGTACATCCAATTTTGGAAAAGGCTAGTTAAATTTAGTGGAGGCATACGTGGAGGCTTCACTAAAGATGGAAATGCATGTTAAATTAGAAATGGCATTCACTATTTTTGGAGGCGGTGGTAAGGAGAGATAAGCGAGAGATTTGGGAGTAATTGCATTAATAGACCTTGGTTTTTCTCAGTGCAAACCATCTTGGAAATAAGGGATGTGGATTTTTGAGAGGTTGTTTGATCTTGCATGTCTCATGAATTTTGGTCCGCATGGAGCTATCTCGGTTCTTTGAGCTAGCAGCTTGACTTCTACTTTGTGGCTATTTTTGGTTTCTCTGGTCTATTTTCGATCAAAGGAATGTATATGAGGCATTGGAAGAAAATTTGTTTGGTTGTTGATCTTTTGTGGAGAAGAAAAAGAGTTGGAAGCTTAGCTGGAAGTCTCCTTCGAATTGGTAGAAGCACTATCAGGCATGATAGGCTCTATCCATTAAGATTTCTTGCTTTCTTCTAAGTGATTCATTAAAACAATTATGCTCTCATGAGATAAATGTTTGCATGATTTGTCTAGTTAATTACTTTCATGCTTTTATGAATCTCTGTGGTTTTGGGATGTAAATCCATTACAAAGTAATGTTAGCTTTTGGAAACTTTCTCTATGCAATTTTAGTGGTGACATGCATGTTAAACTTGTATTCAAAGCTTTGTATTTCATTCTGAACTTGTGTTCGAGGTTGTGTTATTATGAACTAGCATTCATTTCCTTATGGTTCGATATGTGATTTAATTGGAGCCTTATGTTTCATTTGAACTTGTATTGGAGATTCATGTTTTGTTATGAGCTTGTATTGGAGCTTTGTGTTGTTCTAAACTTGTGTTCAAAAATTTGTTCATATCGTTTGCACTCACCTTCAATACTTGCGTGTTACGAACTTGTAGTCGAGTCGATGTGTTTGATTCGTACTTGTATTATGAGCTTGATTTTTACTCGTATTTAAGGATTTGAAATGCTTTAAACTCATTTATGGAATGTCTGCTCGAAAGAGACTTGAGAGATTAGTTTTGGTTTGAGTTGGTTGGGTAATCTCTTTTCCGATCTTCTCTCTTGTAGATTCTTGTTGGAACGATTATGGTACTTCTATTTTTGGAGACCGTACTCACCTTCTTCAAAATTGTAAAGGCGTGTAAATATGGAGGATAATCTTCCCTTCTCTGCTCTAAGAAATCCCGTGTCCTGTTGAAAGCTTCGACTGTTTTGATTGAAGGATTAATGGACCTGGAACTATATCTTGTTGTGGGTGCGGTTGATATAGAGTTCGTTTAGAACATTGGTTAAAACTTTTTAGGTTTATGGAAATGCAGTATGCATTCTCGCTTCTTGTGATAGATATTGAAATGAATACGTTCTCTATTGCAATCTTTTTAGATGGAGTTGTGTAAGTCTTTTGTTGTGAATTCTATTTCGATCAAGCTTGAGGTAACGTTGGGACCTTGCTTGACTTTTTGTGTTTTGGATCTTCTTACTCTCTTCGATCCTTTAATTGATTTTTGGGTTTTAAGGAAAGAAGAATTTGAACACTCTCGAGCACAGAATCTTGTATGGAAGGTTATATTACCTCTGGTTTAGGGTTGGTTCTTTAAATTTGTTCTTAATTGGATCACAAACTACTTGTTCTTTTGTATTGAGTGTTGAAGCCTTGTAAATGGGATTTTAGTTCTTTTGAGTTTGTGAGTACTTCTGAACTTGTTTAGCTTATACTATTTTGGACTTTTGTATCCTTAGTTAGATTCATTAAAGGAATCTCTGGGTCTATAAAAAGAAGAAAATAATGGATTTCTCTTGGATAGTATTTTGTTTATCTTCAACCTTGGGACTGTACTGTGTATTCCTTTTGAGAATTGAATTAGAACTTGTGTTTAATGAATTGGATTAAATAAACCAGGTTGTATTGATTAGTAAGGGAAACTAGAAGCATGATTTCTTATAACTATGTGACCGGTTTTGTGTTCTCTCTTGGGAACTAGTAAAAGAACTTCTGATTTTGAAAATAGAGATGGAATTCATTTGATATTAGAAATGAAATGAATTATTTATTGGACCTTTTCCTTTTGAGATCCTTTAACTTTTGAAAAGATAAGTTCATTTGATAGAACTTCTCTAAATTTTGATTCTCTTCTTGGTTGTAGAATGATTGTTCTCTTAGGTCTGATGACTTCTTGGGTTTGGCTTTCTATCCTTCTGTCTTGTAGGAAATAGTGGGAAACCACTCTTCTGAGATGGAAATTTCTTTGTGGATTGTTTAGTCTACTTGTACTAATCATTTGTTGTAATGATGTGGAAAGAGAATAACTGAGTCAGTTCTGTTGAAGAGAAAATATAAACATGTTAGACTCGATTGCCTTGTTGACTAAGCCATACTTCACTTGAATTTGATATTGCAAGGTTCTCTCTTTTTGCACTCTGTCTTATTGTGAACCCTTCTTGGATGGACTCGAGAAGAGATTAATCCTGTGTAATTCTAGCTTTGATTTGTGGAACATTTGGTTCAGATCTTTGAATGATATCTTCTAACTTGTAGTAGTTAGTTAAGACTTGTAGGTAGACTATTTGGATTTTCTATTCCTTCATGGATTGATTTGGTATTCTTGTTAGATGTTGTCTCTTGAATGTTGAATCCTTATATTGTTATCCTTGAACCGAATCGGTTAGGCGAGTTCTAAACATGTCTCGTCTTTCCGATGATTAGTGTATGGGGAACAATATGTATTGATTCGCTTCTTTTTTGCTTATATGGAAGGAAGAATCATCCTAATATGAGCTATGTTGTAATTAACTTCTTTTGATAATTAGTAAAGATAAATGTGGATTTCTATTCTTATAGAATTATGAAACAATTTAATGACAAGACTTGTTTGTTTAAAAGTAATTGATATGATCAATTATACTATATGTAATAATGCGAGATGTTGTGGATCATGCTATGCTCATTTTGTAAAAGTGAATTCAAAATCTTTAATTGTACTTCTTTTCGGTTGATATTACTTATGCTTATTTTTTTGAAATATTAATTGTTTCATTAAAGCGAGTTGTTTTAATGGACAATTAGTGGAATGCACTTCACTTTAATGCTTATTTCTTATCATGCCTCAGTTCATTAAACCTGACCCATTCTAGCAATTTTTGCAGATTGACATTGTAAGTGATAAAAGAAGGCAAAAACTTTTATGATTCATTGTCTTATTTAATTTTGGATCTTATGTATAGAATTTTGAATCATTATTGAGTTGTATTGGAAAAGAAAAGCGATGCTATTTTAATATCTTAATTCTAATTGACATGCGGTATGATTGAAATGCATAGTCTTGTAAAATGTATACTTTATCATGATGAATTGAAATGTTTGAGACTGATTCCAATTTTTTATTTAAATTCTTTTTACTTGTATGATGTAAATAGTAGTGATATCTTGTCGGTATACTTTATATTTGTTTGTATACTATTGTTGTTATCAACTAATAAGTTAGACTAAGGGGATAATATAATCTCGCTTATTATAATGAAACTTGTTAAATTGCAAAAGATGTCGTTCTCTAACTACACAACTAAATTTTAATATTGAATTATGCATTGGCCATACAATTAAACTATATGAGTAAAGAATGATAAAAGGTTATGTTAATCCTAACATCTAACAATGTAGAGGAAGACTCTTCCTCTCTCAAAGAATGAAAGATAAAAAGGAATAGTGGTTATGATCTTTAATCTTTATACTTCGTTTATAAAGTAAAAACTAGCTAAATCTAGGTGGATGACACACTTGATTTGGATAGCTAGGTTGCATTAAGAATTAAACATTTGATGTTTTCTGTCCTGTTTTTGGGATAACTGCTTGTATGCCATGTTAATGAACATTAATGCAAACATGAATTAATGAAGTTCTCCATATCTAATCAGGATAATTATGGATAAAGAACTTAATGAATGATTGGAATTAGGGTTAGGTATGGTTGCTACAATTTGAATCTTAATCCAATATTAATTATGAATTAATGACCACTAAGGGGGTATGTACATCTTGATGAATCAATTATAATGGATGTTAGCACATGCCAACTATAGGACTTCTCAAGGATATAGCATTGTAGTTGATATGTGGCAACACCCTTAGTTGATTTGTTCATCTAGATCTACACACATCGGACTTGAACTTAGTTTCTCTCTAGGTCAAGTTAGCAACATGTTTAGGATAGGTAGTAGCTTTCTATGACTCAGGGTACCTTGGCACATTCGGTTGACTTAGGTCGATCAAGTATGCCCATATACCCTAAGTCATCATGAGTGTCTTCCTATAACAAATTATGTTGCTAACTTGGGCTAGGGTCAAACCTTGGGCAAGTGGACTAACGGTAGTCAGTAAAGACCATTCTAGATAACAATAGAGTGAGGTGAAGGATGTATTCTAAAATGACGAGTATGCCATCTAGGAATAGTAACATGAATAGTATGTTGAAAATCTTTGGCCAAAGTATCGCAAGTTGTTGGTTATGTTGTCCTATGTCACCTAGTTTAAAGCAACGTGATGTCAGATGAATATTGGTAAAAATATTCGAGATAGGTTATTTAAACATATAACTCAAGGTCCCAGTAGGGTAGGAGAACCAAGTATACATAGTATACATAAAGTATTATATACTTTAATAAAACATGAGATATTCGTTGGTAACCAAGTCATGGAATGAGAGATCGAGTAGCATACCGAGTCATTACAACTACATATGTTTATCTCGTTATGAGATTGATTGGCATGGAATGTGTGTTCTAAATGATGTTTTATTTAGAATAGAGAACATAATGTTTCAAAAAAAAATCCCTTGTTTATAAATTCTTAAAATGGGAATGTTACATCTTTGACTTGAAAAAGAGAGGTGCCAAATTGTTTCCACTAATCGGGAAGGTTTCAAAAGGTTTTTCTCCTATTCCATGCTTGTTTGATTTGGTTTCCATTTTTGTGATTTTAGGCATTACTAGCAGCTTGTTTGTATGCAACTAGCGTGAACCCTAAGCGTATACCACAAAGTGTATCCTAGAGGAAGTGCTATGCGTCATTTTGGTCAAGGAACACTCATATGCACACCTAAATGTAATGATCACTCAATTTTTCACATTAAGCCTATGCCCTAGAATAGATAGTGACAATATCATATCAATATGTAGGTCAAGTTAGAATTATAACAAGGCCTAATTATTGACGTGGTGTTGACACAGTCCCTTGACAAGGTATACTAAAACTAGTTTGAATGTCAATGAAAGACAAACCTTCTAAAAAATGGAAGTCACAACTAGATATAGCGTAACAATGTCACCATGATACATTAACCGAGCAAGAAAGGTGTTAGTATCATGACAATATTATCACACAAAGATATATAAGGTGTTATCAACACTTTTCAAAAAGACTTAGATGATGTCGAAACTGAAACCAAGTGATAAGTATAACAAGGAGTTTTTAATTATGTGAGCAGCGTAACCACACAATAAAGGGACTTATACCATTTTCTCATAAAAATGAGAACACGATGTAAGTACCAAGATTGTGCGTCTAGAATGTGAACAAAACTATCAACTCAAGAAGAGACGAAAGATGAACCAAAATCACAACGGTGAAGATGATCTTGAAATCAAGATGGAAGGAATTTTATCAAAGATACAAAAATGTACCTACACACTTTAGACATTTAACAACCCAGCCGTAAACATGGATGGGCGTAAATGGACAAAAAAGTGGCGAGCACTATCTCTGATAAAAATGCGCAAGGTATGCACCTTTCTCACCCCGAAAAATGGGCAGTGAGAATGCAAGGGTATAGATCAAAAGATGAAAACAAACCAAGCGCCACTTGGGCAGAGTTTCACCTTGTCCGAAGACAAGAATAAAACTAAGTGAAAGTGGGACGTAGTTTAATTTCATGATGAAAGACACTTAGATCAAAATTACAAGGATTCTTTTCCTTGTTTGAAAAACAAGGTTTAGATTCCAAATGATTTGTCACTTCATGATGGCGTGACGTAACAATGGACTAGCAAAAGTGGGCTCCAAGATAGAATGACCTCCTTAATAAGTTATCTCAACTAGGTGTCACAAGCCATCTAAGAGCGGGCGCGATTTACCCAAATAGTCACCCTGACTATCTTGGGAGTATCTTAGATTTTCCCCTTCAAGTACCTTTCCAATATTGCACTTATTATGTAGTTCTCTTCAATACCTTTTCAATGCAGAAAAAAAGAGTCGTTTCGAGCTCGGGAGAAAAATTTATGGCCTCCGTAAGATTGATGCTGAATGTAGTTCGATCGAGACATGATCCTTTCGACATATGTGCACTGTTTCAATGTAGACGCGCCTAGAATGACACCTACGTGTAACCCATGTAAAATCTTCAAAATCACGGAATTTGAAAATTATCAAAAGAAAACGGAGTTAAAGGTTAGTCAAAGAAGCCTATTTTTAGCTCAATCCCTCAAAATATACATGATCAAGGATGATTTAGCCTACTTAATAAATGAAATCATGTAAATAACAAGTTATTTATCCTAAAAACATGAAATTGGTTAGAAAACTAAAAATAAATAGCTTGAAAAGACTCCATTAATGGAGGATGGATTTCATGTCCAACCGAACGTGCCAAATGTGTTCAATGAAAAGTTGAAAAAGCCATGGAATTAGGGTAAGAATCTCTAAATAAACCCCAAAGAATTTGAGCAAGTTGATCAATGGACCATCTAATAAGAAATGAGCAAGGGTTTCTACTTTGCATACATTAATTTGAAGTAAACAAGCAAACTAAGCAAATGAAACTAACCTCTATTCTTTGAAAGCTTGAAATAATGAACCTAAGAGGATATAAGCATTCAGTTTGTGTTTAAGAGAAAGATATCTCCCCATTAATGGATTCAAGGCCAATGGTTCTTCCCTTTTACTCCATATTTGTGCTATAAAATACAAAAGCAAATGTTAATAGCTCAATGGAAGAAAATGAACTACAATCTAAAGCCTAAACAAAATACTATAATTTGTGCTAGGAAGAAGAGAGAATTCTTAGAAATGAGGGAGGGGGTCTAGCCCTATTTATAGTTTTCCATTTGGGAAAGTGGGAGATTTGGGTGCATGTGGGACAAATGCAAAAGTCTAAAAAGCACTTTTAGCAAGTCAAAGTGAGATTTGACTAGGTTTAGAAGAGATTGATCATGGTTAATATTTAATTAACCATGTTTAGAGAATAATGAATCCTATTTAGAGAGAAATTAGGCTTCTAAAGGCTTACGAAAGAATTAATCAATCTAATGAAGTGGATTGATACTCCAGGGAGCTAATAGAGGGGGTAAAGAAGAGAATATTAGGAAAGAATAGGTTATTATAATCTATTTAATTAGTTTACAAGAGGAAATATGACCAACAGAGTGTCGTAAGAGGGGAGTTAGATAGATCTACCTGACAAGGTGTCATAAATTTGTGAGGAAGAGAATAATAAGTGTAATATTATAAATAATAGTGTATTGGTTAAACTACAGTGTCTACAAGATCAACTAGTTGGTCAATGTCCAGTAGTTGGAAAATGTTTTTGGGATAGGCGAGGTTGAGGTCACGGAAATCCATGCAAATGCAGAGTCCCTATACGTACCCAAAATTGTAAGGTCTTTATCTTTGCCGAACAACGTGACACGTGCCCCAATGATGATACAGGTATCCTCGCAAGGTGTTCGGGATCCGAAAAAGCTCTCCAAGTGTGCGTTAACATCCCGCATGCCCCGCTTAGCCCCCGCGTGCTTTATTTTTTTCATTTCCCCTCTTTTCTTAGCCTTTTTTTCTTGATGGACGAAACCGCTGCCCCGCCTGCACAGGCGGCGGTCTCGTGACCGCCGCTCGAACAGCATGGCGGCGGTCTCATGACCACCGCTACGAGCAGGGTGGCAGATCCCGCAACCGCCGCCGTGCTCGTGGTGGCGGTCTCGCAATCGCCGCCGTGCTCAGGGCGGCGGTCCTTTACGTGTTTTCCAGAAAGCTCTTTTAACACGACTCACGTAAATTCAACATTTTACCAGCTTTCTTTCACCGCCATAAGCTTGCATTTATGATTCTGGTTCCCTGGAATAGTGTTTTGCCATTTTTTATAGTTTAAGAGTTCCATTTGGCTTTTACCTTGGGTAAATGCAAATGCTATAAATAGTTGGCTTGTGCTCAAGCAAATGGCCCCTCATTCACTTCTCATCTTCTCATTTCAGTAATTCAGTCTTTTATTTTGCTTAGGATTCATAGTTTAGTTCATTGCATGCTTAGTTAGCATTGTTTTACTATTGGTAAGCCACAAATCCATCTTGTGCAAGCAGTGTTTTTTTTTCATCCAATCCATTGGAGTAGAATAGCTTAGGAAGCCATTAAAGTTGTAGGTTCTCCTCAAACGGGATAGTTTCAAGATTCGAATTCTTTATGTTGAATGACTCACAATAGATCCCACTAGGAATTGCATAAGCCAAGCTCTGTACTCTTGTGCTATCCCTCTCCTACTCGCATTGTATTCAGTCTGTGTCTTGAGCTACCTTTGTCCCAATATCTACTTCTGTTGATGCTAGCATTACACGCTTTTCTGGATCCACGTGAACACGAAGGAATGAGGAGATCACACTGAGGGGACAAGATCACACACAAGATCGGATTTTCCCCGTTTCTGCAGAATCCGGAGTTCTAGCTTTCAAAGTTCTAGTTAGAATCATATCAAATAGAGTAGTTAATTGCTTTATTTAAGTAAATTCTATTCTCGATATTTCCAGGGAAGTTTGTGGGGATTGATAGTTTCGAGAAACTATGATTCACTCCTCACTTCTAAGGTAGGATCGAGAATCTTGCAAATAGATTAGATGAGCTATTTTATTGTTTAGAATAGATCTACAAATTGCATAAGACAAATAGCTACACTCGGTTATTTTGTTTGATTTAAATTAATTATTTTAGTTTTCATTTTTAGATATTTTAAATAAATGCTTTCTTAAATTCGTAAATTTCATCGAGAAAACACAAAAAAATAGAGAAATCATATATAGATATATTCAACATAGTTAAGTTTCATTTCTTGTAGTTCGTTTTACTTTGTTTTTTTGTATGACAATCACGGGACCTATAGAGCCTAGAGAATACGTATTCGAGCCAATCGTGCCTCAACCCAATCTCATTACAGCGATAAATAATATAGATCACAATCTTAGGATTCAATTCTTCCGAACAATGGTAAGGTTACAAGAAATCAATTCCCGATTGAGTGGGTTAAACGTAGAAGACGACCAAGCACACACGTTTGGTCAAATCAACCGAACTACAGATTATCCTAGGCAACATTCATATGACTTTAGAAGGGTTCAAAAGAGAACAAACCTTTGGTTGTGATCCTTTGGTCCCTGACTAGGCGAAGGAGACACTCTTACTAGATATAGATACCACCTAACAATCCGAGGTTGCAAGAACGCCTTTATAAGATATGCGAAAATCACACGCTTATTGATCCTAAATATAGAAGTTTGAGAAATTATATGATTACTGGGTACTAGGGATTAGGACTTGATTTCACGCATGCCCATAACAAGTCCACAACAACTAAGAATCTACGGTTGTGACCCACAAATCCATGCCCAATGAATCCATAGGAGAATTAGACATAGACACGGCCTACGCACACTAGTATTTCGGTCTACTCCACTTCCACCTATCATCATCGAAAAATTATCCTTGTAGACACGATAGCTAATGAGCTAGGGAATTCTGGACTAGGCCGCAGAGAATCGTCCATAGAATTGGCTATATTTACCATCCACCATATGACCGTGTCAGGAGAATTACACGAAACTATCCGGGTCATTTTCCATGTATTCCACAACCTAGATCGAATCACGCCGAGCTTGATATTGATTGGAGCCTTCGAGATCATCCTCACTTTGACCGATCTATCATACCAGTTCAAGTTAGGAGGGCCTTCTTTGCCTTAGATTTGTAAATTCCACTAGTGCGCATTGAGGACATTAGATTTCCTAACTAGTTTTTCTGCATCCCATACATATTCCATACCCACTAGCATTTGTCTCGGCATGACCTGGGAGGTCGGGTGCAAGGAAAATTCACTTGTAGATTCCCATGCTCGCATGTCACTTTTCCGTCGTACAAAATTGGTGAACCCGACATGAAAGTTCCTACTTTCTAAACCTGGAGTCTTATTCTTACTTGTGTTGTCAAATTGTTTTACTTTTGTCTTATCCATCTCATCGGCCTTCACATCAGCTTCACCAACAAAATTGGTGAACCCAACGTGAATAACTTCCTACTTTCTAGTTTGGAGTCATATTATTACGTGTTCTTCCAAGTTTGTGTACTTTTCATCTTTTCCGCCTCATTGGCTTTCACCATCACCTTCGCTCCTTCCCATTATTCTACGGGTATTCATATACCCCCCGAATATGTCGGGATTCGATGCATATGGCAGACCCCTCTTGGGTCTTGAGGCATACTACGCCCAACAGAATAGACAATCATCACCCTCGCTCTCAGTGTGGGGCGACAACTATTCAACTAGTCAGTTGTCAACACAAACTCCAAGGATCAGATATAGCTCGTCCTTCCAAATAGAGGAGTTGGAACAACTCGCTCAAACGCAACAAACAGAGCCTTTAGGCTCGAACAATATGACATTCACCGAAGAATCTGGTTAATCTCCTCAGATGCTACTTAGACCACAAATTAGTAGAAAATCAGACTCATACCAACGTTTAGACGATGAATATTCGGTACATTATGCCAAGAACGACCAACTTTCTCGAAGTATGTATCCACTTGTAGGAGGTTTACAAAAACAACCCAAGGTCTCTTTTCAAGAAAATACCTCTATGCCACTACATATAGGAAATACCCTTGGAGAAACTTGGCAAGATAGTGATTAGTTCATAGCGGGGTATCACATGCCTATACAAAACCATGGTATACAACAAACGCCACTACGGCAAAACACTGTGACTTCACCAAATGAAATCATTTCAACGTTAGTAGAAAAGGTTAGAGGATTAGAACTTGCCCAAGCAAGTCAAAATTCACAATTCATGCAAACAGGAAGTTCCAATCCTCCACACCATCCTAGCCAAGTAGATCTCCTCACAGGAGTAGGCACGTTAGGCATGACTCCTCAGTATTCACAACAAATGCCAACTAGACCCACCATCTCTAACACTGTTCCTCCCGGTCTAGTATAGAACAATCCATTCTAGATAGTACCCCATCATACTTAAACATATACTCCAAATCACCACAAGGGGATATGTTCTCCTCTCCCGGCATGTTTTCTCAAACATAGGGGCTTCCTTATGCCCCTGCCAATGCATCTGCTGCGTGCCATACCGACAACCCATCCCACCACCACTCCCTCGTGAGCACCGTCGATGGTCGAAACATATGCGATAGGGACATACTCGAGAATATTTGAAATAGCCCTTGGATTTCACCATACGAAGTGTCATGCTTCCAATACCTCTTCTCGATTTTCCCAAATACAAAGGAGAGGGATATCCAAACGCACATATCAAATCTTACGCTACTGACCATTCGAGAACTACTCCGTGTAGGATGGGGTTGTTGCTAAAATATTTCCAAAAACCTTGGAAGGCATCGCTCTCGATTGGTATTATAGAATACCTGAGGCTTCCATACATTCATTCAAACAACTCGTGTCAAAGTTCATCAAGACCTTCGACATGAATAAATTATTAAGAACAGGAATCGAGAGTTCTTACACATAAAACAAGAACACAACGAATCATGTTGCCCATTTCATCCAAAGGTGGCGTACAGTTCTTTATTCTTTGGCAAGTGCTCCAAATATGGATCAAATGGAACTATGTGATTTATTCCTTCATTTTATTAACAGAGAAGTGAAGGAAGAAGTCCAGAAGTTCCCATTAAGAACTTACGATGAAGTATTGAGAGTACTCTTGAATAGATCAAGCAACAATTGATAGTGGTCGTAAAACATATAGAGCAAATGGGCGGTTAATTGCCCCTAATATGAACACTACAACTTATCCCACTACCACGAATGTCAATCAAGGACCTAAAATCCTTAACAAAAATCGGGGTGTAACAATGGATGGAGTAACGACCAACCTAAAAGGTAAATGTTGTCAACACTCCATCACAAATAAACAACCAACGAAACAAAAACTTTACCCCGATAATCAATGCAGTGGATTTTAATCATCCACAACAACAACAACAACGGTGAAATCCCATACAGGGTCCAAGCCAAAATTCAACTAGGTACCAAAACCAGAATTCAAACTAAAGACAACAAATGCAAATTTTAATAGACAATGGTTTGATCAAAATTTTGGGCCACAATACACATCAAATCAACAAACTAGGAATTACAATCCTAATTCATATTGTGGTTTCCACAAAATTTGGGGCCATGACACTAGAACGTGCCGTGACTACAATAAATTCATGTAACGCTTGCAGATGAACAAAAACAACTTTTTATGGATATGTTCTTAGCAGATCCTACGTCACCAACGTCAAATACCTTTTTAGGGGTAGTTTCCCCTCAAAACGCACCCCTGAAGATCTTTAATGATCCACTCCCAAATCACGATAACAATAGGCTAAATCCAACTGGGACGAACAAGGGTGTAATGATAGGAAACAATGATCATGAAGCCTCGACCTCGCTAAATCCATTAGTTGCGCCGCAACTAGGAAGTTAAGCCACGACCTAAGGTAGTCGGTTTAGTAGAGTTAGACACTGAGCTACCCATCGAAGCTATAACAAGGATGCGAGAGTATTTCTCTTAGCCAAGTCCAAGCCACCTGCCAGAGGTAGATGACATCCAACAAATCATAGTAAAACCTGTGGGAGCCTATGATTTGATTAACGACCTAACAAAAACCTTCTCGCACATTTCATTCTTAGACTTACTAAAGAACTCTCCTACCCATAGGGCTGCTCTTTTAGAAGCATTAGGTTTAGGTCATCTAATTAACATCACTCCACCACCTGAAACATAGGTAAATCATGTGGACTTTGATGTTCATCCTCCAGGGCAGGTAGATAGGGATGTCGAATTCATATTCGAGATAAACAAAATGCCGACAGATGCTGAGATCACACACCAAGGTGATCCAACCTTACATTTGCAAGTATGGGTTTATAACAACTATGTAAAGTGTGCAATGGTTGATGATGGGGCGGCAGTTAACATAGTCCCCTTCTCTTTCCTCCAAAAGCTAGGGTATGGAGAAACCAATTGCTCCACAACTCAAAATACACTAAGGGGCTATGATAGTCTTAAAGCCACCTCGGTTGGAACTATAATATTACCGGTCACCTTAGGACCCAAAACCATCTTGACTGATTTTTATATTATAGATCGGGAAACTAACTATAATATGATCCTCGGCCGACCTTGGATACACCGCATGAAGGTAATCCCTTCTACACTATTTCAAGAAGTAAGGTTTTTACATTTAGGAAAGGTATTCATGGCCAAAGGTGATCCAAAACCATTTGATGTACACCTAGCTGACTTAAAGAAAAGACCAGGCATACACTCGGAGTTTGAACTCCCAACAAATCAACTTAATAAACCTACCGACGCAAAAACAAAAAAAAAGTTGGTACCTATGACAGATCTTGAAGCTATGAGCCTAGCCAAAGTAACCCCAACCCCTAAAGATGAGGCTAACACTATAGAAGTAGTATCATTAAGAACTACTGCAAAGATCGTTGAACTGCTAGAAAATGATCTACCAATATTCTTACCATTCGATTCAGTAGGCATAGGATATTCCCTAGGCATTGGCTCTCTTCCAGTAGAGGATCTCTGTATGGTGGAAGTAGAATATACAAACACAACAGATATCCCACCATCCATATTCCCAGCTAAATATTGGACACTCCATTTTGATGGAGCTAGATGCCATTACGAGAGTGGGGGCAGTGTAATCTTCACTTTCGAAGGAAAAGTCTTACCTTTGCCTTTAAACTAAATTTCGAGTGCACAAACAATGGCGTTGAGTACGAAGCCCTCCTCCTTGGCCTCATCTTATCTAAATGAATTGGTGTTGATAACATTAGAGTCTTAGGAGACTCGCAATTAGTAGTAAACCAAGTCTCTGAGGTATATGAAACCAAAGCCGAGCACTTACAACTTTACAAAAAAGTTGTATTAGATTTAAGCAAGGAGTTTGACTTCATATCAATTGAAGCAATCCGTGAGAGAAAAATCTTCTCACCGATTCAATAGCAACTTCAGCATCACGTTTTACTCCAAGCAATGAGTTAGAGGATACCCATTTCATGGTATCCCTTCGTGATCAACCATTGATAAAGACAATGACAAATTCTCTTTTAAATAGAAATGAATCTACTATCCTAGACCATGTTGATAGTGATATGGCCACTTTGGATTACTTAAACACCTATGCGGCACTACATCTCTCCTATCATATGAAAGATTTTTCCTTAATCCCACATTCGTCTTCCTACTTCGGAAATCCCATGGTGGATCTTCCCTCACAAATGGAACCTAGCATATGCACAGTAGAAAATGGGGATGATTTGGATTTACCTCCAGTGTCACCTGAGTTTGAAGAGGGTAACGCCTCTTTGATCAAAGAAACAATTGATATTAACATCAGAATGGAAGATGAACCAAGGATATTGAAATTAGGGTCCTCGTTAACCCTAGAGGAAGTAGAAATACACACTCGGATCCTCAAAGAACATCAGAAAGTGTTTGCAGTTAATTATAAGGAAATGACAGGGGTTGCACCCCACATCACGGTGCATAACCTCATCACTAAATCTGATGTAAAGCCAGTTAAACAAAAATCGAGACCCATGAAACCCAAGGTAGATCTCATGGTAAAAGAGGAGGTAATAAAACTCCTCCAAGTAGGATTTATCAAGCCAGTCGATTACTCCCAATGGGTGTCTAACATCATTCCCGTTCTCAAGAAGAATGGAAAGATACGCATCTGCATAGATTTCCGAGACATCAACAAAGCATGTCCTAAAGATGACTTCCCGTTGCCATCCATTGATGTCATTGTTGATGCAACAGCTGGGTTTGAAATTTTTTCTCTCATGGATGGATTCTCGAGATACAATCAAATTAAAATATCTGAACAAGATCAAGCTAAAACCACGTTTATAACTCCTTGGGAACTTATTGCTATCTTTGTCATGCCATTTGGTCTCAAGAATGCTGGTGCTACATACCAGTGAGCTATGACATATATATTTCACGATTTAATTCATAAAATCGTGGAATCCTACGTAGATGACTTGTTGGCTAAGGCCAAGAAGCGTTGTGACCATCCAGAAATACTCCGCGTCATTCTCTCACGTCTGATAGAATACGGAGTCACACTAAATCTAGAAAAATGCGTCTTTGGTGTAACAGGAGGGAAGCTCCTAGGTTACATCATATCGTCATGAGGGATAGATGTTGACCCAACCAAAATTGAGTTGTCCTCGAAATGGTTCCACCTTCGGATGAATCTGGAATTAGGTCATTTCTTGGAAAGCTGGGTGCAATCCGAAGATTCATCCCGGACTTAAGCTTCGCCATTCATCCAATCAACAATTTACTCAAGAAAGATTATAGCATTAATTGGACTGAAGAAGCTGCAATGAAGCTTTTGATGTAGTTAAGCGTTTCTTGTTATCACCACCTACGCTAATGCCACCTAAGCTAGATCGCCCGTTAATTTTATACTCACGAGCTACCAATGTCTCGCTAGCCTACATGCTAGCTCAAGAAGACAATGACAAGAGAGAATGCGCGATTTATTTCATTAGCCGAACATTGCTCGACTATGAAACACGTTATACCCAAGCAGAACGAGAATGCCTCACCATAGTTTTTGTGACCAAACACCTAAGACATTATATGCTAAATCAAGAAACAAGGGTCATGGTAAAAACGGACCATTTACGAACTTTCCTCACACAAGGGTCCTTGTCTAAAAAAAGGCTAGACATTTTATAACCTTAATGGGGAATTGAATTAACATTTGTAAATCATAAGTTAGTTAAAGGACAAATCATTGTAGATTGGTTAGTTGATAACCCATTAGATGGAGGCGATCTAGTAGATTTAGATTTTCTAGATGAGTGCGTATACTACATCGAAACCCAACCCTCTATCTCTGAGTGTCCCTGGTACACTGATATCATTAATTATATCATGGACCATACGTATCCAAAAGGAGCTACACCGCAACAAAGAAGGTGGTTACGTATTATCGTAGCTAAATATATCATTATAGAGCAAGTTCTCTATCGGAAAGCGTTCGATGGAATGCTCCTAAGATGTGTCGACACAAGAAAGATTCTCCATGAATCCCATAGTGGAATGTGTGGAGGCCACTTCGGTGGTCATGCCACCACTCGTAAAATACATCAAATGGGCTATTTCTGGCCTACTCTAGAACACGACGTAGTAGAGTTTGTACGCAGGTGTCATAAGTGCCAAGAATTCTCCCATGAGATCCATATGCCGGCACAAACTCTACAACCAATCGCTACTCCATGGCCCTTTTCTACATGGGGCCTAGATTTAATAGGGAAATTCTCTCCCTCGTCCACAGATGGCCATAATTTTATAATCACGGCCACCGAATATTTTACCAAATGGGTAGAGGTTATGCCTCTTACTATGCACTGGTTACCCGTAATCACCAAGTTCATTTTAAACCAAATCATTTGCAGGTACGGTATCCCGCAAATCATTATCTCCGATAATGGAACTTATTTTAAGAATGAAGAGGTTCACAAACTATGCAATAAATTTAAGATAAGCCATCATACGGCTTCCTTGTATTACCCTCAAGCCAACGGACAGGCTGAAGTGACGAATAAAACACTAAAAGCCATTCTCCTTAAAACGGTGAAAGAAAACAAATGAGATTGGCACTTGAAGTTATATCCGGCCTTATGGGCCCACCAAACCTCAATAAAAACACCAACGGGAGCAACTCCTTTCTCACTAGTATTCGGGGCAGAGGCAGTTCTCCCACTCGAGGTTGAAATACCTAGTCTCCGCATTTCATTACAAGGGATTCTGGATGAAGATGCTTACAGGGAAGCATGTCTTTCCCAACTAGAAAGCCTAGATGAAACTAAATTAGATGTTGAACAACGACATAGAGTCTATGCTTTGACCGGATGTGCCGGAAATATAACAATAAAGTCTATGAGCGCGACATATGAAGGTGATCTCGTTCTAAGACTAGACAGCCGGATCGACAAGAAGACCGGTGAAGGAAGGAAATTCCGACCTAAATAGTTAGGCCCATACCGAGTCATGAAAGACTATGGGAATGGTGCATACCTCTTATGTACGCTAGAAGGTGAGGAATTTGGAAAAAAAGTCAATTCCCTACACCTCAAGCATTTTACGCATAAGCTAGCATTACTTATATATATATATCTACATTGCATCTTCATATAGATTAGGATCATGTTGTCCGCTTGTTCTCAAGGAATCCATTCTCAAAGCAATTCATTACAAACTCATGATGTTGTTGGCATAAACTTTTTAATCATACTTCTCCATTTTCATGATATCATCAAATTATCTCAGAATCATTTTATCAAATAAAGCTAGACATGACAAAGTCTTAACGGTAACCATACCAAGATCTGCAAGTTTATTCTCACTTTGATTTCTTCTTAGGGTAGGTGTCTTGCCTATGGTCTATTCTAGAAGCTTCATAGTGTCACATCTATCCCATATGTATATCTCTTTGGAAATAAACACATACTGACATTTTACTCAAATAAACAAGTCAAACATTGATCAAACAGAAAATTTTAATTTTACACATTTCCTTACCCCACCAACCTTTGGTGATGAGCTTGTGTCTCTTACTAGTGATGTAGGGTTGGGAAAGGATGGGAATGCCCTTACTCGCCTATACTTTTCCCACGGTGATAAACCCACGCTTCTTACTAGTAGCATGGGGCAAAGTGTAGGGGGTCCTCTTGACAAATAAATGCAAAAAGTCATACACAAACAATTCAAACTTTGAAACTTTGAGTCAAAAACAAATGAATCAGATGTTCAAAATCCCAAGAGAGTTAAAATCCTAAAAACCCAGATTTTGTCTACTATGTGGCCATCTACGGGTCTAAGTCTGGATAAACTGCAAAGCAAGTTGCATCCAAAACTATGAAGTCACTCGAGTAGAGTAGACTTGTGGTGTCCTAATTTGGTTTCACCAAAGATTTGTCTTTCTTTCATCACTATCATTTCACTACACCTCGTAACTTGTGCCCTTCCCAACTCTTGGTGATAAGCCCTCGCATCTTACTAGTTGCGTGGAGTTGGGGTAGGGGTTGGAGTTTATCTCATTCATCGTATTGGTTTATTTTCATCACTTTGCCAAAACAAACATGAAGTATCCAAAATTGCTTATAGAAACTAAGATTGAGAATCACATTATATCTACATCATCATATATCGGCATCATGAAACACAAAAGGAAAGTTAAACACTTGCATCATTTGTTCACCATTGTATATATTCTAAAAGAAACATATAAACGTACATCATAGCATACATTAGGAAAGCTGGAAATAGAAAGAAAGCCATGAATGCCAAGATTTTGATCTAGAACAAATGCATATATATAAATAATCAATGTTTATATACAATGCCATCATGCACTAAGCATGGTCAAAACACTCAAAGAGCAGGGATATACAAAAGAATATATAGTCAAAATCTACGAGAGCCAAGTGGATTCTCAATCCCTACGGGACCCCTCTAAAGGTGCATGCCCATGCCTAGGACTCGGCTACGCGGCGCTCGAATGCACGGAGGGCTCGAGATCGCGAGGGTTAGCCACGGTCTCACCATGAGAATGGATCCTCATCAAGCGCTCGGCCATCCTGCACCCGCTAACTCTGTGTGAAGGGTCAATACCATCCATCGTGGCCACATGCCGGCCGGGAGCGAAGACGTCGGTATGTCTACCAGGGCTGCCGAGGCTCCCGGTGTCGATGGACAGCTCTGCGCGGGTCCTCTCCATGGGGATCATCAGGGTATCGGTGCATACCTGCCCAGATCAGATCCCGCCACTCATCGGCGGTCTCTGCAAAACAAAGGAGAAAAAAATTAGAAACCAAACAAGGAAATAAAAGATACAAAAAGATAGCAACTAAGGAGATCTAACAACGAAACAAACACTAGAAGGGAGAGAGGGTAACTTACTTGGATCACTGGGCCTCCAGATGGATCTATGGGATCGGCGCCTGCCGCAAATGCCGCTACCGACCGAGGGGTTGCTCATGTGGCCGGAGCAACTCAACGCCCATGGCAATGACTCATCCTCCCCATGGCCCTAGGAGAGTGGCTCGCTCTGTGGGAAGGACCCGCTAAAAATCTGAAGTAAAGGTGCCTGAGGTGCATGGGCTCTCCCTCTGGCACGAACTATCCTCCTGGCTGCAATAGGAACACCAGGAGTAACCACTGTCCAACCTCGGCCTCTAGGCCCCCTCTGGCCTCTCGGATTGATCTGTATACTGGCGCCACTGGGGGAAGCATACCCATGTATGGTAGGCCAAACTATTGAGGAACTCGGCCAAAGGGGTGCATCTCCACTCGCCCCACTCTATCAATAAGCTGCCTTGTGGTGGAGCAGGAGATCAAGGTAAGAGCCTCCTCACCCCATATGCCTGCCATAGTCTGGTATGGTGTGGCCTCCATGTCGGCAGTAGTCAGGGAGGCAACTGGCTGATGAGGTGCTCTGAGCACCGACATGTCTGTCCATCTGGCTGCCCTCATAGCTCCAGGATCTGCCACCTCCACACCCCTGCCATAAGGGATGAAATGCTCATAGACCCAACTCATGACTAGGGTCGGATGGCTCAAGGACTGCCCCTGTAAACGGACCACCCTATATAAGTCATGGTAGGTGGTCCCAAGAATATCTGCTCCCCAGGCATATATCCGACCGTGCCCCTCTATCTGTGTAATAATGGGGGACCAGCAGTATAGTAATGTATCTCCTCCCTTGTCCCCAATCAGTCTCGAGGCAAGGATCCCCATGATGGCCTAGCGAAGTAAGGGGATGGGAAAAGAAGGAATAGATCGAACTCTCACCCCCTTCTTCGACCCCGTGGAGATGACTGCATCTCCCATATATGTGGCCCACTATGCAATCTATTCCGGTGAGCCTGTTGTCTCTAGGGTGAGTTGTCTCCGATGATCGGGACCCCCAGAATATGATAGATGTCCTCCAGTGTAATAGTCCACTCACCGTGGACCCCTGGAAATCGGAAGGTGTTCCGATCTGCATCCCAGTATGAGAACAAGTCACAAAGGATGTGACTAGATGGTGTAACGTGGGGCACACGTGAAATGCGTAGTATCCCAGCCCACTGAAGAGTGTCCTCCTCATCCTGTGAGAGGGCATCTAGAACCCCTGGGAGCCAATCACACTCCCTCTCTCTACTCCACCGGATATACTCCTCCCTCACCTGCATACACCCAAAAACACACAAAACAAAGCAAGTTAGCATCCAAGTAATACTAGAAAAATCATGAAAGCACATAGAAATGCTAAAAATACAAACACAATCTCAAATAGATGTTCCTTTTGCATTCTATGCAAAACCACCGCTCTGAGCAGGGAGGTGGTTTTGTAACCACCGCCTTAAGGGCGGAAGTCGTGTAACCACCGTGAACAGGGCGGTGGTCATGTAACCGCCACCCTAGGCAGGGCGGCGGTCGTGGTCCGAAAACCCATGTGGGTTTTTAAGCTTAAAAAACTTTAAAAATGAAAAAATGACCATTTTACCTAAAAAAAAAGCCTACCCAAGAGGCGCCCCCTAGGTGGACCTTTTAGCACTAACATTTTGAAAAATTACCCCCCCATGACAAAGTATTTAGCATTTCAAATTTAAGGGGGTAAAAAGGATAAACTGAAGAAAACTAACCTGTGATCTCACGGGTCAATGTTCCACACGTGGAGGCATGATCGCTATCTCATCGCGGACATTTTGACTCTACTCATGCAAGAAACCATCACCGTGGGTCCCAGAGCTCAAAATCAATCAAATCAACTCGTGCAAATGAATAGGAAAATGGGCCCACTTTCATATATATAGTGCTCTGATTCGTTTTAAATGACTTTTTCACAGGTTTGGAGCGCTGACGGAGGTAAGTTCCTATCCCCGCACAAATGGTACGTTCTCATTCCCTATTATTTTAGCATTTATTTTCAAACTATTGTGTCTATCTGCACTTGAGTTCTCTTTTTGTTTTGCAGGTAGCGGGAATTTTGGACGGCGTCATTTCAACACACGGATGTATCAGGTATAACTTCTAACTTCCCATTTCGGGACCGCCATACTCGGACCCACCATTTTACGCCTCTTCATGGCTAAAACGCTTCTCGAGGGGGCAATATGTACGTACCCAAAATTGAAAGGCTATCTTATGCGAACAACGTGACACGTGCCCCAATGATGATACAGGTCTCCTCGCAAGGTGTTTGGGATCCGGAAAATCTCTCCGAGTGTGCGTTAACATCCCACATGCCCCACTTAGCCCCCGCGTGCTTTATTTTTTCCTTTTCCCCTCTTTTCTTAGCCTTTTTCTCTTGATGATGACGCCGCCGGCGGGAGGCGGCTCGTGACCGCCCGCCTCTAAATGGTGGCGGTCCTTTACGCATTTTCCAGAAATCTCTTTTAACACGACTCACGTAAATTCAACGTTTTACCAGCTTTCTTTCACTGCCATAAGCTTGCATTTATGATTCTGGTTCCCTGGAATAGTGTTTTGCCATTGTTTATAGTTTAAGAGTTCCATTTGGCTTTTACCTTGGGTAAATGCAAATGCTATAAATAGTTGGCTTGTGCTCAATCAAATGGCCCCTCATTCACTTCTCATCTTCTTATTTGATAATTCAGTCTTTTATTTTTCTTAGGATTCATAGTTTAGTTCATTGCATGCTTAGTTAGCATTGTTTTCTTGTTGGTAAGCCACAAATCCATCTTGTGCAATCGAGTGCTGTTTTTTTCATCCAATCCATTGGAGTAGAATAGCTTAGGAAGCCATTAAAGTTGCAGGTTTTACTCCTCAAACAGGATAGTTTACGGTTCTAGATGCTTTATGTTGCATGACTCATGATAGATCCCGCTACGAATTGCATAAGCCAAGCTCTCGTACTCTTGCGCTATCCCTCTCCTACTCGCATTGTATTCGATCTGTGTCTTGAGCTACCTTTTCCCAATATCTACTTCTATTGATGCTAGCATTACACGCTTTTCGGATCCATGTGAACAGGAAGGAATGGGAGATCACACCGAGGGAAAAGATCACACACACCATCGGATTCGCCTTTTTCAGAATCCAGGGTTCTAGCTTTCAAAGTTCTAGTTAGAATCATATCAAATAGAGTAGTTAATTGCTTTATTTGATAAATTCTATTCTCGATATTTCCAGGGAAGTTTGTAGGGATTGATAGTTTCTTAGAAACTATGATTCACTCCTCACTTACGAGGTAGGATCGAGAATCTTGCAAATAGATTAGATGAGCTATTTTATTGTTTAGAATAGATCTACAAATTGCATTGAGACAAATAGCTACACTCGGTTATTTTGTTTGTTTTAAATTGATTATTTTAGTTTTATTTCTAGATATTTTAAATAGCTACTTTCTTAAATTCGTAAAGTTCATCAGAAAACACAAAAAAATAGAGAAATCATATATAGTTATATTGACATAGTTAAGTTTCATTTCTTGTAGTTCATTTTACTTTGTTGTTTTGTATGACAATCACAGGACCTAGAGAGCCCGAGAGAATACGTATTTGAGCCAATCGTGCCTCAACCCAATCTCATCACAGCGATAAGCGATATAGATCAAAATATTAGGATTCAAGTCTTAGAACAATGGTAAGCTTGCAAGAAATCAATTCCCAATTGAGTGGGTTAAACATAGAAGACGACCAAGCACACACGTTTTGGTCAAATCAATGAAATACAAATTACCCTAGGCAACATTGATATGACTTTAGAAGGGTTCGAAAGAGAACAAATCTTTTGTTGTGATCCTTTGGTCCCCCACGGAAAGTGAAGGAGACACTCTTCTAGATATAGATACCAGCCTAAGAATCCGAGGTTGCATAAGAATGCTGTAAGATATTATGAGAAAATCACACAATTATTGATCCTAAATATAGAAGATGAGAAAGAATACGATTCTCTTGGATACTAGGGATTAGGACTTGATTTCACGAATGACCATAACAGGTCCACAACAACTAAGAATCTACGGTTGTGACCCACAAATCCCACAGCCCAACGAATCCATAGGAGAATTAGACATAGACACTGGCCTACGCACACTAGTATTCCGGTCTACTCCACTTCCACCTATCATCATCGAACAATTATCCTTGCTAGACACAGCAGCTAATAGAGCTAGGGAATTCTGGACTAGGCCAGAGAATCGTCCATAGAATTGGCTATATTTACCATCCACCATATGACCCTGTCCAGAGAAATACACGAAACTATCCCGGGTCATTTTCCACGTATTCCACAACCTATAGATCGAATCACGCCAGAGCTCGATATTGATTGGATCCTTCGAGCAATCATCCTTGTTGACCGATCTATCACACCAGTTCAAGTTAGGAGGGCCTTCTTTGCCTTAGATTCACAAATTCCACTAGTGCGCATTGAGGACATTAGATTGCCTAACTAGTTTGTCTGCATCCCATACATATTCCATACCCACCAGCTGTCTCGGCACGACCTCGGGAGGTCGGGTGCAAGGAAAATTCACTTGTATATTCCCATGCTCACATGTCACTTTTCCGTCATATGGTCCCCTGTCACTTTCATGACAGGAGTGATGTTATAAATTCATTGGGGATAATCAATGGGTAGAATGAAGGAAATTGAGAGAAGACACTAAATATCTTCTTTGATAAGAAGTTAAATGCGAGGATGCATTTTCCGCAGATTTTATTTGATGGGTTTGGCATCAAGAATGTTACGATATTGCGAACCATGATTTTGGGTTGATAGTGCATATTGGCATAGGACCAACAAAATGTGTTGCTATGGTCTTGAAGGAAAGAGGTGAAGGCTACCCTATTCGGTAGCATCTAAGGATTGGCCGATCTTTAGCATGTGCGGGTCATCACAGGTATTAATGTTGATTTTCATGGTTGATTCATTCAACATGGTTTATGTCTCGAGAGGGTAACAATTTGGTGAATATAAGATTCCTTTGCACCAAGGTAGGTGAGGATGGACTCATCATCCCGACATTGAATAATGTTAATTGAAGGTGTATCATCATCGATTATGTCAAGATATAGAAATGGGAGAGAAGAGGTGATGAGACCAAAATATGTCTCATTATATCACCAAATAACATTCTTATTCTCTCTCTCAAAATAAATCTTTCAAGTGAATTTAGATGTAGTTTTAATAACGGATATCATATTTAAGGTAGAATATAGGATTTATCTTATCATCTCTTTAGAAATCTATTTGCAATCTAATTGTTGTTATTTCTTGATATTTCTTCTAAAGTTGGAATGTAATAGTGTGTAGAAAACAAGTCATAAACAACTGTACTCCAAGTTCATAGATTGCAGCTACGGAAATTCTTCACGTAGCTACGGAAATGCCCAGCTACGGAAATTCTTCACACAGCTACGAAAATGCCCAGCTACGGAAATTCTTCACACAATATGGAAACCCACTAGTGATGTATTTTGGTTTGTTCCAAACTCATGTAGAGGAGCACTTTGAACTATCTGACCTACTCTTTTCTTCCACGTCATCAACAATGAATATAGAGCCAAACATGTGGCAATCCAAAGTCATGAATGCATGTGGCATTCCAAGAAGAATTCAAAGTCATGGACTTAGCACTCCTCCTTTTTCTCTCCATGTTTCAAGGATGAGCAAATGGTGGAATAGTATTAGGAATGTTGAATAAGTACTCTCCCACTTTGTGTTCCTAGATTAAAGGGATGAGTTGTAGAAATATTCTCCACGATAAGTGGGTTGTTGTAGTCAATTTTTTTAGTATTTATTGCTTTGAATAAATCCGCCCAAGAATAGGTAGTTAGTTCTTGGAGTGTGGACCAAGTAAACTAGGAGTAATGTCTATAAATACCTCTTCCATATATTTGGAAAAGGGGCATATTTTGTAAATTAGTTTTGAATCAATACAAGTGCAGTTTTAAAATTTAATTGTAGTTTCTCCAAATCCAAAGGGAAGAGAATGGCCAAAAGCCACTCTTCCCCAAGGAGGAGGATTTTTCTATTATTTCTTAACATAGTTTATTTACTGCATATTTATTTCAGTAGTTTAGTTGTTGTGTGTTTCTTTTTCATGCATGTTTAATTTCTATATGTTTTCTTAGGAAGAAGTATTGTTGAATAAGATTTTTTCCTTTCTCCTTTGCATACAGATTTAGACACTGCCTTGGTTATAATGACACCAACTTGTCTATGAGTTGGTTAAATGACTGGTAATACAACGACCCGTCATTTTTGGCACCGTTTCCGGGGATCATGGTGTTATTAGGAGACTCAGATTTTTCTAAAAGAGTATTCTAGTGATAGTAGAATACCTCTTAACAAGATTTGTGACAGGAGATTCTTATTCAATAGCTTCTTTAGAATTTATTTTCATGCAATTAGATTAGAATTTACTTTCAAGTTTTTCATTTTACGTAATTTCTTTTCCTGTAATTTCATTTCCAACAATTTCTTTTCCTGTAATTTTTTCTGCCAAATTTCATTTCCTGCAAATTTCTTTTTTGTAATTAGATTTAGAAACTTGATGGAGATTGCCAAAAGAAACCCCCTCCTCAATAACATGGAAACACCATTTTATATTAGTCCATCAGACATGTGTTTATACAATTATTTATTCTGTTAAGAAATATTTCTATTATATTCATATTGAGAATTTCAATATGATATTATAGATTGTTGATAAGACTGACTACCTTAATCAACATATGGATGAAAAATTCATAATAGAAATATGTATTATCATCAAATAAAACCCATACCTAGTTCTATTTCCTATATACACAAAGCAATTACAGTGGCTAGTTACCCATGTATTTTGGTGTGATGGAATGGATACAATAGGAATTTGATGATAAGTTTTCTTAATCTTTATAAAAATTGTAACATAATATATTTCTGTAGGGTCTAAATTGATTTGGGTTTCCTATTCTGAAATATTTCTTGTTTGCATGTATTAGATTCAATACCAGTTCATGCATGCAAGAAATGTAAAAAAAAAAAAACTAACTTTGTGCAGGTTAGCTGAGACAAAGATTTCTATGGAATATTTGTGTAAACAGATTGAGAGTTGAAGGAAAAGCTGAGTTGCTTCTATCACAGAAGAAGGAAACGTCATGTTGAAGGAAAAAAACATCCATCTCTGCAACTCAAATTCCTGCAATCAAAAATGAATCTACAACAATAATGAAAGTTATTAGAACATGGTAGACAAATGCAAAAAGGTATGCATTATTCTCTCATATAACAACTCGTTTGGTTGAAAAGTTCAAGCATGCAACAAGAGAATTCTATTTTTAACTCTTACATTTAATGAAGTGAGACATTCCTTTTTGCATGCAATGACTCATGCGGTTGTTAGAAAAATTCAAATAACATGCATTCCTATTTTATCTCTTTTATTTAATGAATTAGTCAAATTTTGTTAAGATATTCCTTGCATGTCGACTTAATTGATTTAGAAATAAATTTTGCATACAAAGAGGAAATAAATTTACATGCAATGAATGCTACAGATTGCATATCTTTTAATCAATTAAGTCTCATGCAAAGAGTGCTCCTAAATTGACTCTATTTATTTAATGAGAGAGACTTGTTCTAAATTATTTTCAATAATTATTGGAGATTTGAATTTGAAGGAGCTAATTGTTGCAAGCATCTATTTTTTAGATGACATAATTATGCAGGAAATTACAAAATCAACATACATGGCGCATTAAAGAGGAGGTCAAAGGAAAAAGAATCATCTGATACGGAAATCACGCATGAAAAATAGCCACATTTTCTGATGCAAACTGCTCATGGCTCATAAAGAAATAGATCAAAAAATTCTAGGTTTTGTTCTACATGAAATGATCTTTCAGATCATTTTGAATTACCCATTTTGTTTAGAAATGACCAAGATATCATAGTTTGAATGCACGCTGCTCAAAAGAAATAACATGTTGCAGACTATTTTGATAACAGTGTTTTCTGATCCAAACTACTCATAGCTCGTAAATAAATCGCTCAAATGATTTTGGGTCTTGTTCTACATGATCTAAGATTTCCAGATCATTTTGAATTTCTCATTTTCGTTGAGAAACGACCAAGATATCACATTTTGAATGCATGCTGCTAAAAAATAACATGTTGAAGATTGTTTTTTAAAATATATATATATATATATATCTTATGATGCATGCAAGTATTCTGCTAGTACTCCTCATTTTCAGTACCTGATTCGTTCCATGCTACCCTCTTTGTCTCAGTTTTTGTGAAAAATTTATTTTCCCAACTTCTGAAAACACCAAAAATTCCTCCGATATGCAATAGTCAATGTTAATCTTCTCAAAAAAAAAAAAAACAATGGGGAAAGTTGAAAACCAAGCAAATGGTTGCTTTTCCCAAACCAAAAAAAAAATGGGAAAAGTTGAAAACCAGGTAAATAGCCTTGCTTTTCCCAAACCAAAAAAATTTTTTTACACTTCAAAGTCTTTCTAAGTCTTTCTTGGATTCATATGACTGCTTCTCTTATGCCGACTTGGTTGATGAAATCATTTTCTTCTGAAAAGTTCTATGTTGCAGTGACCTTGACTTCATATCTATTTGTTTTTTTAGCTGCAGATGGAAATCACGGTTATACAACATGATGAAAGTAAGGATAACTACTGAGTATGGTATGGTAACTTCTATTTTTCTATTCTTGAATATTGTTATTTTTGTTTTAATTACAAATAGATTCACTTCTTGAAAGCATAAAAAAAAAAGAGAGAATTTTTTCAAGATCTCCATGTGTTGATCAAGTCAAGTAACAAAGAAAATGATGTAGATGAAGTTTTTTTAGTTTACAGCAATTGAGATCTATAAGTTGCTGAATTTAAAAAAATAGTTTGCATGAGGGCATGCACAAAGCTAAGTGTGGGGGAGACTCACTCTCTTCCAAATATTTTGAAGAATGCATGAGGAAACAAAGAGTTAAGTGTGGGAAAAATATCTCTACATTATCTATGGAAAACCTCATGAGAGCATGAATAAAAAAGAAGTAAAAATTTTACTTCTAAAATATCAATTTGCTATTATCATGAAAAAGGAGAAGACAATTTGAAAGATGCAGAAGTATTGACAAAATCAGATTCTACAGAAGATCAGTAGCTTGCATGAGGGCATGCAAGAAGTTAAGTGTGGGGAAATGATGAGACCAAAATATGTCTCATTATATCACCAAATAAAATTCTTATTCTCTCTCTCAAAATAAAGCTTTCAAGTGAATTTAGATGTAGTTTTAATAATGAGATATCATATTTAAGGTAGAATATAGGATTTATCTTATCATCTCTTTAGAAATCTATTTGCAATCTAATTGTTGTTATTTCTTGATATTTCTTCTAAAGTTGGAATGCAATAGTGTGTAGAAAATAGGTCATAAACAACTGTACTCCAAGTTCGTAGATTGCAGCTACGGAAATTCTTCACGCAGCTACGGAAATTCTTCACACAGCCTACGGAAATTCTTCACGCAGCTATGGAAATGCCTAGCTAGTGAAAGTATTTTGGTTTGTTCCAAAATAATGTAAAGGAGCACCGAACTATTCAGCCTACTCTTTGCTTCCATGTCATCAACCAAGAATATAGATCCAAACATGTTGCAATCCAAAGTCATGAATGCATGTGGCATTCCAACAAGAATTCAAAGTCATGGACTTAGCACTCCTCCTTTTTATCTCCATGTTTCAAGGATGAGCAAATGGTGGAATAGTATTAGGAATGTTGAATAATTACTCTCCCACTTTGTGTTCCTAGATTAAAGGGATGAGTTGTAGAAATATTCTCCACGATAAGTGGGTTGTTGTAGTCAAGTTTTTTTAGTATTTATTGCTTTGAATAAATCCGCCCAAGAATAGGTAGTTATTTCTTGGAGTGTGGACCAAGTAAACTAGGAGTAATGTCTATAAATACCTCTTCCATATATTTGGAAAAGGGGGCATATTTTGTAAATCAGTTTTGAATCAATACAAGTGTAGTTTTAAAAGTTAATTGTAGTTTCTCCAAATCCAAAGGGAAGAGAATGGCCAAAATCCACTCTTCCCCAAGGAGGAGGATTTTTCTATTATTTCTTAGCATAGTTTATTTACTGCAGATTTATTTCAGTAGTTTAGTTGTTGTGTGTTTCTTTTTCATGCATGTTTAATTTTTGTATGTTTTCTTAGGAAGAAGTATTGTTGAATAAGATTTTCCTTTCTCCTTTTGCATACAACTTTAGACACCGCCTTGGTTATAATGACACCAACTTGTCTATGAGTTGGTTAAATGACTGGTAATACAATGAAGCTGTCAAGAGGGAGCCTTATCATCGCATTGATAGGTCAGTGGTCCTAAGGAAATGGTGTTTACAAAAAAAAGTTAGGAGGTATAGATTCAGGATCTATGGACTCCGTGGGTGAGGATGGTAATGTGGGTGAATGAGAGGGGGAAGATTTCTCATCCTGGATAAGGTCGATGCAAACCTTCTTAGAGGATGGAGCATCAAAACCAATGCCACTATGGTCATTGTGTTTACGAGAGGTACAAGAGATGACAATGTGGCGGCCTTGTTCATAAAAACCAAAGCCAAATCCTTTCCACACACATCGGTGGAGGAAAGTGTGAGCGAAATGGTGGTTAGTGAGGGAGTGTAGGTTGGATGAAAATGGCTAGGTTTGGGATGGAGGTTCGGGTTTATAGGTGGCCATATCAAGTCCCCCATACGTTAGGTTGGTGTGAAGGTGGGGAGGGCCATAAGGGAAAATGTCACCGATGTGAATGTCATAACTAGGGTGTTGACGTAGATTCTTATACTCTTGTGGGGTGAGGAAGGTATCGATATTGTATAGGCGGTATTCCCCCAGAGCGAGACATTGAAAAACACCTTCTAAGGGGTCAATAGTTGGTATGTCGGTAGAGGTATAGATGAATCTCTAGATGAAAGGGAAATAAGGGTGCTAGCGATAGAGGCTATAGCTTTAGTAAGGATAACGAGGTTAGACGCAAAGCAAAAGTAGTGGCAATTTTGGTTGATGGACTCATGGGTGAATGTGAAATTGTTGTGGTGGTGGTTACCTTAACCGATATAAGCACATCATTGGGTTGATATAGCATGTTATAGGTCTTGAAAGGTGTGGGGTCGGGAGGGATGGTGTAATTATGTCCCTCATGTTCAAATTTGAGGCATCAATGTAACGTCAAAGGGACAACCCATAACATGGATCCAAGGTTGACCAAGCAAAGTAAGTTGTACTAGAACTACCCTTCTAGGACATAGAAAAGTTAGGGAGGGTGTGGGGGCCTATGCGAGACATGGAGAACAATGGTACCTATTGTAGAGGTCATGGCGTCATTGAAGGAATGCAACATAACTTGGGGTTACCATGCATGCAATGGGTAGGTATTTGCATTTTATCATATGCATGGGAGGAGATGATGTTAATGCTAGTGCCACCATTGATCATAACACATCGTATACATATATTATCAATAAAGATAGAGATGAAAAGAACAGGTCGGGTCATCGGAGTGGAAGGGAGTGATCTCTTAATTTGAAAAGGCGAGGGCGGCCACTTGGCGAGTGGGTGGAGGTGTATAGGAAGGAGAAGACCTAGTGAGAGAGGCTACATGGTGAGGGGCAATGCTTTGGAGGCTACGGTGTGGGGTCATTTGGTAAGACTTTTATAGATTGAAGGACCTCCATGAGGGCTTAATGATGTGACTCAATGTTTGGATGAGGTCATATAAAGACATTTTGGTGGGGATTGGTGTAGTTGTTTTATCATTGTGCGATGTGTGAGCCCATCGGAAATGGGATATGTAGGACCTTGAATGATGACTTTGGGTGTGGGTGCGGATGGTATATTGGTTACAAGGTTAGTTGATGGGCCACTTGCTTTCTCCTTGCCCTTGTCTTTCTGAGCACGGGTGGTAATGTTGATCATGTTAATCTGAGGGGAGGTGGATGAAGAGGGTGTGTCATGGAAGGTATAGCGGAAAGAGGGACAAAACCCTAGTGGTGGATACGACCCTTGTGAGATGAGTAGGGTGCATTGGCATTTGGGTGGTGGTTTGGCCAACTCTCTTATGCAAACCATGTTAATTTCAAATCTTGGGGATGGATCTAAGAGTTTTGGTGGTGGATATTTTGGTCGCTAAGTAGGCAACGAGGAATATATTTGAAATTGGTGAAGGCAAAATGGTGTCCTCATCAAGAAGATCATTATCGTTAAAGTTTTATTTCAGAGGACACAATTAGAAAAGAGCGAGTTTCAAAGCCTTAAAATTCTCTACATCGTGTCCTGGCACATGATTGTAGGCACAATTTTTTTTTTTGTAAAACCCTTTTGGTTTGGGTTTGAGTGGGTCGTAAGGTCTAAGAGGTGGTAATTTGATGAAAAAGTTTCGAGGAGGTTGGTTAGGATTTTGGCATAGGATCCTTCTAATGGATCACAATGGGAGGTGAATGTGGGTTTGGGTATAGGTGCAACTAACGATGTAGCAAGAGCCTTTACAAGAGGGGGAGTAGGTTGTGCTACTAGTTTGGTGTGTGGTGTGGTCTTAGGTGTTGGTCGTATCTACTTGGGTAGGGGCATGGTAGATAAATTGGTAATGGAAGGTTACGTTGGTTTAACTACCTTATTTAAAAATATTATATTTTTAGCTTTAGGTTGTATCCTTTTGGGTAAATTTGATACGGGCGCATGAGAGGGGAGGAGAAGAAGATGGTGGAAGAGGGCGGGTTACCCAGGGATAACCGAGGTGCCATGGAGGTAGGTGGTGTGGGTTGGGCGGGAGGCGTAAGTGAAAGAGAAGGAAGCGTCATGGGTAGTAAAGAAGTTATTGACGGTATTAGAGGTATGGGTGGTAAGAAGGTTACCTGTGAGGGTGTAGGCTATGTGGGTTGCTTTGGTATATTATAGGCATGTGATGGGGAATGGGTTATTGTGTTCTAGGTTTATGGTGGATGGGAGTTACTTAGCCAAGGTCGAGGGGTGAGGTCTAGGATGGACGGAAGGGGTGAAGGTGATAAGAGCATGGTTGGCGAGGTTAGGGTATGAGACTTAGGAAATTGGATCTTCTTTTACCTTGGTGGGTTAAGTTTGGTGTTAGTTTTGGAAAATGTAGATAAATCTAATTTGATGGTGGGTGAGTAAGGATAGTTGTAAGTATGACCCCTAAGGTAGTGATAGGTTTAGGTAAGGGAGATGATAAAGGCATGGGTTTGGGTGTAGATGCATGTTGGGCTATGGGAAGAGGTGTGAGTTGGGGCATGAGTGGTGCCATGGAAGGTATTGCAATAGTTGTGGTTGTGTTTGGTTTGGTTTCTCGAAACACTTTTGGATAGATAGTGGAAGTGTCAACAAGTGACTGCTGCATTTGTGTTGTATGCAGAAAGTAGAATACACCCCCAAAGTAAGGATCTATCGACATAGCCTGTAATCAGCCAAGCATGAGATCGATCTTTTGTTGGAAGTAGGGCCGCGTGGATTGAGTGGCAATCCCCGTAAAATGTGTTTGAGATACAGGAAAATGGCTAGCCTCAGACTATGTGGGTAAGAGAGTCAAAAGCAGATCAGTGGGATCTTGAAGGTTTGATGGTGAATGGTCATCTACAGATCAATGGTACTTCTATAGTATCCTCCATGGGTAGAGGGGAAGACGGGCTGACCGAAGTGGATTCTCCTTGTGTTGGTCTAGACGGTGGACCTACATCTTCTATGAGTAGGAGAGGTGTCATTGACAACTGCTTGGAATTTTTAGGGGTCAAAGGTGGCATGCTAAGTATATGTTCTTCCATGGGTGAGAATGAAGGGGGTTCCTCTGTGGGTAGAGGATAAGATGAAACCCAGTTCCAGTGCGGGTAGGGAGTGCGGGCTAAGATTTCATCTATGGAAGGAACATGAGGCAATTGGGAAGAAACTGGTATGTCATTGAAAATAACATGGACTTCATGGACATTTTTATCATTGTTTAAAGAATCACTAGGTTGGTTGGAAGAAGGGGCGTGATTAGGAAATGGTTTTTTGAAGATATGTAGGTTTTGGTTAGTAGGTGCATTCAGGCTATCCAAGACTAGATCTCCGTTGTCTATCATTTCTTGGATGATATTCTTGAAGGTGATGTAGTTATTTTCACTGTGACCTTTGACACGATGATAGTTACAAAAGTCATGTTCCTTATACCATGAGGGCATGGGTCACTCAGGGTCAAAACTAGTATGTGGTTTTATAGGTGGAAGATTAATGCAACTAGCCTTAACAAGATTTTCCAAAATAGAAGAATAAGATTCTCCTATGGAAGTGTATTTTTGTTGTTCTCGTCTTAACCGGAAAGCTTGGATAGGAGAGAGGCGAAAGGGATTTGGTTAGGTTTGATTGATGAGGGGACCAGCCTTGAGGACTATGGAATTAGAATACCCTTTGGGTTTTGCATAGTTGTTTTGGTATTTCGAATATGAAGAAGCAATTTTGATTTGAAGGCGATGTTCTTGTTACAAAGTTGAATCTTCTTTTCTTCGATAACATGAATTTCCAACTTCCGTGCCATGGTGAATGCCTCGTCAAAAGTGCAAAAGGTTTACACCTACAGGGTTGGTGAGATGTGTCTAGCACAAGCCCGAGTAAATAGTTCTATAAGATCGGTTTGAGGTAATTGGAATGTGAGATGGTTAATGAGGTCATGCGAGTGAGCGAATAATTCAGCAATAGACTCATCATCATCTTTGTTGTGTGGAATAAAGACCAGTCACGGTAACCTTCTTGATAATGTTGATGGAGAAGCGATCTAGGAAGGCTTAGGCTACTTGATTAAATGAGTAAATGGAGTGTCTTGGTATTCCACTGTACCCGAGTCTAATGTAGGTCCAGTCGGGAGATTGGGAAAGTCCTCAAAAGTAAAGTTTCATCTTGGGAAATCGAGTAACACCCATGTTTAAAGGACCACAAATGTTATTCTGAGATATTCTTTGCTATTGAAGCGGTTAAATTTTGGCATTTCCCAATGCACGGGTGCGGTCGAATAGGAATGGATAGGTGAATAAGCTCATTACAAATTTCATCATAGGTGAGGAATGCGTGAGCTGAAACCGATGCTTCTAGTGTCTGCATATTTTCCATCATCAAGTTGATAGGGTCATTGGTAGGTTGTGATGGAGGGACACCTCCTATGACATAAGGAGGTGGATCTTTGAACCCGATAGGGAGGTTGAGAATAAGAAATCAAAATAGAAGGCGTATGTCGAGAATGGGTGACAGATGAGATAGGGGTTGTTGATAGTAAGTGTATGTAGGTGGGATGGTCATCGTGACTCTGGTAGTGATTGGGGGAAGTGTTTATGGGATGGAGAGGATGAGATTCTGGAATGGAGTAGGGGTCACCGACACCACGGGAGGTTGTGTTGCAATGGGTATTTGTGAGACAATGGGTGTGGACTGTGCTATGGTTTGGGTGGTCAACGAGGGGACAACGAGATCGACAGTGCAAGTGAAGCTGCAGACACAAGCCGATCATGGTGGGTATGGGTCCTAGTTTGAAACTACTTTGGGGTGAAGTAGGTGAGGCTAACACCGCATTATTAGGGGCTGATGCAACAATAGGAATACGGGAAGGAGAGATAAAAATAGGCATGCCGTATATCAACTAACCTGAGGAGTCTCAGGTGGAAGAATGAGAAAGGTTGAACTATAAGGCCATGGTTTTTAATCAAGGATTCGTGCAAAGTCTTTTTGTCACCTGCAACAATGGTGGTACGTAAGGTTGGATCAATGGGTGACAAGATAAAAGGTGATGAGGGACTAAATACGAGTGGTTGATGACTAGCATGGAATATGAGGGCATTATTCTCGCTGCGAGTCGACACCATGTGAACAATTCTTTGACTGGTAAGAATGTATTTTGTAGATGACACAGAAAACAATAGAAAAAGAGAATAATGGGGTCAAGAGGTGAATCTAGTCAACGCGTAGATTTTGAAAATAATCACAGGCAGCGAGAAGATGGTCAGGGTTTCTATGGTGACGATTGAGGAAAGCGATGACGTTGGTGACCGGTGATGATTGGGGAACACAATGACAGTTTCTAAAACCGAAATCTGCTCACTATGGAAGAAACCAATCTTAAAGAAAAAATAGGAATGTTGGATGTGTGTGTGAAAAGCCGTGTATGACAAAGTAAGTATCAATAGGGGAGAAAATATGATGATGCAATGAGGGCTAGAAATAAAAAGAAATAGTGATGAAAGCTATTCTAGATAAAGTAACTACAAAGCTAGAAGCCGACACCGGTTATGGTTTAACCAATCATGGTCAAATGTGAACGGTGACGTTTTCGGACCGACATCGAAGAACTATGAAATTAGAAAGGAATGAATAAAATTGGTTTTTTGAATTAAATTAAGTGAAGAATCAAACCCGGGGAACCCGAGAATGAAGAGATGGGGCACGACACACTAAAAAAGTCATAATACTCCAAATACGATGGTGTAGTGTGCAAGTAAGAAGAAAATGGAGATTCGTAGTCTCACACCTCAAAATATAAGCCAAGAAGAACACTAAGAAAAAATCACGATCCTAACCGTGATTTTCTTGTTTATTTAGCTTATGCTTTATTTATGACTCGACTATGTGTATTTAGAACATAATTTTTGGTTAGGAAGGCGTCCTATGAAGAAGGATATCTAAAAGGAGAGGTTTTAGTTATGTTATGGCGGGCGCGAGAAATCCTCTAAGATGATGAATCGATAGAGGCAATGAGTTGGGGAGGACCTACTAACCGGATCGTGTGATCAATGAAAGATGTTCACCGGTAAGATGTTGTGTAAGAAAGATGTGTATGTTTTGATTTTGTACAAGTTTGGTAAGAAATAGAGAGAGAGAAAAATGTGCTTTCTACGATTCTTTGTGTCAACCATCAGCTAGGCATCACTTCCAGCATATATGTTGCTCTCAGTTTTAATGTGAGGTAATAATGTAACAAATCCGAATGCAATGCAAGTGTTTTAAACCCAAATCGAGTGTAATATTCGATGTAGAAATATATGAAAAGGAATAGGGATGCTCTTTCACTAATGTAGTGATAAAGAAAGGAAGACGTGTTCTTTTTAAAGCACCAAAAATATGATTGTTTTTAGACAATAGAAAGAAGGAGAATTATTTCCAATAGAGAAAAATAATTTGGAAGATTTTAGAAGGAAAAAAAAACACACAACTTTCACCTAGGAATGAATAAATGCAAAATAACCCCTGATGGGTCCCACCAAGCAGTTGTGCCAAAATGTTTCACTATTTTCTTTACCTTTTCAAAATGATGAAACAGATAAGGGTAAAAGGACAAAGAAGAATACCTATAAAATGTTGAGTGAGTTGATGGTTGTTGTGGGCATTCTGACTTCTTGATCCACAAATGAATGTAAGAAATTCCTTTCGGTTAGGAGGAACTACCTGTAATAGAAAACAAGACCACAAAAAGATAGTTAAATGATATATGACAGTGGACTGCCTAGCGTATGCTAGTTCCGAGAAGTGTGATACTTCCTAGATGGTGACAATCCCTTTGTTTAAAAAAGTTAATGTGAGAAGCAAACACAGTCCTACTGTAGTTGATATGATTGAGGTATTTAATTCAAGTACAATAAACAAATCCAATCACAACATTCTAGGATATAGTTGGATCTAAGAGGTGAGGTGTCCGCCAAGTACTTGGGACTTATCAGGTCTAAGTGCTGGGTTATTTAGGTCAACTGGTAGGGTGATTGTTGGGTCTGTTCTTGGTCAAGGTGTAAAACACGAGTCGACATCGAATGAGTGTGACCGATGTTGGTTTAGGTATAACACTTGCCATGCCGGTTGTGGAAAACCGCGTCGGTGTGGTCGAGGTAAAAGAAAATCAAATAGATTAAACAGGAGCGGTGATATCTCGGTCAAATAAAATTTGGGAGAGTGAATGGAAAGATCTCAGAGGTTTTAGGTATGCTCGAAGTATACAACAGTGGTGAGGATAGGTGATTTGGTGTTATGGGTGAAGGGATATTTGAGTTCACACGGGAAAGTGGGTGATGAAGCAATAAGCATGCAAAGAATAGATTAATAACAGGAGTAATAAAGATTACTAATCTGAAAAAAACCCTCTTTGGTTCGGGCCATACTTACTATGTTAAGGATCTGATGGCTGAGTGGTGGAGGTGGTTGATCGGAGAATACATGTATGGTCCTGTAGCGGTGATTTCTCGGAGTGCTCCGTGAATGCAATGGCTCTATGATTGATCTTGGTGATGGTTCTAGATGTCTGGATGCGTAAAAGGATGCTTGTTTCGCTTGCATGTAGCTTTGATCTCCTTTCTTGCTCTTAGAATGTGCCAACCCAAAAACAAGGCTGTTTGGGTGAATAAATGGTAACTGCGATGGTTCCAGGTTGACCGGCATCAGTTTAGGGGTGACCGACATCGGTTAAGGTGGGATTCCCTAGGTTTACTAAAATGGGTAGATATTTCTAATTTCTTGGGCCCAGTTAGTTTATTCTCATGGATTAGAATGAAAACTTCCCTTCTAATGAGCGGGAATATGGTTAGAGATATTTTAGGGTTAGACCAAATCTTAGCTCATTAAGGAAAGCTGAGACTTAGCTATTGTTGGATATGGAAACATGCCAAGAATAGGTCTAGGGTGAGGTGGTTGGATGAGTTGTCTAGGTGAGGTGGAAACTAGCTTAATTAAAATAATTAAAAATGAATATTGTGAGGATGGGTATTAATTTAATTAATTAAATTAAATTAATATTAATGTGGGGTGGAAGGGATCATGGTTAGATGAGTATTCTTGAGCTGGTTATTTAACAAGGGACCAAGGGAGTGTGACCCAATTTTGGTGTCTATAAAGAATATAAAGTCTTGATCGCTCTTGATGGAAAGCATTGCGGGAATTGGATTCGAAGCTATTCCATGATTTATTATTAGACGAATATTTTGAAATTAAGAAATTCTTGAGGTTAGTCGTTCATACCCGTTTTCTCGATACTAAAGAATATGGATCACAATTTTCAAAGATATATCTTAGGAAAATAAATAATACTAGATGCCTCTCGATGGAATCTAGTACATTAATTGGGTCCTCCATGTGAATTCTACCGAATATGTGAAACTTGTAATCAATGAAAAGCACTAACCATCCAAATCTGAACAAATAGTGATTCAATGGAAAATGGTGATGATAGGAGCCCATCGGCCACTAAGCTTGACCATTTTTTTGTTATTATATATCTATTCTCAAATTTAGAAATTGTTTGCCTATCATCCGCAATATTATTCCTTTGATACAAAGATAAAGTCTTGATCCCCTTTGATATGAAGATACTAGTTATAGATATTAAATCTTTACGTCTTGTAAGCCATCCATTCAATTGGTGTAAATTACCAACGAGTAATATTAAAAAATATCCATTCATATGTCAACTTAAATCCTCTCTCTTGTTAACACCTATGTTTTAAAATGCTTCCTTTCATGCAATCTACGACAAGTGGATAGTTGTCGAAACAATAGATAATCCTACCAAAATATGTTGCGTGTTAATTATCAAGAATAATTATGCATATTTTTGGTATTAATCTTTGTGATCCAAAAATTTGATTGATTTACAAGAACTAGTCGAAGGTTAGATGTCATGTTTAGTTCAAGCCTAACATTAGCTAATGTTTAATTTGATTTCTCACCAATGATAAAAAGTAATGTATTATAGAGATTGGTGATCGTAAAGGCTAATACTTGCATTGATTAACATATGGTGAGAAAAAATTAATCCATATGTCAAGTAATTTTTAATATATTATACTCCATTCAGCGAGATACAATGTCTTCCATTAGTCGCAATCCATTCTTGGTAATTCCATTCATTAAAGGCGCTAAGAGTTGGAAGAACAAATACATCGATTGGTTTGTTGAAATGCACGGCCCTAACAAATAATACAACGAAATAGGTTTGTTTTTTGTTATAGATGAAGGAAATGAGGAATTCGCAATGGTTATATCCTTTGTAGTCGTTGATTTGAGAACACCACATGTTTAGGTTGAATGCATTGACTATTGATGTGAATCCCGGCTATATGAGGTTGAAATACCTCCAAAACAAAGATAAAAACTTTGAAAATAAAAACCAGGAGTTTCAAAATATCTTTCTTCTCATTATGGAATCCACACTAATCTTTTACATCATTACAATCCTCCTTTTATTTCACATCTACTCTAAAAACCCTAAAATGCCAAAAATTACCTAGTAGAAAAACAACTCAGATGGGCCCAAAAATTTGTGTGAAAAATATGCCTTTATAAATTAGGGCTCACACAAAATTTTGACTTATTCTAACAAGCACAACAAAAGTTATTAAAGTTCTAAGACCTAGTCAAAAGTGAAAAAACATTGAAAGCCAATTCTAGGCCACTAGTTGAAGGAATACGGGCCCAAAAATGTGCCAAAATGGCCATAATCTTATATATAAACTTGACCTTAGCATAGTAATAATATATATCTACCACCTTGTAAAATTTCAGGATGATCCAATGGGTGGATCAAAAGTTATGGTCTCTACAAGTTATGCTCCCACATCATTCTCCCCTGGTTGAAAAGAACTTAGCTCTTGCGAATTATTTTGACGGAACTCATCTAATTTTGTACTATCAATATTATTCAACTCCCACTCAAGAATCCAACTATTTTCTTCTTGTTACAAACCTTCCCACTGTACCAAATATCTTGTGTAGCTCCCATGTCTAGTAGTGACTATCTTCTCGGTCCAAGACACACATTACATTCTCCTTTTTCTTCTTTGATCTGTTACTGTTACTTTCAGTTTACTTCTTATTCCTCTAAAACATTTTCATCATGGTTTGGAAACTTATATAAGTCATAAACATTAAAAACTAGTGAGATAGAAAAATTTTCAAGTAGCTCCACCTTGTAGGCATTATCACTCATTTTCTTTATAATTCTACATGGCCCAATCTTCTTACTTACTTGAGTTTATTATATGTCCCTTTTGGAAACCTATCTTTTATAAGACAAAACATCATGATATATCCTTCTTATAATACACTTACTCTCCTATTGGAATATGTAACTGTTTTATATTGTGAATTACTCACTTTCAAATTTTCCTCACTTCATCTTGCAATTTTGTAGAATGTGTTCTAAAAATGCTTATACATCATCACTAGTTTCATCTTCACCGAGTAGAATAGTAAGATCTAGGACCCCCTTGGGATTCCTACCATATAAAATCTATAAAGGAGACCTCCATATTGACCTATTTACCAAGCTATTATAGGAAAACTCAGCTTGTGGTAAAGCTAAGTCCCATTGTTTTGGATTTTCTCTAACTATACAACGTAGGAGATTTCCCAAGATTCTATTCACTACTTCCATCTTCCCATCATTTTGGGGTTTATATACACTATCGAACTATATCTGTGTCCCTAGTTTCCTCACAGAGTCTTCCAAAAGTGACTCAAAAAATTTGTGTCCCGATCTGAAGTGATCGTTCTTGGAACTCCATGCAACCTAACCACTTCTTGAAAAAAAAAAAATTGCAACTCTCGAAGCATCATTAATTTTTTTACAAAAATGAAATGTTCCATATTAGAGAATCCATCAACCATAAAAAAGATAAAATCATTCCCTCGTTGTGTGTTAGAAAGACCTAACATGAAATCCATACTTAGATCAACCCATGGCCATGTAGGGATAGGTAATGGTATATACAACCCAATATTTTGTACATGGCCCTTAACCATTTGGCACACTCTACATCTTGCTACAATCCTACTTATGTCCCTCTTTACCTTTGGCAAATTATAATTTTCTATAATAAGAGAAATTGTCTTACTTATACCAAAGTGTCCATCCAACCCCCACTATGTAATTGTGTTATAATATTTTCTCTCATTGAACCAATAGGGATGAAAATTATTTCCCCCTAAACAAATTACCATATTGCATCAAATAATCAGAATAATCACTACCTACTATAGGCTCCTTAGGTTGTCTCACAACATCACCAAAATATGGATCACCTTCATACAATTCCTTAACTTCCTCAAACCATACTACTTTATTTTCCGTTGTTGTTAAAAGGGCTACACACATACTCAAGGCATCAACAACTTGATTTTCTTACCCAACTTATGATTTAAAACAAAATTATATTCTTGCAAAAATGAAACCCGTTTTGCATGCCTACTATTTAGTTTCTTCGTGTGTTTACATAGCTCAAGTCTTCATGTCAATGAAGAGTAAAAATTCCTTTTCTACCAAGTAATGTCTCCAATTCCTTAATGCTTGAACAATAGTATAAAATTCCACATCATAAGTAGAATATTTCCTCATGAACTCATTTATCTTTTCACTAAAGAATGCCACACAACATCCTTCTTGATTCAATACAACTCCAATCCTGACATGTGAGGCATCACATTCAACCTCGAAGGCCTTGCTAAAATATGGTTGTATACAAAACAAGTGCTTCGACACTTTCTTCCTAAACAATTCAAAACTATCTATTGATGTCTTGGTCCATACAAACTCCCCCTCTTTTGCACACTTTGTTATGGGTGTAACAATTCTACATAAATTCTTGATGAACTTCCTATTAAAAGTTTCCAATCCATGAAAATTATGAACCTCTATCATATTCCTTGGAATAGAATAATCCAAATTTTCCTTTAATTTTTCGTCATCCATCCTCACTCCATCCTCCGATATGGAAAACCACAAAAACAAAACTCTTCTAAAGAAATATACACTTCTTTAAGTTTTCATATAGACTCTCTTTATGTAACTAGTCTAACACCAATTTCATATGTAACAAGTGTTCTTCCATTGTCTTACTAAATATAAGAATATCATAAAAATAGACAACAAAAAACTTACCATTGTATTCTCGGAGTACTATTTTCATCAGCCTCATGAATGTATTGGGTACATTATATAGCCAAAATGGCATCACCATCCACTTGTATAATCCATATTTTGTTTTGAAAGAAATTTTCCATTCATCCCCTTCATGGATTTGGATCTGGTAGTACCACTCCGCAGTCAATAGTGCTAAAATATCTCTCCCGCTAGCACATCCATCATATCATCCAATCTTGGAATTTGGAACTGATACTTAATTGTGATATTGTTTATGGATCTTCTATCAACACACATTCTCCAATATCCATTTTTGGGAGTCAATAGCATTGGAGTTGCACATGGACTCATGCTTTCTCTCACTAACCCTTTCTGTATTATATCTTTCACTTGTCATTCAACTCTTCACTCTGTGTCGGACACATATGATAGGCTTCCTGGTTTAGAAGGGCCGATCCTAGGATCAAATCAATATGGTGTTGAATATATCACTTTAGAGATAACCCATCTAGTAGTTCATCTAATATGTCATCATTGTATTATTTTAGTACCTTTTCTGCAGCAACAAGTATATTAAAGTCCTCTATTTCCACCTTCTTTGACATTAGTGCATAAGCACCATCAAACTTCTTAAATTTATATAATAAACTCTTTTGTAGCTAAGAAGCCCTCACTCTTCTCTTCTTCCTTAAAGGGTAACAAGACCACCTTTACACCATCCTTACAAAAGGTATATGTATTTTTCCCTCCATCATGTGTAACCTTTCTATCATATTTCCGTGGTCTACCCAATAATATATGACATGCATCCATTTAGATAACATCACACCAAACCTCATCCTTTTAGGTATTCCTAATTGAAAATTTTATCAGGAATCTTTTATCTATGGTTACCTCATTCCTTTTCTTTAACCATGATATACAATAGATATATGGGTGCTTCTCACATTTTAGATTGAGTTTATCAACCATTACGATTAAAACCATATTTTCATAACTAACACAATCAATAATAATTTTACATACCTTTCCTCCAGAGGTGCATCTTGTTCAAAATATATTTGTTCGTAGCAACAAATCAGCACCAATGACATCATGTTCTTTCTCCTTCATTGGAAAATCATTGTCCTCCTTATCATGAGGTTTTCACCCAATTCTGCAAAGCAACCTCCATCTCTTCTTCCTCTTCAACTTCAACAAGATTTACTCGTGGTTTTTCTCCTTACCATCTATCTTGTGTAGGATAGTGCGAGACACTCAAAAGCTCTGTTCCCTCTTCACCACATCTCGTAACATGTATATTACCTTTGGGGCTATTCTAGCCCCATCATCAATTATAAATTCTTCCCCCTCCAAACTCCCTACCTCTTTGGTAGTTACCACGACTTTGACTAGAATATTAAATGCCCTTCTATATTAGAGGATTCACCATTTGTAGATTCAAATCTACCCCTACCTCTCATTGGAGATGATGATGGAGCTCTCTTCACACCTCTTCTAAAATTATTCCTCTTGTTATTTTCTTCTACCTTTAATGTGATTTGATAAGCATTATCCAGGCTATGGATCTAAAGAATACTCAACTCATCTTGTATGGTGTAACTCAACCCATTTATGTACCATGTAGCCTTCTATTCTTCAAACTCTCCATGTTCCACCCTGATTGACAACTTGTAAAATTCATTAGTAAATGCCTCAATGCTGATATCCTTTGTCTTAAGTTTTGGAACCTTGAAAGAGTGTCTAAGCCTATAGGAATAAAATTTTCTTTCATCTTCTTTACCATTTTGTTCTAGTTTTGGATCTTGCCATTTCCATTCCTTTGTCTTTCATTTTTAGGTGATCCCACAAGATCAATGCATGTCGACAAAATTAGTGCATGAAAACTTAACCTTCTTCTCCTCCGAATTTTTTTCCACTCAATGAATTTTTCCATGCAATTTAATTAGTCAATCAAATCCTCTAGTCATAACCCTCTACAAATATCGGGAACATTAATATTGATTTTGTCATTCTTTCACTCTAAATCCTAGATCAATCTCTCCTCAAATGGTATCTCATTCAAAGTTTCTTCATCTCTCTCATTTTCCTCTTCACGTCCTCCATTCATTAATGGATTTTCTTCTTCAAAGATATCACTATCTGGTCTGTATCCCCATTTTCATGTCTCCTTCTAAGGAGGGTAACTTCTCCGTGAGCTCAAAACTTGTCTTTGTACCTCCTGCATATGCCTATTCATCTAGGAATAACCTCCCCTCCCATGTCTAGCCATGATTATATAAAATAGAGGTAAAAATTACACATAAAAATGTAATATGTTACCTTAACTATTTCGTAAGATCAAAATCCTGCTCGATACCAATTGATGTGAATCCAGCTGCAAGAGGTTGAAATACCTCCAAAACACACATAAAAAAATTTGAAAATAAAAACTATAAGTTTCAAAATAGCTTACTTCTCATTCTAGAATCCACACTAATCTTTTACATCATTATAATCCTCCTTTTATTTCATGTCTACTCTAAAAACCTAAAATGCCAAAAATTACCTACTAGTAAAACAAATCGGATGGGCCCTAACATTTTATTTCCAAATATGCCTTGATAAATTAGGGATCATGTGAATTTTTGACATATTCTAAAAAACACAACAAAAGTTATCAAAGTTCTAAGACCTAGTCAAAAGCAAAAAAACATTCAGAGCAAATTTTAGGCTAATAAATGAATGAATCCGTGCTAAAAAAATGTGCCAAAATGGCTAGTTAATTCCATGCAAAGTTGACCCCAACATATTACTAATGTATATCTACCACCCTATAAAATTTTAGGATGATTCAATAAGTCGGATCAAAAGTTATGGTCTCTGCGTAAGTTATGCTCTGCATCAACTATGAAAATAATAAGTGTCTATCTTTTGGATATGGAGTTGGATGTTTCTTTATTCAGAAATGGGAAATACAAGCCCTTGAAGATAGAAACCAATGTTTGTGTCAAGACATGGCTAGGATTTAGGGTTGTTGGAAGATGAAGAAAAAATAGGCTGCTCAAATTCAAAAGAAATTCATGATGGCATGCTTGTAGTACTTAGAAAATTGAATGGAGGTGATACAACCTCTTTCATTTTTCATTTTTGAATAGAAAAGGTTTTATTTCATCGCCTAAACATAACAAGTTGTTTACTATGCTTTGAGGAAAACATATTTTACTAAATTGGATCTTGATTTGTCAGATCAAATTTCCATGGGTTGAAAAAATACTAAATCAATTGCATTTTGAAGAAAACAACCACTACATTCATGAAAGCAAAACCTTCAAATAAGAATATGTTTGATTACTTTTTTTTCGATGGAGAAGTATTTTAAATTGATGTTTCTAGGTGCCATATAACACCTCTAGAGTATCATTATTTTCCTCTTAATAACAAGAATTTTGATTTCCTTATGCACTCCATGTTGATAAATGTTATTCCTACATAGAGGGACACAATTCTTCTTCCTTTCTTGGAGTCTACAAATAAGGTTGTGGTGCTCAAAGATCTGAAATACTTGGAAAGAGATGAAATTTAGTTTTATATATTTGACGGCCTATACTATGTGGATAAAAAAATATTTTTGTTTCAAATACTTACAAGTCTTTACATCCGAGGCTACAGTTTTGAAGGGATCAAATTATTTTTGCAAATGCAACTAACGAATCCATTAATAATATTTGCAAACAACATAATGAAGTGAACAAAACTTGGATAGAAACCAAGTTTATTGATTTTCTATACAAAGCTAGATCGGTTTGGTAATTTCTTTGGCGTCCTTAACATCCCAGATTGGTGAAAAAATAGAGGAGTGGGGGTAATGTATTTTAATTTTATTGCAAATGTTTTTTTAACTTTTTCCTTCCTTATATAAAAATAAAAAAACATATAATTGTCCTTTAAAAGTATAACTTTGAGATTCAATTCCTTTTCATTTTCAAAATGGACTCAACCATCAATCTATATGACGGATGGACTTTTCTATTATTTCTAGATGATATAAGGACGAAATGGACTACAACATTTAAGTTTTTAGATCTAGTTTCCTTTCTTGTTCACTTGTTAAAGATAATTATGATAAATTTAAGCCTAATTAATTGGTAAGATTAAAATACAATTCATTTAGGGATGTTATAGGAATGAACGATGAAGAACTATGAATACAATAAGATAAAGTACAATCGGGGATGTATGCGTAATTGGCCTTGTTAGGAGACATAATAGTAGAGACATTTGATTCCTACTGCTAGAGAAAAAAGGAGACAAAAATAAGAGAAAAAGTTATACAATATTTTAAAGAAAAACATCCAGATATTAATCTATTGACATCCTGTAGTGAATCCAATGTAATTGAAAAAGTTAAATTACATGAATCACACTACCGCTAGTTTTCTGTACTATTGGGTGAAGAGAGGAAAGGAAAGAGAAAATATGATTCCCACATAGGAGAAAAAAATCTAAACAAAAAAAGGAAGAGGTGGCGGAAGAAGATATTCCCATCGAGCATCAGAAAATATTAGACAACTATGTGGTGTCAATGGAAGACAATATATCGGCAAGGATTGAGGACATATAAGAATTTACTTGTCAATGTGACTACCTGATCCAACTTTCGTCAACTCTATCGATATTCCTACCACCAATCCTTTCAATGCAAATTTGTTATCGCTGATTTTTGTAATTTGTCTCGAAATATAGCTTCGAAGAAATAATGGAGTCATTAATAGTTATTGGAACCAATGAACTGGAATGTATTATTACTATTTTCATGCCAATTGAATACTCAAAAATGTTGAGAGAAATAGTAAAAAAATACAATGTAAAAGGTTAAAGATGGTGAAGAATCAATTTTGGATGCATGCTATAAACTCTATAATAACAACGAACAATTTACAAGTTTTTGTCTTATGTAAACAATAACTAGAGTGCACAAATACGAAAAAAAAATGATGAAAGAGAAGAAGTCGCTAAGGATTGGATGGAAAAACTACACAAAAATTGATAAATTTGGTGAGTGAAATTTAGCTATAAGGAAACAAACATCCATTTTCTTATGACCAATCCTATGAGTTCTAGTCCGAGATGTTCTCTTGATGTTGTTCCTAGGATTTTATAGTATTAGTGCTATACGACGGAAGTTTTGCACTACGTGCATTAGTTGAATCCAATCAATCTGTTGTTTTTATTGTTGAGACAATTAGTTAGGAAATGTTTTTAAAAATTTATATTCTCATATGAAGAATGGTTGGTAGCAGAATATGCTTCGAACATGCGATTATGCTAAATGTTTTTCAATTGAAAAACCTACTTACACATTTATTTTTACACGTGAAAATTCAAGAGCAATAGGAATTGATGTGAAAACTTCTCAACTTGATGCTACACAACCAACTCATCATGTTGATTGACCTTCATTTGATTTATAAATATGTTTAATGAGCTTTGTTTTCAATTGCCAATGTTCTCATTTTTTTACAATACTCTATGCTAACCAAATCGACCACTGAGATGAGGATAACTTAGCCACATCATCCATGAATATGAAGGAAAATACTAGTATGTTAGTCGTGTTCCTTTATAAATAAGAACCGTTACTAAGCCCAACAAAATTATAAAAATTAATGGTTTATGCAAACAACCAACACCCATAGAAAGTAATAGTGGAGTGTGTGGTGGTAGCCAAGACAAATATGCAAATAGAACTAGGCATGTTAGCCATGTGTATTATTAAACATAACTATTTTTAAGCATCACATAGTTATAGTAAAAGATATCGGCTAATTCTAGAAGGGGAACCATTTTCAAAGAAGGAATTACTAAATAACATATTTCAAAACTTCATGGTGGCATACAACGCTACATAGTTTATAGTTTCTAGGTTGTTGGTTTTCTTCATAAACCATTATTATCGACATTAGAATCTATGTTTATTCCAACCAATGGTGGCATAGCTTTGCCGGTCACTAATCCACATCAATATTTCAAAGTGTGTGGTTCAACGGATATAAACGAACCTAGTGGGTGCTACAATTCATTCAGAAGAAATAAAACATTTTGATTTGCACTTACCATATTACCATGGAGACCAAAGATGATTTTCAATTATGATTTCATTTGCGATAGCATGAAATTTATTTTGAGTTGATTACTATTGTTTGTAATACATATTGCATTAAAAATAACATCTAGTAAGGTCTATGCAATCAAGCCGAAAGCTCAACTAGTAAGTGATAGCTACCTAAAGTGCTAATATTGAATTTACCATTTTACCACATAGTTTAGTATGTTTTTTTCAAATACGATTTCATTTTCCATAGCAATAGGTATATTAATAGTGTTTGAAACATGTCTTTCAACAAAGAATCTAGTTCGGGTAAAGAAGATGTAGTCCTACACATAAGGCCCATTGGTAAGTGGTAGCCGTAAGATAAAAATTTCATTTTCCATTGGTTAGAATTGAAATGTGACTGGTTAAGAAAATTAATTCCTTGCAGCTTAGCCACAATAATTACTTGCTTATTTTAGATTTGGAGGGCTTGTTGTATGACAAAAATTGATCTCCCTTTGGGGACATCAGATTCAAGTTTCAGGGAGATAATCAATGTGTGAGGTGGTATGGAAGTGTTTATAAAGTCATTATCAAAAGAATTCTAAATGGGATTACGTTAGAAAAACTCTCTTCAGCTGATGTTGAAAAGGTAACAAAGGCCTTCAATAAAAAATTATCGATTGAATTGAATCCATTAATGACTTGGAGAAACGAACAATGAAAAATGGTTGTTGGAATTGTAATAAAAGATCTTGAAAAGGTTTGGAGTAGAAATGATGTCCCCTACATTCGAAGACACAATGTGTATTACATTAGGTGCAGAGGGAAAGCCTACGTAAAATTTTACGGTTGGGATGAAAAGTAGAGGAGAAAATTTCTCAAAAGATATGTGGTTGATGACAAATTTGCACAAATACTTATCACTAATAGTGTCAAAGGGCAGAGGGCATCAAATATTTGGAGTGAGTAAATGCTAAATAAAAGTTAGCATTTTAAAATGTTATTGTGATGATACAACTTAGCATTGTAAATAAAATACATTCATATGTTTTAGTGATGGTTCTTCAGTAACTATTTAAATTATGATTGTACGATTTTAAGTTGGGATAATTTAAATCTTCCCCGACTATAAGTTTAGAGTGTGAGTATATAAGTTACAAATGTGAATTAACAGATTTTTTTAATGTAACGAGCCTTTGAGAATTTTTAATTAATAAAATATGTATTCCTAAATTAATTTCGAGCATGATTAAATACTAATTTTTTAATTTTATATTAGAAAACATATAACATTTTCAATGCAATGAAATAACTACAATATGGTATGTAAAGAATCATTGTGCTAAAACATTACATTATATTCAAATAAATTCCTCATAAAAATATTCTGGTATAACAATAAGAAAAGAGGAATGCCCTTAGATTTTTCATTTTTCACCATTTAAGACCATTTGATTTTTGATATAAAAATATCAAAAGGGATTTGTTTATTTATTTTTTAATTGATTCACCACCCTCAACAATTTGATTCTTTTTTTCATTTGTAGATACTGAGACACATGCAACATGAAACTACTCATATTTGATAAAAATGATGTTTGGCACACACCCTCCACAAGGCATCTTCAACATTTAAACGATTAAAAATGGTTGGCAACATCAGATCAATTTTTTCTCGGACCTAATATGGAAGATTTTTTGCAATGGTGAAAAAAAAAAATTCAACATAGCAATATGGGCATTGCAAAGAAAGTGAATTGTTGATGATATGATGCCTTCATTCCTTGTAAACATTATCTTGGAGGTTCCAAGCTTTGAGTTCATATTTACGGGAAGATTGCATCGAGACCAAATGATCCAATTATGAAGGTTAAGGAATCCCAAATTATAGCTCAAGAATATATATTTTTATTAAGGGCAAATAGTTTTGAAGGGACTATACCCTGTATACAAAAGGGCTCAAAAGCCAGATAGTAAAGGTGAGAAAAACAACCCAGAGAAGGGCAAAACTGCCAACCAAAGAGGGCTCAACAGCCAAATATGACAATATAAGTGAAAAAAGGATCCAAACGTACAATGATCCAAAAAGAAGCAGAAAAGATCAAAAAGTAACCAAAAGAGAAACAACATATAGAGCTCCACCAAAAACATTGCGTAACCGCCGGATAACAAAGAACCGCGGCCAAAAACAACATCACAAAGAACCCGTTGTACTTGATAGCCCTGTCAATCTTGGTCTTGATAGCCTACAGCGACATGAAGAAGGCAATGACAGTGGCCTGAGAGGAGTCTTGCATATCCGCCTGAGCAATTGCAATATCCCTTTTCTCTTTAGGGCCCCAAATGTCCTCATTAACCCCACTTAAACTGCAGACACTATGAACATGTTGTTCAATGAAATTATAAATGCTTTTGAGGGCAGACAATATGCAGTCATTGCGACTTTTAGCATTCCCCATTCTGCCATCTAAGGACTGTAACTTCTTGAAGACTTCAGCAATAACCCCCTCTTCCTCATCACTTTGAAGAATCCCTTTTCCCTTAGCTCTTTCCATATTTTTTATAGTCCCTTTGAGCTCTTGTATCTCCTTTTCTAATCTGTCCACTCTGTCCATCAATTCCTCCTCCTTGGGCTCCTCCACCGGTTTACTAATATGCAGGAGGTTTTCAGCAAGTTCCAGGTCTTTGTGGCTCCTTAGGACCTGTTGGGAAGCAGGGATTTTAGCTTTGATGCTCTTGCTTTTCTTGCTGGAAGCAACAACTTCAATCTTTCTTTTCAGCAGGGGGAGTGGAAGCGGTGCGAGCAGGTGGAGGTATGGAGGAAGGAGGTGGGGTAGGATTCACGGGGGGGCAGCTAGAACAGTGGCGATGGATCAAGAGGATAAGTCCCTGGTGCAAAGGGATAGCCCTAGAGTGGCTCTGAACTTCCCTAATTGATTTCTCCAGCGAGTTTATCAAATAGTGAGGAAAGATGATGATGATATTTCTACGAAAGTGATTTAGAAATATCAGATGTTTTTGAGGTATAGTCACAAATCTTCTTTCAAGAGAGTTACCCAAAAGGCTCAAAAGGTCTGGGAATCGACGCCACCTTGATGCCAGCAGTCACGAATTCAAGATTCTCCCCCTCATCCAGAAATTTCTTGGTCTCCACCTCCCTGTCCACCTTCTTATTGAAGAATTTGGTGCCTTCCAGGCTGAGGCCCGTGATCTGGGCGATGAGCTCTTCCGTGATTTCCATCTCCATGTTACTATATTTGACAATCCTATTCTTCCATCCCTGGGTGAATCTGATAGAAATGTCTTGGTCGAAGCCTTGAATCCTTTCAATTAAATTAGACAGACCCCCAATTTGTAGGTAATTCCAAAGCTCCGTATTCTCTTTCCACGCAGGATTGTGGGTCGGTTCAGTTTTGCAAGGCGGACCCCCCATGTTTCCTCTACTCCTTTTCCTGTTCTCAACGGTAAAAAAGCTACCACTATGCGGGATCAGGCAGAGCTTTGATTTTGGTATTTGAATCTTTCCTTTCCGTGAAAGTAGGTTTAATTATTATGCCATACTTGTTATTATTGCCCCGCTCCTCGGCTTTCCTCCTATGCCAAGAAATGATGACAGTCCATCCCGCACAGATTGCATCAATCATCCATATCTTTTGTGATGTCATCATAATGTACTTGAGGATCCACACATTAGCATCCAAATTACAGCCGTTAGTGTTGATTTTCACTGCCATGTAGATCAATGATTATGGCTTTATTGATTTGAGCGGGAGAACGTCCCCCCTAAGCCAAGTTTGAAAGGAATTATTAACACCGAAGTTAGCCAAACTGTCAGCGACCCTATTTCCTTCCCGATAGGTGTGGGTGATTTGAACATTTTCAAAGCTCTTGCATATATCAATAGCTTCCCCAATAGAATCCCTGATAGACCAGCTGGGGTGTTGCTTTTTATTTAAAAGATTGATGATATTCAGAGAATCACCTTCAATTATAATATTCGAATATTACAATCTCTGGCAAGTCTTATACCCCAAAGAGCTGCCAGGGCTTCAGAATAATGATTAGTCTGCCTGCCCATTCTCCTAGAAAAAGTAGCAACAAAACAACCTCTTTGATCTCTGATGACTCCCCCTCCTCCAGAGTCTCCTGGATTGCCTTTTGAGGCCCCATCAAAATTTAACTTGTGCCAATCAGTGGGAGGCTTAATCCATCGGACTGTGTTTCTATCAATACCATTGTTATTCCTATTGACAGTGTCAATATTCCAATCATTCAGGATGTATTCTTTATTCTCCGGGTAGAGTCTATTTTTAGGGGGTTTAAATCTAGCAATATTATCTTGCACAACAATGATAATTTCCTTGTAGACTTTGTTACAAGCCTGTTTATTGTTTCTGAAAATGTTATCATTACGAGCCTTCCAAATTCTCCACATAGTGTGGGGTAGAACAAGTTGCCACAATATTTTCACCACACAATGCTTAAACGAAGAGTCCCATTTCTCCCAGGCCTGAAGACAGGTAAGGGGAAAAATCCATCTCAGATTAAATTTTGCAAAAACAAGCTGCCAAATTTTGGAAGCAATCTCACAATGGAGGAATAAATGCTTTATATCTTTTGCCTCTTTCTGACAAATGCAACATCTATTCGACATGATAAATCCTTTCTTGATGAGGTTTTCATTAGTTAGGATCTTTCCATTAATAATTAGCCACCAAAATAATTTCACTCTAGGGGTTAACTCCGGCATCCATAGCTTGTGCCACTTAATTTCACTTTCCATGGATACAAAGAAAGAATTATATCCTGATTTAACAGAGTATTCCCCATCAAAAGAATCTTTCCAGATGAGTTCATCCTTAAGATTTTGATTACTTATATGGATTAGAGAAAGTTGATTCTGTAAAGATGAAATATCAGCCTGTATACTATCATTCTCCACTTTTAGTTGTTTCCATTTTCTTTTGTTTCCATCCCTCTCAATGTACCCCTGGATTTTGTGCCCATACTTTGTAATTAAGTTGTCTTTAATGTGATCATAAGCAGAAATCCAGTTAGAATCAGTCCACTTATTAGTCCGAAGTTTATGTTTTGTCCATCTCCAAGCTTCTAGCTACACCTTGAGAGAGAATGTGTCTGCTGTGAAGAAGGTTGTTCGAGAAAAATAGAACCACTCGGAAGAGACTCGATCATAAATGAAGGAAATATTGTTTTGTTTTGAAAGATATTCGATCTTAACCAACTCTGTCCAAGGTCTGTGCTCTTTTATAAGCCTCCATCCTAATTTTGCAATAAGGGCAGTACTCATATGTTTGATATCTTTGATGTCTAACCCCCAAGTCTCTTAGGTTTACAAACCTGCTCCCAAGCCACAAGATGATATCCGAATCGTCCTCGATGCACGTGCCATAAAAAGTGCTTTTGAATGTTCTCAATACTGTTCATCACTGCTACAGGCATGTTGAACATTGACATGATGTAAATAGGCAAGTTTTGGAGCATGCTTTTAACCAAAAGGCACTTACCTGCACTTGAAAGAACAACTCCTTTCCATCCAACCAACTTTCTTTGAAATCTCTTAATAAGATCATTCCATACCTCCACAGAAATCTTGCCAGTACTTAAAGGTAAACCTAAGTAAGTATGGTAGAGAATTAATAGTGCATCCTAGAATATTACCAATCAATTTCTTTGCCTTTCCCAAGGAGTATTGAAGAAATAGATAGAGCTTTTGTCAAAATTAACTTTTGTCCCGAGGCTTCCTCATAAAATCAAGAATATTAAATCCGTTTGGTTGGGGTTTAATAAATCATAAAATTGTAAAAATATAATGTTTGTAGATGACTCTTTAGAGAAAAACAAGTTCAATGATTTTGTGAACTACGTAATTGCTGAAATATTTAACATACATTCTAAGTCAAAAGATACATACTTGTTAGATGTGTTGCGGCCTTTTTTGCAACCAATAAAGACGCGTCAAAGATGTTTGGGATTATATTAGATCAAAAAAACAATTATACGGAGATTTTTTATCGGAGCTTTACTATGATTTGTATTTTTGATTTGGAAGCCCATGTTCGGGAATAATGTTACATTATAAATTCAAATTATTCATCAAATGTTGTACTATAATTCTACCTACCTTTAGCAAAGAAATTTAAATTTATTTAATAGTTATATTTAAATACTAAAATATATATGGGATATTTTACAATTAATTTTAAAGAAGTTCATATCCATATTTGAATATTAAATTTTTCTAGCCATGTCTCTTACAATTGATTTTATATCTAAAATTAAATTTGAAAATATATCTATTATATTTTTATAATTAATTACATTCTCCTACCTTTGGATCAATTTAGCCCTCTCGCTAATTTCTTCATAACATCTTAAGAAATTATCTGGTTGCATTGAGGTTCAATCACACCATAATAAATGAAATAAATATGACATCTTATTTTAAATATGAAAATATATCTCAAATGGTTTTACTGAGTTAATTACATTCTCCTAAATTGAATCTTCGCCCTCTTTAAATTTCTTCATAACATCTTTGTTAGTTCTCTAGTTTCCCAAGGTTCAATTGAATAATAGTAAGTGAATCTAGAAAATTCTCATGTCTCTTGAATGTTATTAGGCTAGCATCCGCTTCCTCAATGGCATTTGAAATATTCAAATTTACATAGTTTAATCTTAAAAACATCTTAAAACTGATAAGAGCATTATTCTAAAGCAATCATTAAGCCTAACGATTGCTAGAGCTTAAAAACAAAACATGTATTTATTCTATACGGGCTAGCGGAAGGGCATTATTTATAATTAAGCCTAGCAAGAATTGCTATACCTTATAAAATAGATCATGTATTTGTTCTATACATGCTAGAAGCCACTAGGCATTATTTCTCATATCAATGTTGGATTCCCTGAAATCATTAAACATTTTTCATAGATTCATAAATTTAAATCGTGACCAAATATATTGGACTTGAAGGAGAATTAAAGGATTACAATATATGTGATTTTAGAGTATAGTTAATTCCAATATAGGTGATTTTGGATTCCAATATATGTGATTCTGGATTCCAATATATGCAATTTTGGAATCCAATATGTGCAATTTTTGAATCCAATATGTGTGATTTTGGAGTGCAGATAATTCCAATATTTGACATTTTGGAATCCGAAAATAGCAATATTGGATTCCAATATTGGCTATATTTTTAGTTGCTTTAGGACTAGAATAAGTCCTAATTTAGTGAAATAAGTGTTGTAGAGAAATCTACATATGTTTGTAGCTAATGATGTTATTATGAGTTATATCCTTAACTATTATGGAGGTGATGGTATTGAATTAATTTTATGAAAAAAAGAAACTTTGTAATTCCATAATAAATTTTAAAACTGTATAAGATTGATAATCTATTTTTGAATTATTTACTAGAAAGAAAGGTATAGCTAATATAAATTGAGGAAATTAAAAACGACATTTTTCATATAGGATTGGAGATATAGATAATAGTGTTATCTTTAAACTAGGAAATATGTTTAACGAACCAAAAATGCTCTCAATCCCCATCCACGAGGAACTCTCAAGTAAATTTCACCACCAACATGGGGGATTCATTAGCAAGGTAATATCCTAGCACATTCATTCATATTGAGGTAGTTAAAATTGATAAAAGAAAAGTTAATGTATTGGTATACATTAGTTGTTGAAAGGGTTTAATTTATTAATATGTCGACTTAATTATTAGGGGTAGGTTAGAGAGGTGGGATAAAGAAGAGGTATGGTTTACTTTAATATAAAACTAACACATTTGAACTCTAGTTTTTAAAAATAAAAGCCCAAAAATTATAGAAGGTTCATGGTTATAATGTTATATTATAATCTATTTCTAAATAAGAAAATTTGAATTAGGAGATTCTAAAACAATAAATAAGACCTTGCAACTCAAAAATATTCCATTGAGCGGAGGAGTAGAGTGCAAACATAAGGACGTGACTACAAGGGTTTTATCCCCTATTTTTCACCCTACACAAGTTCCTTATTTTCTAGAAAATTTTGATGAAGATATGAACCACTCATTCAGTGAGGTCTTATAGAGGGAGCCCAACACCAAACCCATGTCCCCTATCATTAGCAACCGTATTACATTTTCGATGCGATGATTGAAGCCGAGTCATACTACTAAGATCATGCCTTGATTTGCATCTTTAGTAGTTTATGGCCCAACCTCCCAATCCTTCATGCTTGTATCACTAAGAAATGGATCCCTCTTCTAGTAGGTAGGTTATACCTCTATCCCTCTCTAAGAGAACGTAATTGTATTTTTTTCTTCTATAATTGATAAGGGCACAATAGTCGAAATATTTGGGATTGTTAACATAGTACCTTGTCATGAAACCATGGTTCCCCTCATTTAACCCAATCTTTGAATATTTTTATTATAAACAAATATGGATAAGACGCCTATTTTTCTCTACAATTATGGGAGCACGCTTGTCCGATCTCTAAAGGAAATTCCTCTGGTAACATTTTAACCATTGACTCTTAAACCTCTTATTTTACTCAAATAACCTATGCCATTATTCTTGTTGAGCTTGAAAACTCAAAGAACTTACTGGCCCACATCAAGCTTAAAGTTAAAAATAGAACATGGAATCTTCCTATAGACTATGAGAATCTACCTTTCGAGATGGAGGAGATTTGTTTTCTTAGGAAATATTTATGTTTATTATGGGATGGAAAAGCGTAAAAATGAGAGAGCCAATTGGTGGAGAGACGTCCTCACTAAACATTTGGTCTTTGATTCTAAGGAAGACAATGATTCAAACTGAATTCGAGAGGATATGGACGAATCGGTTCCGAGAAAAGCTTCTTATATAAATTCCATATGAAGGAAAAAATGGGAATTAAAATGGTGAAACTCAGATGATAAAAATTGGAACCAAAGTCGTATAAAGCAAAGAAAGAAGAATGTCCCTCCTCGCATTCCATGTACAAAAATGATATACCAGCCGATTGACGCTATTGAATTTATTCTTCCTATTGAGGAGGTTTTATAAGGGTGGAAAACAATGCATAACAAGAAGAAAAGTATCCATTAAACAACCATTTCTCCCACCTAGATTCTTTGGCTCATTTCATGTATTCAAGTGTTCTCTACCGTACATTTGTTATCGCTAGACAATAGTTTTGTTTCATGTTTTTGGTGGACAACCTGGATGGTGTGATTTTTATTGTCTCGCTTTTTTATCATTTCCATATTCAGGTGTTGACCCATTCTTATTTTTCCTCGATAGGATCCTAGCCAAAAATCCATTTACCATTAACAAAAATAAATAAATAATAATATGGTAGAAAACTATGATTGAGTATATTTTTCAAAACATGATATTATTTAAACATATTAATTATTATAATAAATATCAATAAATGATTAAATCTTAACATTAAGGTAATTGATAATATGTATTAAATGGATTGAAGATACCTTTTGAGAGAAAAGGAAAATTAAGAAATTAATAATTGAGTGGGAAACATGATATATTTTTGTTTGATATATCGGGGTATAAATGAGAAGAGATACATAATTTTGCAATGGAAAAATGGTTAAGTAATTTACATAAAAAAATGGGCTATTTTCATTCTAAAAATATAATGGAAGGGGATATTATCAATTGAATAGTAAGAGGTGAAAACTAACGTTAAGGGTATTCTTTAATACCCTTGAAAGAACCTGTTATACCATAATTTTACTAAGTGAACCCTCTAGTGACCGTTGGTGCCCCTATCATCCTTTCTTATATAGTATGTAGAACTAATTGTTATGCATTCATTTTGAGCGAGAGTTATCCAACAAAATAAGTAATTAATATGAAATATTTTGTCAATACTCTAGTGCCTTTTGAATATGCCACCAATCCATGAAAACATAACATCCATTAGATTATGTTTTATTATAGATTTTGAAGTGTATTCTTCCAGAGATAGATCAGATAAATCCTTTCCACTCCATTTTCAGTTCCATCAAAATGGGCATGCTTGGTGATGAAGGCTCGGTGCACCTTGGAATACATATGTTTATTGCCTTTCTACCTAGGTTAGATACGTCTCTTTATTGAATGAAATGGACTTAACAAGTCTTTAAACCCTAATATTTTACTATAACATAACATTTATACCTCACAATTAAAGGGAGATTTTGTATTGTATTCATTGAAAGATTCAAATTCCTAATTATATAATTTTCTTATGTGGATGATTATATTTTTATTATGTTAACAAGATTATCTTGTATAACTAAATTTATTACTATCTTATGTTAAACTCTATTTAAGATTCATATGATCCCTTTAAATATTCTTTTGCATTATTGTTATTATGTATAGCTTTTGACTCCCAAAGTATTGTGTAGATTAGGATTTGTAAAACATACAATAAAAATACTTACATACCTATCAAGGATGAGAAACACAATTTAGCCATGAAACATTTCCTAAAATCTTATTAATTGATTGATGAAATAGAACATTGAAATCAAATTTGATATTTTACTAAGAAACTCAAACAAAAAACCCACAAATAAATCACTACTCAAACACAAACCATTACAAATATGAAAATCAACCCAAATACTTTGTATTTGATCACTTATTGGAAGATCTAATTATTGACAAGGAATAATTATTACAATAAAACCTAAATCCTTCCACACATCTATTTTTTTGTATTTGGTAAAATTTAACCCATATGCATGAAGTTAACAAAGCCAAATATATATCCCACCCGATCATTTCACCTTGGCTAGCAAACTCCCTTCCTATGGCGAAATGGGGTGTGAACATCTAGCAAATTATAATGGCGAAGGGGATTACGAAATATGTTGTAGTTAAGGTGTCATGGGATGTCTAATTTTGATGAAGGATAATACTTGAGTAAAGTAAATATTTTACTATAAATTATATCTTTTAATATCAACTGCACTTAAAAATATTAATGGTCCTTCCATAGTGAATATTTGTTCAACATCTTTAAAAAATGAAATAAAATCATTTTTATTTTCATAAATCCTCAATTCTCATAATACAATTGTCCATAAACGTTAAAAATGAAAAATATAGGAACATTAAATACCTCTAAAAAAAAAGTCAAACACTTACATTTTCTATAGTTATAGTTATACATTGCTAAAGTTAAACATATATAATCTACTCTAAAATTAAGAAGAAGACCTTACAAAAGGATGTGGTGAATCAACCACCTCTAAATTTTAAAATAGATAAGCTTACATGTATAAACATTTTCATTTCTAGTACAAATCAATTAATTACTTGTAAAACTTAAGAGTCTATAAAATGGTTTCTATTTTATGTGACTCTATCAATTAAAAATGTTAAAGGAGATGACATGGATAAAAATTAGCAAAGAATCATAATACCTTAGGAATATATTAATATGCATTTGACCTAACAAATCCATGCATCCGGATTTGCATCTACTAGTTTCATGTTATATCACCTAATACAGAACACATCATGTAATAAAAGTAAGGATTTCATAAAATATTTCACAAAAATTAGTCTTTGAATACTATATATTGAAGCTTCAAGCAAAAGTGATCAATGTATACAAAATTCCCATCATAATAAACGGTTAATGTTTTACGTAAATTGTAGAGACCTCTACTTGTCTTTAAAGAGACTGGACATAATTGAAGATTTCATCTAGCACTACTACTTTTCATGTCACTTGAAATGAAAGCAAACACAAGAAAAAATCTACCTAATAATTGAAATTTCCATTAAAAAAATAGAAAAGAACCACACAATAAACAAATATGTGCATACTACACACCCATAAAAAGGGAACACTTTCTAAAGTTACTTTAGAGTGGCATTCATATTATCAAAAATTTGATTTAAAGTGAAAGATATTGTATTGGACAACAAAAAGGATCACAACAATGCAGAACAAATTATGAAATATAAGGAAAGTCATAAATCTTTCCTTTTTACAACCACACATCAAATCCTACAAAAATTTTATCCTTTTACTAATTTTTTTCTGTTTTAATCTTTTTAATCTATATATGTACATTTTAAATCATAAAGATTCTTACTTCATAATCCTAGATTTCGGATTTTTCCCAATAGATATTTAGACTCAAGTTGTCGCCCTCTAAATAATTAATATGTCAATTTTTTTGTAAAATCTAGATGAATGTCTTTAATTTAGCTATTACCTCATATAAACTGATGATGTATTTACAAATAAACAATGAAGTTGTTAAAACGTCTAAGCGCAAGTTAAAGATAGTTTTTGAAAAGTAACTTGATCTGTAAGGAATCCATTCTAAGATATCCACATTAGTTGTAACACCCACTTAAATGACACTCTAAAACCCCACAAAATACTTTTAATTTATTAGGGAAAAATATTTGTAGGAATTGTTTTTTTAATGTAGCGAGGATAATATTTTTTTATGAACGATTAAGTTCTTGTGATTAATTTCTACACCTTCATAAGGTAATCAAAATCAAATTAATAATTAAATATTATTAATTTATTTCCCAAAATGTTTCACGGTTTATAGAAATCCATCTATTAAGTTCCACTCACTTTATTTAAATATTTTCCAAAACAATCCCATTGTTTAATTCACTTAGTTTTCTTTAAAAGAAGACATTTCCTAAGATGACCTTAGCAACTTTCCCTAAAACCATAATAACCATGTCCCATTTATTTAATTAACTATACACCTACTTTTAATTATTTAAACTCCCTTTATCTAAAATACCCATGCACAATAACTTAATTATTTAACCCATAGCTAAATATTTATCATTTATTTATTTATTACTCTATAACGAAAAGGTCACAACTTGACCTAAGCATTAAGTGGCCCCATTCAACCAATACCCATAATTTTATTTAGAACCTATTTCCATGAAAATGCCTAGGATTAGATCTATTAGATTGATTGTATCAAGGTTTCCATATGAATCCTTATATGGTTCTTATATTCACATTTTCCTAATTTCTATTTCATTTGTCTTGCAAGATTCAAAGGAGGAGAGGAAGGAGGCCATGAAAGCTTAGGAAGCTCTCATGGAAGTTTTGTCTATTTGGATGGATGCACACATGATTTGGATTATTCCATTGCATCCCTCCACTAGAGTTGTTAAATGTGTCTTTTTTTTTTTTTGCTCTTGTATTTTGTGGATATTTTTACCATATTTGAGTTATGGGCATTATTTTCCTCATTTCATTTTGTTAACAAGAGATAAACACAATAATTTAGGGTTACACACTATGTGTATGTATCTCTACACACACACATACACACACACACACCTATACATATATATATATATATATATAGAGAGAGAGAGACACACACACACACACACACACATATATATATATACATACATACACATATATATACATACATACATACATACATACATATATATGTGTGTGTATGTATATTTATGTATATATGTATATATATATGTATATATGTATATATATGTATGTATGTATGTATATATATGTATATACATATACATATATACATATATATACATACATACATACATACATATATATATACATATATATATACATATATACATATATATATATAACACAAACACACAATTATTATTAATTTGTAATGGTTTGGATCTAACATAACCATACACTTCGTATAAAATCCGTGGATTTCATTTAGACCGAATCATTGTTTTATTAGAGGTTTTGGGGGTTTATAATTATTTTGGGTTGGGCAGCCCTGGCTGACCCACCCCCATATTAAATATGGTGGGGTGGGTCGTCCACAGCCGCCCTCCCCATAGCCTTCCTTTTATTAAATAGCGTCCAGAGTGGTGGGGTTCAGTCCCTGTACCCAAATAAATTTAAAACTTTTTTTGATTTAATCTCTAAACTTTTTAAACTGCCAAACCACTATTTCTTTATTTATTATTCTAATTAATATATATTATAATTTATTTAATATGATAATATATATAAATATTTCATAAAAACATATAAATATAATATATATAAATGTATATATTTAGATATATGATTTATATAAATATATAACATTTATATATGCAAGTATTTTCTCTTTTTGTTTATAAATATATATTCAAAGTAAGGAATTTTAAGCAAGTTTCTAGACAAGTAAATTTAAAGAACCATTTGATGTTTTTGTATACAATTTGATACATAATTACAAAGATTTCCAAATTTTAATTATGTCCAATTTCAAATAAAGAATCCATACAAAGAGAATAAGGGGTGTCTTTTTCCAACATTTCCATTCAAAACATGCAACTTACAACAAAGTAAAATATAAATCTTTTTCAACATTCATAAATTCATTTACAAACAAATTTTACATTCATTACTTTTTCCAAATCTTCATAATCTAATATACATCCAAATAGATCTCTTTACAATACAATTCTACAAGAATTCACTGCATTGATTAAAAATTTTACACTTGAAACAAGGGGATAAAACTTATAAACGGGAAATCTTATTTTATTGAACATATATGTAAACTCCTCCAAAAATTCAACTTGAAATCCATCTTGTCTTCAATTTTGAGTCACATTACAATGAAGGGGAGTAGGTGGCATTCTCTGCCCAACCTTTATTCCAATAAGGAGGAGAAGCTATGCTTCTTATTGGCCCCCGAGCCCCAACCATACAACAATAGGGAATGTTTGATACTTTGACCACTTCATAATTACAATGGCTTCTCCAATAAGACACACTTACATATTTTCAAAACTCATGCAATATATTTAAAACTCAATCAATCTTTCAAGAAAGTTCAACAAAGGGTAATTTTGCATTATTTTCCAAAACAAACACATAAGAAGATTCAAATTTTCCTCACAATCACAAATTCTCAATAGTAAGCCAAAAGAAGACAAGAACATGAATTCTTCTCCTTATGCCTCCCATAAAGGAAGAGGGTCCACCCAATAACTCCAAAGTGCACCATCAAAAGAAAACACAACACCTTATTTCTCCCTATTCAAATGCAAGAATAACATAGAAACATTTTTCCTCCATATAGGTGGAGCACCTCTCCCACACTCCCTCCACATTTTCCTCACTAACTCCCTTTTTCCTCCACAAAATAACTCCATTTCCTTCTCCCACACCACTCTTAAAGGAAAACTACCCATCCCAACATAATACATTCACAACACACAAAGCATAGACTCAAACAATCGAATCATATTTGCTAGAAATCTAAAAGTGGCAAATATCATAGTGGAAGGCCACTCAATGAATATTATTAATAATATTACTAAGACCCAACTCCATAATGGAAGTATAAGTGATTTCAATAATGAAACCTTAACTATATGCAATGGTACCAACATAATTTTTCAACATGTATATAGAGAAGGAACAAATATTTGGATGTCTTAGCTAATGTAGGGATTTGTATCAAAATTATGGACTCCTTGTATGATATAATGTTCAATATACCCCTCATGAAGCACAATAAGATATCATTAAAGAAGCCAATGAAAATCCCTAGATGGAGGTATTCTCACGTGTAGAATCCTTAGCATGGGTTTGCAAAGCAAATTGTAATCAATTTCCCGTTCATCTAAAAAACGAAACATTGTCCTTTCGAATATTATTGGGGAAGGACGTTGGTTTACACCTCTGCTGACTTCTATGTTTTTGATACTAATCGGGAAAGCTATGTGGAAGTATGTTTGTATCCATTTAAGCTTTGGAATTCGCACTCATCTTATATTCACACAATGGGTGGAGATACTTTTCATCTTGAGCCTATTTTTTATCCTCAATTGAAGTAAAATGTTAAGCTCGAGAAACCCTTAGCATTGGGGGTTTCCCTGATTTTATATAGAGAATTAAGGTTCATGACAAGTTAATTTCTCTTAAATTCATGGAGAACTAGAAAGAGAGGAAAATCTAATATAAAGGAAAATAGTTTAACATTTATGAGGAGTTTGTTTCCTTTATCAACGGTCTCAATATGGATGACGATAAATTTTTTAGGAATAAACTTGACAAGGAGGTTAGCAAAAATCTTCCTCGATGATGGGGAAAGCTTAGAAATCAAGAAGGAAGGGATTTTATGTGATAAAATTCTGAAGCCATTTGATGATGTAAGCACGTATGATGGTTAGGTAAGTAACGTTGGAGGGAATTTTTTCCACAATTCCACTTCATCACTGGTGCTTTTAAACCATTTACATTGTGAGGCCAAGTGAGTTTATCTTACTACATTTTACATTCCATAAAAATTCAATTGAAGAGGTTGATGGCAATAAAATAACTATGCGTGCATTAAGGAGTCATTTATCTAATGCACCAATACATTTCTAATGTTGTTTCTAGTGATTGTACTCCCAAATTTCCCCACCTCCCCTTAAAGACCCAAAATTCATTCTAAGAACCCTATGTTCCATGATACTACAAATGAGCCACCTCCCAAATGAGTTCGTAGGAGTATCAAGGGAAAAGACCTCATGGGGTTAATAGTTTTCTTCATGATGTTATGGTTAATGATAAGGATTATAAACATGATATGTTGAAAAAAATCAAGTGAGGCATTGAAAACTTGATAAGATAATGTGGATTTTCTTCTTAAATATGTCATTTAAAAATCAGTTGATGACTCTATTTCCAATTTGAAAGAGGAGGTTAATAATATGGTTAATAAGATTAACACATTGGAAGGAAGTAAAACAATATTTTGGCCATTCACATAATGGATCTTGACTTGAAGTAAGTGCATATAAAGAAAATCATATGACACTAGCAAGGATTTGGCTTCTGCGTGGAAGAATAACAAGCTCTTTAAAAAGTTAAAGGACTCGAACCGGGCACCAAACATCACTACAGCCTTTAACCTATACCATGCTCTCCGAATTGCTAACAAAGTCTATGATAAGTGTCTATGTCAGTATGCTGGTTTCTTCATACTTGTTTTTGTTACTTGTTTTCATGTTGTTGTGATTCAAATACCGCATTTTGGCTGTTTTGTTCTTAGTAGGGATTTCTTGTTGGTAGATGGCCCTTGTCCTCGTTTCTATTATGTTTCTAATTTTTGTTGGGTAGTGGCCTCCTTCTTCATTAGCTAATATTTATTCATGTAATATATCAGTGTTTTAATGTTGTGATCATTTTGACATGGATGAAATGTGGAATAGAAATGTGCTAGAAATTGTAAGTGATATCGTATTTGCATAGATGATATTAATTCATATATAGATGATTTTAGATTTATATCACATATTTTGGCATGGATGTTTTAATGCGGCCACGAGGCGAAGGAGGTATTCTCTATTTTGTAGGTATATTATATTCACAACAACATCGGGGGATTGGAGACCAACCACATCAGAATTCGAGAAGAATTCAACTAGGGTCACCATGGCAACATGTAATTGTGTGTGTGTTAGAATTATTTGGTTAGGGAAAATTGTGACCAAGGGGTCATGTGTTGTTTTGTTTTATTTTTCCTTTTTATTAATGTTAGTATGTGTTTTCTTTTAGTAATGTAATTTACTTGTTTTATTATTTAGATTTTTGGATATATGTTTACCCCTTTATTATTCATGGGTTGTAGTGTCTTAATTAAGCTAATTTAAATTTGTCCTAAACTAATTAAAGATGTGACCAAAAAAGGAGTTCATTTATTAGACTTGATTTACTCTTGGATTTTGTGTTGAGTGTTGTATGCTTGAGTCTTGAGTGTAGTACACTCTACCCTTCATGGGAAACTCGAATTTGGCCTTAGAGGCCAAATTTGGAAGCTTTGTGGGACAAGTCAAACTTGTCCCACACCTCTTAAATGTCTATGCCAACCCTACCTATGGGTTGGGGGTCAAATTTAGGCCCTATTAGGTGTTTTGGGAAGATAAAAAGGTGAAATGTTTATTGCACTTTCTTTCAAATATTTAATTTTTCCTTTGGGGTGTGGGCTTAGATGGAGTGTGTAAGTTTCTTGTCATTCCTTCAACCACTTATTAATTGTGCATTGGAATATGAGGTTGACCAAGGTGATGTGGAGTGGAGAGGAAATGAGGTGGCATCCTACTTGGAGCCACATCATCCTCCTCTCTCCTTTCTCTATTTATTGAAATCATTTTTGCTTGTTTGGGGGTTACTTGATCATTTTAGTCTCTTGAATTTTGGAGAGTTAGAGGTTTTTGGGAGAGCTTGTGGATTGTTGGAGCTTTGTGGATGCTTGCTTGGTTTTTGAGGAGCTTGGAATTTCATTCTTGGAACAAGCTCTACTATGGAGAGGTAGGAGCTTCACCTTGTTTAAATTATGTCTTTTATTTTTTGTGTTTATATGTTGTGTTGAGTGTTGTTTTCCCTTTGGAATGCTTGTTGGGTGTGGGTAGATTGCCTAAGTTTTGGAGTAGGAGGAGACTATGGGGAGTTTTCTTGTAGGGAGGCATAAGAGTTTACTTTTTGTGGAGGAGTTTGGGTTGGGTGCCCCACCTTGTATGAGGAATGCTTGCATTTCTTCTTGTTCTTGTTATGAGGGAGGCATAAGAGATTGAGGGAGGCATAAGAGTATATGGAGGTATAAGGGGTACTTGAGGGAGGCATAAGAGTTTGTAGGGGATTTTGATATGCATTGGAGGCTTTTAGGTGGGCACCCATTCCCATTGGGAGGCATAAGTGGCCTCCCCATAGGTCTTACTCTTTTGGCTTTCTTGATAAGCCTTGTTATATTGTTGTTTTTTGTTGATTCTTCTTTACTTTGAGTTGTTGTTGTTGTGTTTGAATGTGAATGGAATGGAATGTGAAACTATTTGTTAAGTATTGTGGAAGCTTGTTAGTTTCCATGAGTTGAAATCTTCTCCCATTGTAATGTGGTTGGGGCTCGGGGGCCAATGGAGAGGATGGCTTCTCCTCTCCATTGGATATCTTGGTTGGGTGGAGAGCATTGCCTCTCCCCCTATTTTGTTGTGAATCAAAAAAATCTTGGAGGAGCTATCTTGTTAGTGTTGGAGCTTGGAGTCTTGTTGGTGACCATGTGAAACTTCCTTAGTATTTTTTCCCACTTAGAGTGGAAGAATTGTAATAATGTATTTCATTCTTTATTTATATTTTTGTATGACTTCCCACATCAAGTGGAGAACATTGTATTGATCTTGTGAAGAAACATATTGCATTTCATTGTGGCTATGGAAGTGTATTATATATTGAAAAGAAAGAAGAAAGATTTGTGTGAATTAGTTTTGAAATGGAAAAGAAAGCTTACTTTCATTGTAGAGTTGTTTTATTGTAAATATGTAATAAGGAAAAGAAATGACCAAAATGGATATATGTGTAAAAAAAGTTTGAATTTTCAATGTGAAAAGAAAGTTTACTTTCAAAATAGTTGTTGTTATTATAAATAGAAAGAAAAAATAGAAGTTGTTAGTAAGAAGTTGAACTTGTATAAAAATAAATTGAATGGAAAAATAAAGTTATTTTAGCTATTTTGAATGTATGTACATTGTAGTGAAATGAAAGAGAGAACAAGTTAGATTATATTGTATTTAGAAATGTTGATTTTATAGCAAGGAAATGAAAAAGTAATGAAATAGATTTAAATTCCTTTTTGCTCTTGTAATGGAAAGAAGAATCTAGTTAAACAAATGGAAATTATTCTTGTAAGTAGATGAATTTTATTAGAGTTGAAAACACTTTAAAATGAGTAGATTTAACTAAGAAATGAATAAAAGAGCAATAAATCTCAAATATGGAACTTAAATGAACAAAAACAAACTTAGAATGCATTTTACAACCTTTTTAGTAACTTTAAGTTTTTGTGAAAATCTCGGCATTAAGGTTTTTTTTTTAGAAACAAGGACCACCCCTGTGCAGAAGTGGTGGTCCGTAACCACCTGCTAGGCTAAGGTGGTGGTCTCAAAACTGCCACTTAGTAGGGCGGTGGTCGTGGTTTGTCACCCACCCGAGTAAGGGTGGCGGTCCCGGTTTGTCACCATTTGTCTTTCTCTGGGGCGGTTGGTCCAGGACCTCACTTATGACGGTTATCACTTATAGAACTCCGTGGATCCTGCACTTTGTGCGTGAAATTTATCTAGTTTGCTCAAATTTCTAAGTTGTAAAATTTAACCTATAATTACTAAGCAAGTAAAACAATGAGAAATACTATGGATTGGAACAATAAAACATGTAAATGGTGGATCTAAAACTATTCTTTTTCATTTATAACAATGGGGTAGGGTTTGCCCCAAAATTTAAAACCCAATACACAAATAACTTGAAATAAAAACCAGATTGGTGGAGGAAATCCCTCCCAATCCTTGAATGAAATAGATTACATAAATAAAACTAAAACTAAACTAAGCCTAGACTAAATCTCCATGTAGAATCCTCCATGGCTCTTCCTCTTTTGCTTCATGGCTTCCTCCTCTCCAACCTGCAATTTTAACAAAAAGGAAATAGACCAAATGAGAAGAATAGAATGAGAAAAGGTTTTAATAGAATTTCATAAGGATTTTAGGGCTAAGTTTGGAACCCTAGGATCTAGTGGCCAAGATGGATTTGATCTAAGGGTGGAGGATTGACCCTACTTTTTATTAGGTAGAAATGTATTTTAAATGTTTAATTTAAAATCCCTAAAGGTATGTGTAGATGGTGAGTGGGGCCATTTAATTGCCTAGGGGGTGTATGTCCTTATTAATCCTTAGTATGTTGTAGGAATTTAATAAAAGGACTTTTAAACTATTAGGATAATGAAACTAGAGTAATTAAGCAGGTTAACCATATTAAAGTTGAACATATTTAAAGAGAAGAAAATATTTAATTAAATAAATTAATCCTTGTTACCTTCCTTTTGAATGATTGATTAATGGACCCTAGAGATAATTTTGAAAACATGTAACTTTTAACTAGACCTGGTTCTTCAATCGTAAAGTTGAGTTAAGTAGTGTAAGTTAAGTTAATGAACCCTAAAGGTTAAGCACCCTTGTAACCTTCTTTGTAACTTAAAAAAAAAAAAAATTAGTCACATTTTTAGGTTAAGTGTTGGGTTGTAGCGTGTTCTTTAGAATGTCATTTTTTGGGGTGTTACATTACACTTGGTATCAGAGCCGTGGGTTCAAAGCTTGGACCCTTGGGCACACTAGAAAACATGAAACATGAACATTTAACCTAGTGCAAAATAAATTTCTTTTAATCTAGAAAACCACAATGTTTGATAATTGTATAATTTAGAAAACATAGAAAACTAAAACAAGACCTAGAACAATGAACTAACTCTCTTGCCTTGATCTGTGCAGAGGTGCGGATCAGATGAGGGTCTTTTCACATAGACCTAGATATACCACCTCCAGAGTAGGTTGTAGTGGCCATTCTACCTCATATTTTACAGATGCTTCAGGACGTCAATGCCACTATATACGCGGAGAGCCCTTGGGAGGATGATTTTCTAGACATGGCATGGAGCCATTCATCAGTGGAGGCCCATGTATCCCCTCGACACAAGTGAGGAGTATAGGGTAGAGAACTTCCATGTGTGGAGTCACCTAGGGAAGAGTCACCATAGAGAGGACATGGGGACAGGATCTCAGGACATAGGGATAGGTCTCGGAGCCCTAGACAGAGGGAGGAGCATGCAGAGAGACCTAGGGGGGGGTCATCAGACATCAGCAAGACCATATCAGGGAGATCCTAAAGCTATGACCATCTCACTATTCGGGTGATATAGGAGGTTTTAGGTAGAGAGGCCTGGTTGGTGAGCTTGAGCGGATGCTTCAAGCTCTTCCCTTGTACTAGCAACATGAAAGCTCGTGTTGTGATCCATCTTCTGAGGGATGGAGTAGGAGTCTAGTGGAGGACCGAGGAGTAGAAGCTCCATGTTGACTCGGAGATAGTTACTTAGGAGCTATTTGAGGAGCGTTTCAGGAGTAGGTATTTTCCCAGGAGGTTTATACAACAGTGGATAGATGAGTTTCATGACCTCCGTAGGCATCGATGACTATAGCTGAGTATGAGAGTCGATTTTATGGACCTACTCAGTACGTTCGACTATATGCAGGATGAGAAGGTATGGATTCACAGGTTCATCAGGGGCTGAACTTGGATTTGGGTGGCGGTGCGCATTCACTTACCCACAGACATTAGCAGAGGCCATGGAGAAGGCCTATATTATAGAGGAGACATGGGGAAAGACGTAGTAGGCTAGAGATAGAGTTTGAGCCGTATCCATCCAGAGTAGATGTAGGATGGTAGATCAAGGGGGTCTAGTTCCTCCTCCACGTGGTGGATAGAGTTTAGGATAGGCTTCATTCAGGCCACCATAGCATAGCCACCTCAAGCAGTAGCAATAGCAGACCCACCCACCTTATAGACCTCCTAGATATTTGATGCATAGAGAGGATGGAGTATGGGGCCTCCTCCTAGGGTCCCATCAGACACAGGGTGCACAGAGAGCTCAGTCAGTAGGAGCTCATTAGTAGAGACCTCAGTAGTCCATAGCTGGATCATTAGGATCCATAGCTCAGACCTCTAGAGTACCAGGCTGGAGCTGCATCCCACTGGAGAGGACTAGGAAGCTATTATGGTTGTGGTGTTGTTGGACATCATTGGAGAGATTGCCCACAAAACCCTAGCAACAAGGGTAAGACACAGATCTAGAGCCTACTATTGGAGATATGGCATGGAGTCATCGGATCTATGTAGTGGTCGAGAACCTGCTAGGCTGAGCACCAAAGTACCGTGATAGAGACGACATAGTAGTATTGGTGGTATTTCCACCTCTATATTATTTGATTTAGTTCTTCTGATTCTTTTATTGCACCATCCTTAGTAGAGCATTTGTAGGTGGTGGTAGTTAGGTAGGGTCATAGTTGGGATGTTGAGATGGCTTCTGGAGCCAAAATTTCTGTAGACTCCTTAGTTAAGGAGTGTGTAGTGGATTTGGGACCCTTCACCACTACCTCGGATCTTTGAATCCTTCCATTAGGATCTTATGGTGTCATCTTGGGCATGGATGGTTTCCACACATAGAGCTAGAGTGGACTATTACCATAAGACTATTGCTTGTATAGATGATCTAGGAGTGGAGTTAGTGATATTAGGGGTTAGGAGGCTGTTTCCATTCACACCATCTCCGCTATGCAGCTTAAGTGGTGTGTGTGATGGGGTTGTCAAATGTATGTTGTTACGGTTAGTGACAGATCGGAGGATGAGTCTAGTGGACCATCCCTTGATGACCATCCCATCTTGAGAGAGTTTTTTGATGTTTTTCTAGGGGAGCTACCGGGGTTACCTCCCCCACGTGAGATAGATTTCCACATAGATCTGGTTTGGGTGCAGAGCCTATCTCACGAGCACCTTATCGGATGACTACTCTGAGCTATGTGAGCTCAAGTTGCAGCTTGAGGGCCTTTCTAGAGAAAGGCCTAATCCATCCTAGTGTATCCCCTTGGGGTGCACGGTGATCTTTGTGAAGAAGAAGGATGGATCTCTATGGTTGTGTATTGATTACCGCTCAGTTGAACAAAGTAACGATCAAGAATCGTTACCCCCTTCCACATGCATTGATGATTTATTTGATCAAGATGAAGGGGGCCATAATTTTCTCCAAGATAGATCTTAAGTCAGGGTATCATCAGCTGAGGATTACGGAGGTAGATATTCATAAGACCACTTTCCGTACGAGATATGGCCACTATGAGTTCATAGTGGTACCTTTGGTTTGACGAATGCCCTGTAGTGTTTATGAGTTTGATGAATGGGGTATTTAGGACTTTTCTAGATCACTTCATGCTCATCTTCCTTGATGACATTCTGATTTACTCATGTATGCATGTGAGGAGCATGAGGAGCACCTTCGCAGGTTCTTCAGTGTCTTCGTGAGCAACATCTTTACGGGAACTTGGAGAAGTGTGTGTTCTTTAGACAGAGGTGTAGTATTTGGGCCACATCATTTCTAGGGAAGGTATTGTAGTTGATCCTTCCAAGATTTGAGCCTATCATGGATTGGCCAGCACCCACTAGTGTGATGAAGGTGTGCAACTTCATGGGTTTAGAGGATATTATAGGAGATTTGTTTAGGACTTTTCTCGGATTACGCACCCCATCACTTCCCTTTAGCGGAAAGGGAAGAAGTTTTTTGGTCTAGATAGATGTGAGTAGGCCTTTAGTACATTGAAGGAATGCCTCATGACAACACCTATTCTTTGTAGTACCAGATCCTCAGGGTGAGTTCTATGTTTTGCACAGATGCTTCTTTGGTAGGACTTGGAGGTGTGTTGATGTAGGAGGGAAGAGTAGTTTCTTTTGAGTCTCACAAACTCAAGGATTATGAGCTCAATTATCGACTCATGATCTTGAGCTTGCATCAAGTTGTGCATGCCTTAGTGCGGTGGAGACATTTTCTTCTTGGCAGAGATTACACTCAGGACTGATCACTTGAGTCTTTCGCCACCTCTTCACGCAGCCCAATCTCAATGCTCATTAGTGGTGTTGGATGGAGTTGCTTTGTGAGTATGACATGGAGATAGAGCATGTGAAGGGGAAGGAGAATGTGGTTGTAGATGCCTTGAGTAGATGGAGACATGTGGCTATGGCTACTTCGGTGGCATACAATTTTTGGAGAAGGATTTTTAGTGAGCTTCCTCAGGACAGTTTCTACCTTTAGCCCAGAGTAGAGATTGAGTCTCAGAGACCCCTTGAGGGGAAATTTGATGGATTTTCATTAGAGGTAGATGGCCTTCTTAGACACAAAGAGGTTGGATATATGTTCCTAGAGATGGAGGCTTGAGACAGGACATTTTTGAGAGGCTCATCGTGCACCTTATTCAGCCCATCCGGGGTGAAGAAGATGCACGCCACTTTGAGACAATTGTACCATTGGAGAGGACTTTAGAGAGACATGGCTTTGTTTGTGTCATGCTTGCTTAGAGTGTCCAGAGGGTGAAGGTCGAGCATCAACATCAGCTGGCCTTCTCTTTCCTCATGCCATACCGGAGTGGAAGTGGGACACCATTTCCATGGACTTCATTGTTGGGTTACCGATGTCGAGATACCACCACGATGCCATCATGGTCACGGTGGATAAATTGATGAAAGTAGCTCATTTTTCTCTGGTGAAGACCACCTATACAGCTAGTGTAGTGGCATGGGTATATCTTGATGAGATTTTAGATTACATGGGATTCCATGGAAGATCATTTGTGACCATGATCCTTTGTACACTTCCCATTTTGGACCACCATGCAGCATGCTCTCGGGATGAGGATCAATTTCAGCACAACATATCACCCTAGAGATAGATGGATAGATTGAGTGGGTGAATCAGATCTGGAGGACATGCTTAGGATGTATGTTATGGATCACCAGTCGAGATGGGAGGAGTATCTTGTATTTGGTGGAGTTTTCCTACAATAATAGTTTTAGAGTTTGATAGGCATGGCTCCTTTTAGGCATTATATGGCAGAGAGTGCAGGACACCTCTTAGTTGGGATAGGTTAGAGGACAGGGTTTCTCTTGGGCAACATTATTATAGGATATGGAGTAGTAGGTTACCTTGATCAGACATAGAGATTGTAGGAGGCATAGGATAGGAAGAAGAAGTATGCGGACCAGCATAGGACAGATCATAGTTTTGAGGTAGGCATGAAGGTGTTTCTTGTGTCTAGACCGCATAAGATCCCTATCCATTATGGAAAAGGTTCTAAGCTTGCTCCTAGGTTTGTGGGTCCCTTTGAGATCTTGGAGCGCATCGGTCCCTTGGCCTATCATCTAGCATTTACCACCTAGCTTGTCTCACATCCATGATGTGTTTCATGTTTTTGTGCTTAGGATATATATTTTGATCCTTCTCATGTGCTAGATTGGACCACATTACAGGTGCAAGATCAGGGGCAGGTGATGGTGGAGCCCATACGCATTATAGAGTGTAGGACCCTAGGCCTTTGCGGCAGAGAGATTGACCAAGTTTGGGTCTAGTGGGACAGATATGATGAGAGGCTGGCTACATGGGAGGATCTGCTACTTTTCTATGAGTGTATTTCCCACACTGTTCCAGTGACTTCTAGGAGGAAGTCGAGTCTAAGGGGAGGGGATGTAGTGCCCACTTCCCTTTGACACCTTTTTTATTATTGTTTTTGATATTATTGACTACACTTATGGATATATTATAGATTTTTGATTTAGCATGTTAGTAGATATTAGAGATACTGAACTATTGTTGATTTGATTGTATATATGATGCATATGGACCATTAGAGACATTTGATGTTGATATTGATATATTATTGACATGGTTATTTATATATTTTGACATGTGATATATTTAGTCATATTGAGTAGACCTTTGATAATTGGATTAATGTTGTGATCATTTTGACATGGATGAAATGTGGAATAGAAATGTGCTAGAAATTGTAAGTGATATCGTATTTGCATAGATGATATTAATTCATATATAGTTGATTTTAGATTTATATTACATATTTTGGCATGGATGTTTTAATGTGGCCACGAGGCCAAAGGAGGTATTCTCTTTTTAGGTATATTATATTCACAACAACATCGGGGGATTGGAGACCAACCACATTGGAATTCAGAGAAGAATTCAACTAGGGTCACCATGGCAACATGTAATTGTGTGTGTGTTAGAATTATTTGGTTAGGGGAAAATTGTGACCAAGGGGTCATGTGTTGTTTTGTTTTAATTTTAATTTCTTTTTTTATTAATGTTAGTATGTTTTTTTTTTTTAGTAATAAATCTACTTGTTTTATTATTTAGATTTTTGGATATATGTTTACCCCTTTATTATTCATGGGTTGTAGTGTCTTAATTAAGCTAATTTAAATTTGTCCTAAACTAATTAAAGATGTGACCAAAAAGGAGTTCATTTATTAGACTTGATTTACTCTTGGATTTTGTGTTGAGTGTTGTATGCTTGAGTCTTGAGTGTAGTACACTCTACCCTTCATGGGAAACTCGAATTTGGCCTTAGAGGCCAAATTTGGAAGCTTGTGGGACAAGTCAAACTTGTCCCACACCTCTTAAATGTCTATGCCAACCCTACCTATGGGTTGGGGGGTCAAATTTAGGCCCTATTAGGTGTTTTGGGAAGATAAAAAGGTGAAATGTTAATTGCACTTTCTTTCAAATATTTAATTTTGTCCTTTGGGGGAGTGGGCTTAGATGGAGTGTGTAAGTTTCTTGTCATTCCTTCAACCACTTATTAATTGTGCATTGGAATATGAGGTTGACCAAGTGATGTGGAGTGGAGAGGAAATGAGGTGGCATCCTACTTGGAGCCACATCATCCTCCTCTCTCCTTTCTCTATTTATTGAAATCATTTTTTTTGCTTGTTTGGGGGTTACTTGATCATCATTTTAGTCTCTTGAATTTTGGAGAGTTAGAGGTTTTTGGGAGAGCTTGTGGATTGTTGGAGCTTTGTGGATGCTTGCTTGGTTTTTGAGGAGCTTGGAATTTCATTCTTGGAACAAGCTCTACTATGGAGAGGTAGGAGCTTCACCTTGTTTAAATTATGTCTTTTATTATGTGTTTATATGTTGTGTTGAGTGTTGTTTTCCTTTGGAATGCTTGTTGGGTGTGGGTAGATTGCCTAAGTTTTGGAGTAGGAGGAGACTATGGGGAGTTTTCATGTAGGGAGGCATAAGAGTTTACCCTTTTTGTGGAGGGAGTTTGGGTTGGGTGCCCCACCTTGTATGAGGAATGCTTGCATTTCTTCTTGTTCTTATTATGAGGAGGCATAAGAGATTTAGGGAGGCATAAGAGTATATGGAGGTATAAGGGGTACTTGAGGGAGGCATAAGAGTTTGTAGGGGATTTGATATGCATTGGAGGATTTTAGGTGGGCACCCATTCCCATTGGGAGGCATAAGTGGCCTCCCCATAGGTCTTACTCTTTTGGCTTTCTTGATAAGCCTTGTTATATTGTTGCTTTGTTGATTTTCTTCTTGTTGTGTTGTTGTTGTGTTTGAATGTGAATGGAATGGATGTGAAACTATTTTGTTAAGTATTGTGGAAGCTTGTAGTTGCCATGAGTTGAAATCTTCTCCCATTGTAATGTGGTTGGGGCTCGGGGGCCAATGGAGAGGATGGCTTCTCCTCTCCATTGGATATCTTGGTTGGGTGGAGAGTGTTGCCTCTCCCCTATTTTGTTGTGAATCAAAAAAATTCTTGGAGGAGCTATCTTGTTGGTGTTTGGAGCTTGGAGTCTTGTTGGTGACCATGTGAAACTTCCTTGTATTTTACCCACTTAGAGTGGAAGAAATTGTAATAATGTATTTCATTCTTGTATTTACATTTTGTATGATTTCCCACATCAAGTGGAGAACATTGTATTGATCTTGTGAAGAAACATATTGTATTTCATTGTGTATGGAAGTGTATTATATATTGAAAAGAAAGAAGAAAGATTTGTGTGAATTAGTTTTGAAATGGAAAAGAAATCTTACTTTCATTGTAGAAGTTTTATTGTAAATATGTAATAAGGAAAAAGAAATGACCAAAATGGATATATTGTGCAAAAGTTTAATTGGAAGTTGCAATGTGAAAATGAGAGTTTGCATTCAAATAGTTGGGTTGTTGTAAATAGGAAAGAAGGAAAAATAGAAATAGTAAGAAGTTGAACTTGTATAAAAACATTGAATGGAAAAATAAAGTTATTTTAGCTATTTTGAATGTATGTACATTGTAGTGAAAAAAAAAGAAAACAAGTTAGATTATATTGTATTTAGAAATGTTGATTTTATAGCAAGGAAATGAAAAAGTAATGAAATAGATTTAAATCCTTTTTGCTCTTGTAATGGAAAGAAGAATCTAGTTAACAAATGGAAATTATTCTTGTAAGTAGATGAATTTTATTAGAGTTGAAAATACTTTAAAATGAGTAGATTTAACTAAGAAATGAATAAAAGAAATAAATCTCAAATTTGGAACTTGAAATGAAAAAAAACAAACTTAGAATGCATTTTACATACCTTTTAGTAACTTTAAGTTTTTGTGAAAATCTCGGCACTAAGGTTCTATTTTTTTAGAAATAGACCACCGCCACGCCTGTGCTGTGCAGTGGCGGTGGTCCGTAACCGCTCTAGGCTTGGCGGTGGTCTCAAAAACACCGCTGCTAGTAGGGTGGTGGTCCATGGTTTTTCACCCCTAGGGAAGGGCGGTGGTCCTAGGACCCCGGTCTTCTCAGGTGGCGGTTTTATCACTTATATGAAAAATTTCGTGGATCGCGCTGTGCGTGAAATTTAACAATTTGCTCAAATTTCTAAGTTGTAAAATTTAACCTATAATTACCAACAAGTAAAACAATGATGAGAAATACTATGGATTGGAACAATAAAACATGTAAATGGTGGATCTAAAACTAGTATTTTTCATTTATAACAATGGGGTAGGGTTTGCCCCAAATTTAAAACCCAATACACAAATAACTTGAAATAAAAACCTAGATTGGTGGAGGAAATCCCTCCCAATCCTTGAATGAAATAGATTACATAAATAAAACTAAAACTAAACTAAGCCTAGACTAAATCTCCATGTAGAATCCTCCATGGCTCTTCCTCTTTTTGCTTCATGGCTTCCTCCTCTCCAACCTACAAATTTAACAAAAGGAAATAGACCAAATGAGAAGAATAGAATGAGAAAAAAGGTTTTAATAGAATTTCATAAGGATTTTAGGGCTAAGTTTGGAACCCTAGGATCTAGTGGCCAAGATGGATTTGATCTAAGGGTGGAGGATTGACCCTACTTTTATTAGGTAGAAATGTATTTTAAATGTTTAATTTAAAATCCTTAAGGGTATGTGTAGATGGGTGAGTGGGGCCATTTAATTGCCTAGGGGTGTAATGTCCTTTTAATCCTTAGTATGTGTAGAAATTTAATAAAAGGACTTTTAAACTATTAGGATAATGAAACTAGAGTAATTAAGCATGAGGTTAACCATATTAAAGTTGAACAATATTTAAAGAGAAGAAAATATTTAATTAAGTAAATTAATCCTTGTTACCTTCCTTTTGAATAATTGATTAATGGACCCTAGAGATAATTTTGAAAACAGTGTAACTTTAACTAGACCTGGTTCTTCAATCGTAAAGCTGAGTTAAGTAGTGTAAGTTAAGTTAATGAACCCTAAAGGTTAAGCACCCTTGTAACCTTATTCTATTCACATCAAATAAATATCAAAGACAAACTATCCTATGAAAAGCCAAATTTGTCACATCTTCATTTTAGTTTTTTAATTAAGTTAAATTAATTAATTAAAATCATATAAACAAATACTAATAAATTGAATAATTTTTTTAAAATGGGGTGGATGCACCATAAAATTAATACACATAATTTCTAATGCCCACTCCTCTTTGAAACTTATTACACTATGATTTTGATTATTTTTTATTAGATACATTGGAATTATGATAACTATATTTTGATTAGTGGGTTCAGACATAATATAGAAATTTGGATTATCGATATGTTGTGATTCATACTTTGGATTATGATGTTCTAGCTGATATTGGTGGACAATTTCAAACATGTTGATTTACATTCTTCTTATTTTATACCGACACATTATATTCTTGATGCATTGCCAATGATTGTATGTTAAGATTAGTCTTCCTAACCTCATTGATGTTTGTTAAATGATAGGATCAAATTATTCAGAAATTTTAGACAGTTGATAGAATTGCTATATTTAGTGAAACCGAAGATGGGATTCTCAATATGGAGACATTCCGCCTAGCGAAGAAAATTTTCCACATGGAACCACCATTATAAAAAAATCACATTTAAGAAATTCCTTAGGATTTTTCCTACAAAAATTACAAAACAAAATATTAAGTTGACCTTAAACCTTATCAAAATTTCAAACTATTATCTATTTGGAAAATAAATATTTAATGTTCAAGTCTTCCCTTGGATTCACATTTGCTAGTTTCATGTTATATTGATACAGAACACATCATGTCATAAAAGTCATAATTTCATAAAATATTTCACAAAAAATAAGTCTTTGAATACTATATATTGAAGCTTGATATAAAAATTGAACAATGTATAAAAATTCCCATCATAATAAAAGATTAATGTTTTACATAAATTGTACATAGCTCTATTTGTCTTTATAGAGATTGGACATAGTTGAGGATTTCATCTAGCATTACTACTTTCCATGTTACTTGAAACGAAAAGCAAACACAAGAAAAAATCAACTTAATAATTGAAATTTCCATACATATAAAAAGAAAAGAACCATAGCATAAACACATATGTTCATACTACACACCCATCAAAAAGGGAACACTTTCTAAAGTTACTTTAGAGTGGCATTTATATTATCCAAAATTTGATTTAAAGTGAAATATATTGTATTGGACAACAAAAAGGATCACAACAATGCAGAAAAAATATGAAATATAAGGGAAAGTCATAAATATAACCTTTTTACAAAGACATCAAATCCTACAAAAAAATTTCCTTTCACTAACTTTTTCTCTTTTAATCTATATACGTACATATTAAATCATAAATATTCTTACTACATAATCCTAGATTTTGGCTTTGTTCCCATTAGATATTTAGAGTCAAGTTATCGCCCTCTAAATAATTAATATGTCAATTTTCTTGTAAAATATAGACAAATGTCTTTAATTTAGCTATTACTTCATATAAATTGATGATGTATTTACAAATAAAAATGAAGTTGTTAAAACGTATCAATCATGCAAGTTAAAGATAGTTTTTAAAAAATTAGCTGGATCTGTAAGAAATCCATTCTAAGAGATCCAAATTAGTTAACGCCCACTTAAATGACACTCTAAAACCCCACAAAATACTTTTAATTTATTAGGGGAAAATCTTTGCAAGAATTGTTTTTTTAATGTCATGAGGATAATTTTTTTATGAACCATTGAGTTCTCGTGATTAATTTCTACACCTTCTTAAGGTAATCAAAATCAAATTAATAATTAAATATTATTAATTTATTTCACAAAATGTTTCACGGTTTAAAGAAATCCTTCTATTAAGTTCCACTCACTTTGTTTAAATATTTTCCAAACCAATCCCATTGTTTAATCCACTTAGTTTTCTTTAAAATGAGACACTTCCTAAGTTCTGACCTTAGCAAATTTCCCTAAAACCATAATAACCATGTCCCATTTATTTAATTAACTATACACCTACTTTTAATTATTTAAACTCCATTTATCTAAAATACCCATGCACAATAAATTAATTATTTAACCCATAACTAAATATTTATCATTTATTTATTTATTACCCTATAACAAAAAGGTCACAACTTGACCTAAGCACTAATTGGCCCCATTCAATCAACACCCATAATTTTATTTGGAACCTATTTCCATGAAAATTCCATTACTAAAATTGTTGTAGGGTTCATTTTACACCCTAGGATTAGATCTATTAGATCCATTGGATCAAGGTTTCCATAAGAATTCTTATATGGTTCTTATATTCACATTTTCCCTAATTTCTATTTCATTTTTATTAGGATTGAAAGGAGGAGAGGAAGGAGGCCATGAAATCTTTGAAAGCTCTCATTGAGGTTTTGTCTATTTGGATGGATACACATAGATTTGCATTATTCCATTGCATCCTTCGTCTAGAGTTGTTAAATGTGTTTTTTTTCTCTTATATTTGTAGATATTTTTACCCTATTTGGGCTATGGGCATTATTTTCCCCATCTCATTTCGGTTACAAAGAGATAAACATAATAGTTTAGGGTTACACACACACAATGTGTGTGTGTGTCTATATATTTATATACATATATAGTGTGAGTGTGTATATATATGTACACACACACATACACACACACACAATAATATTATTAATTTGTAATGGTTCGGCTCTAACAAAACCTGACACTGCGTATAAAATTTGTGGATTTCATTTAGACCAAATCATTGTTTTACTAGAGGTTTTGGGGTTTATAATTGTTTTGGGTTTGCTGGCCATGGATGAACCACCCCCATATTAAGTATGGTGGGGTGGGTCTTCCATGGACACCCTCCCAATAGCTTTCCTTTTTATTAAATATGGTGCAGAGTGGTGGGGTTCGGCCCCTACCCAAAAAAAAATTTAAAACTTTTTTTTTTATTTAATCTGTAAACTTTAAAACTGTCGACCCATTATTTCTTTATTTATTATTATAATTAATATATATTATAATTTAGTTAATATAATAATTTATTTAATATGATTATATATATATATATATATATATATATATTTATTTCATAAAACATATAATTATAATAAATATAAATGTATATATTTAGATATATGATTTATATAAATATAAAACATTCATATATGCAAGCATTTTCTCTTTTTTTGTTTATAAATATATTTGCATAGTATAAGGAATTTTAAGCAAGTTTCTACACAAGTAAATTCAAAGAACCATTTGATTTTTTTCATACAACTTGATATATAATTACAAACATATCCAACTTTTCATTATGTCTAATTTCAAACAAATAATCCATACAAAGAGAATAAGGGTATCTTTTTCCAAAATTTCCATTCAAAAATGCAACTTACAACAAGGTAAAATATAAGTCCTTTTCAACATTCATAAATTCATTTACAAACAACTTTTACATTCCTTACTTTTCCCAAATCTTCATAATCCAATATACAACCAAATAGAGCTCTTTACAATACAATTTTACAAGAATTCATTGCATGAATTACAAACTTTACACTTGAAACAATGGGATAAAATTTATAAATGGGGAAATATTATTTTATTAACATATATGTAAACTCCTCCAAAACTTCAACTTGAACTCCATCTTCTCTTCAATTTTGAATCACAATACAAGGAAGGGGGAGTAGGTGACACTCTCTACCCAACCTTTATTCCAATAAGGAGGAGAAGCCATGCTTCTTATCGTCCCCAGCCCCAAGCATACAACAATAGGGAATGTTTGCAACTTTGACAACTTCACAATTATAATGGCTTCCCAAATAAGACACATATATATTTTTTCAAAACTCATGCAATATATTTAACACTCAATCTATCTTTCAAGCAAGTTCAACAAAGGGTAATTTTCCATTCTTTTCCAAAAAAAACGCATAGAAAGATTTAAATTTTCCTCACAATCACAAATTCTTAATAGTAATCCAAAAGAAGACAAGAACATGAAGTATTCTCCTTATGCCTCCTATGTAGGAAGAGGGTCCACCCAATACCTCAAAAGTGCACTATCAAAAGAAAACACAACACCTTATTTATCCCTATTCAAATGAAAGAATAAAATAGAAAAGTTTTCCCTCCATATAGGTGGAGCACCTCTCCCACACTCCCCTCAACATTTTCCTCAATAACTCCCCTTTTCCTCCACAAAATTAAATCCGTTTCCTTCTCCCACACCATTACGAAAGGAAAAATTCCCATCCCAACATAATACATTCGCAACACACAAAACATACACTCAAACAATCGAACCCAGATTTACTACAAGTCTAAAAGTGGCAAATATCATAGTGGAAGACCACTCAATGAACAATATTAATAATATTACTAAGACCAAACTCCATAATGGAAGTATAAGTGATTTCATTAATGAAGCCTTAACTATATGCAATGGTACCAACATAATTTTCAACATGTATATAGAGAAGGGAACAAGTTTTCGGATGTCTTAAATAACATAGGGGTTTGTATCTATAATTAAATTATGCGATATGATGTTCAAGACACCCCCTCATGAAGTACACTACGATGTCATGAAAGAAGCCAATGCAAATCCCTAGATGGAGGTATTCTCACGTGTGGAGTCCTTAGCATGGGTTTGCGAATGAATTTGTAATAAATTTCCCATTCATCTCAAAAATAAAATATTGGCCTTTCGAATATTATTGGGGAAAGATGTCGGTTTACACCTCTAAAAGTTCTATGTTTTTGTGCTACGGAGAGTTGTGTAAAAGTTTGCTTATATCCGGTTCAAGCTTTGCATTTCACACCCGTCTTTTATTCACACAATGGGTGGAGATACTTTTCATGTTGAGTCTATTTTGATCCTCAATGAAGTAAAATGTTGAGCTCTAGGAAACCCTTAGCATTGAGGGTTTCCCTGATTTTATATAGAGAATTAAGGTTCATGACAAGTTAATTTCTCTTAAATTCATGGAGAACTAGAAAGACGGGAAAATCAATATAAAGGAAAATAGTTTAACATTTATGAGGAGTTTGTTTCCTTTATGAACGGTCCTAGTATGGATGATGATAATTTGTTTAGGAATAAATTTGACAAGGAGGCAGAAGCAAAAATCTTCCTCGATGATGGGGAAAACTTAGAAATCAAGAAGGAAGGGATTTTATGTGATAAAGTTCCGAAGCCATTTGATGATGTAGCACGTATGATGGTTAGGTAAGTAATGTTGGAAGGAATTTTTCAGCGAGTTCCACTTCATCACCTGGTGCTTTTAAACCAATCTTGTCACGAGGCCAAGGTGAGTTTATCTTACTACATTCTACATTCCATGCAAAATTCAATCGACTAGGTTAATTGCAATAATGGAACTATACTCTTTTGCATTAAGGAGTCATTTATCTCACGCACCAATACATTTCTAATGTTGTTTCTATTGATTTTACTCCCCAAATTTCCCCACCTCCCCGTCAAGAGCTGCAAAAATTCATTCTATGAACCCTATGTATTGTGATACTACAAATGAGCCACCTCCCAAACGAGTTCTTAGGAGTATCAAGGGAAAAAAATTCATGGGGTTAATAGTTTTCCTCATGATGTTATGGTCAATGATAAGGATTATGAACATGATTTGTTGAAAAATTCAAGTTGTGAGACATTGAAAATTTATAAGATAATGTGGATTTTATTCTTAAATTTTTCATTTAAAAATCAGCTAATGACTCTATTTCCAACATGAAAGAGGAGGTTAATAATATGGTTAATAAGCTTAACATTGGAAGGAAACAAAACAATATTTTGGCCATTCACAAAGTCATTCTTGACTTGAAGTAAGTGCATATAAGGAAAATCTATGACATTAGTAGGGTCTTGGCTTCTGCGTGGAAGAATAACAAGCTATTCAAAAAGTTCAAGGACTCGAACCCAGGACCCAAAAATCACTACAAACTTGAACCTATACCATGCTCTTCGAATTTCTACCAAATTCTATAATAAGTGTACGTGTTGCGGTTGGTTTGCTTTGCAGTTATTTTACTACTATTTTCATGTTGTTGTGGTGTTGCATTTTGATAGTTTCTCTCATATTAGGGATTTTTGTTGGTAGATGGCCCTTTTCCTAGTTTATATTATGTTTTTGCTTTTGGCTAGGAGTGGTCCCCTTCTTCACATTGGCAAATTTTTTATTTATGTTTATCTCGGTTGTTGACCCACCGATTGTACTTGGGTAAGGTCCCTCAAAACCTTTTTCAATAAATAAAAAATACACTCAAACAATAAAATATTTCTCAATCAAAACATATACAATAATAAATCAATGGGGTAAGACACTACATTTCAATTACAAGCTTAAAATCTTCACACCACAAGCTTCTATACAAGAAAACTCCCCAAAAATCAACTCCCTAAAATCTCCAAGCAAGAACCAAAGAAAAATTCCAAAATGCAAGAGTAGGAATGAGAACAAGTAACCCCAAATACTCCAAATTAACTTCAATAAATAGAAAAGGAGGTGAGGATGATGGGGTGGCTCCATGTAGGATGCCACTTCATCTTTCCTCAATTCCAACTCAACAAGTCAACACACAAAGACCAATGCTAATAAATAAGTAAGCGTGTGACATGCATAAGTATACGTGTTGCGATATGCACTCCATACTTCCAAGGACATATTAAATGAGGTAAGTTGAAAAGTGACTTTATTTACTCATTTTCACCCAACATATGCATTATGAAGGCTAAAATTGACTCCATACTTCATAAGTATGGTTGGTGGGTGAGTTTGAGAGGCAAGGGACAAGGTTAACTTGTCCCACAAGTCTCAAAAAGTGGCCACTAAGTCAAAATTCGAGATAGGGAAAGGAGGAAGAGTACACACTTCAAAATGCAATTAAATCTATTCACATCAAGTAAATATCAAGGACCATCTACCCTATTAAATGCCCAATTTGTCACATCTTCATTTTAGTTTACTAATTAAGTTAAATTAACTAATTAAAAGCATATCAACAAGTACTAATAAAGTGAATAATTTTTTTTTTTAAATGGGGTAGATGAACCATAAAACTAATACCCAATATTTGTAATGCCCACTCCTCTTTGACACTTATTACACTATGATTTTGATTATTGTTGATTAGAGACATTGACATTATGATTATTATATTTTGATTAGTAGGTGATAGACTATATAGACATTTGGATTATTGATATGTTGTGATTCATATTTTGGATTATGATATGCTAGCTGACACTGGTGGAAAATTTTATACATGTTGATTTACATTGTTCTTAATTTATACTAACACATTATATTCATGATGCATTGCCAATGATTGTATGTTAAGATTAATCGTGTGACCTCATTGATGTTAGTGAAATGGTAGGATCAAATTATTGAGAAGAAAATTTAGGCAGTTGATAGAATTGCTTAATTTTGATGATGATTGTTGATTGATATGTCCAAGTTATTTCTCAATGATTTTAATTCAGCGTTGCAGCTAGAGAGGTATTGTTATTTTTAATTGCATGAAAATGATATCACTATAATCCAAAGGGGATAGGGGACTAAGCGTAGAAGAATGTTAAATGTTTTAAACAAGGAAAAATTGATAACTTGTTTTCTATGTGTGTGTTGTTTAATTGTTATGCTTGGTTAAGAGGTTTACCATGAGAGGTGACCTCATGTGTTACGCCATGGGTTTTGATGTTTCCCTCTTTTTAATTTGTAGTATTTATTTTCTGGTGCATGTATCTCATTATTTGTAAAATCTATTCGCTTTATTAGTACTTGCTGATATACTTTTAATTAGTGAATTTAACTTATTAGTAAACAAAAATAAATATGACAAATGGGCATTTAATAGGGTAGATGGTCCTTGATATTTACTTGATGTTGAATGGAATTAATTGAATTTTGAAGTGTATACTCTTCCTCCATTCCCAATCTCGAATGTTCACTTAGAAGCCACTTTTTGAGACTTGTCGGAAAAAGTTAACCATATTCCTTACTTCTCAAAGTCATCCACCAAGAATACTTATGAAGTATGGAGTTAATTTTAGCATTTTTAATGCATTTTTGAGTGTAAAAGAATAAATAAAGTCACTTTTCTACTTACCTCATTTAATATGTCCTTGGAAGGTATGGAGTGCATGTTGGAGTGAATACTTTTGCATGTCATAACATTAATTTCTCATTTATTAGCATTGGTCTTTGTGTGTTGACTTGTTGATTTGGAATTGAGGAATGATGAAGTGGCATCCTACATGGAGCCACCTCATCATCCTCACCTCATTTTCTATTTATTGATGTGAATTTTGAGTGATTGGGGGTTACTTGTCTCATTTCCTACACTTGCACTTTTGGAATTTTGGTTTGGGATTGCATGCTTAGAGATATTGGGGTTGCATTTTGGGATTTTTCATGTGAAGATTTTGGAATCTAAATGGAGAGGTAGGATCTTCACTTATTGTTTCTTCTTTTATATATGTATGTAGTAGTGAAATTTTTTGTTGTTGAGTGTATGTTATGTGTGTTGTGATTGAATTATGTTGGGATGGGTAGATTTACTTTAAGAGTTGTGTGGGAGAAGGAAATGGAGTTATTTTTGTGGAGGAAAAATGGAGTTAGTGAGGAAAATGTGGAGGAGTGTGGGAGAGGTGCTCCACCTATGTGGAGGTAAAAGGGTTTATATGTTATTTTTACATTTGCAAAGGGAGAGATAAGGTGTTGTGTGTGATGTTGATAGTGCACTTGGAGGTATTGGGTGGACCCTCTTCCCACATGGGAGGCATAAGGAGAATACTCCACTTCTTGCCTCCATTGGGCTTACTATCAAGCCTTTATGATTATTATGAAAATGTGAATCTTATTGTGATTGTGATGAAAAAAATGCAAAACTAATCTTGTTGAGCTTGAAAATTGTGATTGAGTGTTGAAATATTGCATGAGTGTTGAAAATATGTATGTGTGTATTTTGTATAAGCCATTATTTGTGATGTTGTTAAAAGTTTCAAACATGCCTTATTGTTCTATGGTTTGGGTTTGGGCGCCAATAAGAAGGATGGTCTCTCCTTTTATTGAAATATAGGTTGGGTGGAGAGCGTTGACAACTCTCCTTTCTTTGTATTGTGATTCAAATTTGAAGAGATGAAAGAGTACAAAGTTGAATCTATGAAGTTGGAAGATGATATTGATATGAAGACTTGTATATTTGAGCCTATGGAAGAATTCCTATGTTGTAAATTTGGCCATGTTGTTTCCACTTAGAGTGGAAGGCTTGTAACTCTTGCATTTTAATGGAGTAGTTTCTTGTAAATGTATTTATCAACCTTGTATTATTATAGTTGAAAGAAGGAATTTGAAGTAGCATTGTAATTGAAATGAAGTTCTTTCAAATCTGGAATTTTATTTAAAAGTTGTATTATGATTTCAATTTGAAAGGAATGGTGTTCTTGTGTGGAAAGTGAATGATGCTTCCATTTTCAGTATGGTTGAAAAATTTGAATTTGAAATGAGAAAGAAGAATTTTTGTTAAATATGTTATACCTTTTATCCTCACACATTAATATGTAAAAAGGAGTGATTGGGTTGCGGTTATAGTCAAATTTTATACAATATTATAACGAGAAAAATTACACATTTAGTGTTTTATACCAAACACGTTCACTCCATTTTCTTATTGTTAGTTTGAATCAAAAGGATATTGGTGGAACTATCACACATATATAGAAATATATAATTTTATATAAACCACATAAGATTTAATATTATGTTTATATATGTAAACTTGATTAGTGGAGAACTTAAAATTAAATAACACAAAAAAATACACACAATTATAAATATATAATTTTATACAACTTTATAAATAAATTTATATATTCATATGAATAATAATAAAATATATATATTTAATGATACGTACATACTATATATATATATATATATATATATATATATATATATATATATATATATAAAATGTGTGCATTGTGTAAAACCCAAGTTTATATTTAAAATAAGAAAAGGGGGTTCTAATATTGTTTGGGACCGTGACCCATAGTTGGTTTGTTTTTTTATAAACAAAAGTGAGGTGGGGCAACGCCCACCCCAAACCCCTTTTTCTTAAATAATACAGTGGGGGTGGGGCAACTCCCACATTAAATACAAACTCCATTTTGCCAAAGTGGATTTATCAGAAGCACCAAAATTACCAACACAAAGAATAACGCAAAGTGAAATACGGGATAACTTTTTTTTGACTTGCTTTGACCTAACACCGACACAACATGTCGCCACCGAATTACAACCAACACTTGGAATCATTTGTTACTGGGGAAGACCACAAGGTCGCATTTTAAACGTTCACACTTATCAAGGACAATTTATTTTTCTTTTGACAAGACAACATGAAAGTCCAATCCACACTGACACACTCACGGCTGGGCAAGCCACGTAAGAAATGGTTAGGGTTTATTTATTTTTGTAAGACACCCTTTAGCTCATGACTTAAGTTTTCAAAGGAATCAATATATGGTTTGCACAAATTCATCTCACCAACTGAGTTAATTTCTTAAACACCGTAGAGTAGTTCACTTAAAGTCTTCTCCTACTTACTAAATCTTAATATCTTCCGAAACTAACCATTGTTTTCCTTTAAGCTTGTTTAAGGGTTCACCCCAAAGGGATAGTGTTCGCTAGTTTAGCTAGGGGTATCAATTTATAAATGTTTACCTCACAAGGGCGTTTTCATTTTGATCACTCATGGAATTATTTGATTTCAAATAGATCACCTTTACATTTATTTGTTGAATATAAAATTATTATTTTTGTTTAGCTTCTTTAAGGGTTAACTGACTCATTTTACTTTACTTATAAAATATTGTCGCTAAGTCTTAGAAAGATTTAACTTAATAATTTATTCTCAAGATCAAAGTTTTACAATACTCTTATCAATGTAAGGATTAAATGTCATTTCTCACAAGGATAATTTCAAGCTTAACTGCACAAGAACAAGACACTTTATTTCACCGTTACCAAACAATACAAGGCAAGAGGTCATACCAAATCTCTTTACAAGCAATGTTACACAATTTACAACACATTGGACATTTTTACAAGGAACTTCATAATGGTACAGATGAAACTTTTACACTCTTTTCTTCTAGTCTACTCGCATAATCCATCTGCACAAATATTAACTAAAGTCAGTTCGCAAGAACTGAGCATGTTAAGGCTACACAATGCAATAGTAAGCTAACAATTAGCAATATCAAGAAAGGAATATTCTAAATTCAGAAATGGATTAAAACACAACTCACAACTCCAATATTAATCTCATGAGAGAGAAAACTAAATCATCCAACAAGGAGAAAGTCCAAATACTAGTAAGAACAAAATTACATAAATCGAGGCAAGACCTTATGGGTTGGGAACAAGAGAAAGTCAAGAGTGTTGATATCTCCTTCATGTAATGCTATGGGTTACGTGATAGGAATCTAAAATTTACTCCATCCAACTAAAGGGGTCCAAGAGAAGACAAGCGTACTAATAATGATCGTAAAGCTGAAGCAAAAATGACGTTATCCAATTCTTCCGGGGGCTCCAAAGTAATATGGGTTCGATGCCTTAAAAGAACGCAACTATAGTTTTGGTTTTAACCAAGGAGTTTACCACTACCTCCTTATCGGATTTCTTAAAACGTAGTACTAGTTAACCAAAACAAATCCACTTTTCCAAAGCGTCATTTGAAAGAGACACAATTAAAGGGTCATTATTCTACCAACAAACCTATCCTAATCGTCAACTTCTCTACATAATATAAGGAAGACTAAACCTCCAAAAGTCGTTAATATTTTTTTTTTAATAATCCAGACAATGTCAATAAACATTAAAATAAAAATTGATTTCCCTAACAAGGCCGCAAAACCGGGACCTTTTTGTAACCAAGTTTCAAGTATATGGTATTCGAGTTCGAAAACAAAGGGATTCGATACGCAGAGGGCAAAACACCAACGATGCCCAGACTCAAAAGACCTTACCACGAGTACAAGCACAAACCAAGAACCAACGCACATAGCTATCAGAAGGTTACGCAGGTGCATCAGAGCCTAGAAGTTCTATGGGCTCCTCTTGCCAAAGGTATAGAAGATGGAAAATTTTACCCGATCCATGTGGGCTTATCGAGGAAAAGTCTTAGCAAATATCAAACAGATAAATATAACAGCCACCTATGATATTATCACTGAAATCAGCTGTCATCTAACAGGAAACGAGTTCACGAGTCCAATACCATGGATTCACCTAAAACTTTTGTTTCAAATTCATGCTAGTAATAGGTCTTTGGACCCTTAATAAAAATTGTAGAAATTTCATTCAGTTAAACTTACAATGTTTCCCCTTGCTTTAATCAAACAAGAGTTTACATCAAGAAATAGGTATAGTAATACTCTCAACACGTGGAGGCCAAATAGATGCCAGGTTATCCCTCATCTAGACTAGGTACAATAAATAACCATGTACAGTTCTAAAACAAACCCCAAATGCCATTTTCTAATCAAACATAAAGTAAGGAATGCCCATAGGCTTAAACAAGTTTCAGACACAACGTCACTATTAATGCACCTTTTAGCAAAACAAGAGAGCCTTAAACAGGAAATGCGTATTTATTCAACCAAAAGAGGTATGTAGGCTTAACCTTCTATTTAGTAACCTTCAATTATATTTACCATCATGAATTATTTTTAAAAGAAAGTCATATAAGCAAACAAAACTCAAATAATGTTTCCTTCCCTACGAACTAGATTGCATCACTCAAAATTTGCAGTAACCCATTTAGACAAACATGAAATAGAGTAAGCTATAAGGGAGGAAAGAACATTCCAAGCAAAACCAGCAAAATTGGATCGAGATTTAAAGGAACAACCAACACAATCAAGCAGTGATACAAACAACCACGAAAACATTTGTCTAGGCGCTATTCAGTAGGAAAGAAAATTCATTTCAAGATACTGAAAGAAGGGAGAAAACTATTACAAGGAGTAGATTTAACATGCCTGGTTTAAAACGCCATCTCCATATGCATATGATTGTTTCAATGCCGTTGCTTGCCTTTAACCCAAAGTGCTCTGCGAGCTCACGCTTGCACCACATTCACGCGTTGAAAAACAGCTACAAACCAACCCCATGTTTTGAAGCTCGACACGAGACATAATGATTACACCATGCTCCCGGCTGGGTAGGCATCTACCATGATGAAACACAACCTTTTCCTTCATTAGATTTGGGGACAACATCAAAATCTCGATGAAAACATTCACTCTCAACTCTTGTATTTTCTATAATTCTCAGTCCAATTCTCAAACACCTTTCTTATCTATTTAATCATGATTCCACACAACACTAACTCACTCTTCCAAAGAACCTCGAGCCACCCCTTCGACTTCCTAAGTTGACCTTTCCATCTTGAAAACTCAAGAAGGTCGAGTTCACCTTTCCTAGCAAGTTCAAGAGACAGAATGTCAAAAGACAAGAACTATCTTTTGCACTTCTTCATCGAGTTAGGAGCATTTTGAGGGATTAGATCTCGATAGAGACTCACCAAACTTCTAACAATGACCCAAGTTTGAATTTAGAAGCGTGAACAACGTTTGCTTCCCATTATTGAGATATATACCTGTCTTTAGCGTCTACCCGACCTGAGATTCGAACTTCAAGAAGATAATGTTGCCATTCTACAAGATTCCGAGCTTTAACGTCTTCCTTAAGCATTTATAGACTCAACCTTTACCTATTTTCTTGAAAAGCTGATACACACTTTCGCATTCGGGTTCTTTTTTTGTGTTTTGAAAGGCTTTGAGCCAACGAGGACCCCCTTCATGTTTGATTATGCATAATGATGGAAGAGTGGCCTTACTCAAAACAGTTCCATTACGGGGTTTGATTAACCAATTTGTTGAAAACCTCAAAACATAAACTCGCACATAAAAAAAAAAGACAACTCATACGCTTGCTCAACCACCGAGAAACGTATTTAACATCCTTTCCACCGAACTTCGAGTTTCCTTTTTGCATAAAACAATCACATAAACTACAAATCATGGAGATAACTTACATTATGGTTACCAACAAATTTATTCAAACTCCTGAGGAAGCACTTCAAAGTTCGTTTGCTCAGCGGGTCCAGAGAAAATATCCTGCTACCTTCATCTCCCAAGACGTTTTCTCAACATTGCAGAGATCTCCGTGTACACTCAGGTGTGATCTGTCACCTACACAAAAGCATGCACCATTTTATTGCTCGCCTAAATATAGTGACTCGTTTGCCAAGATGCTCATATAATTGCAAAGCAAAAAGTGCTTCATGAATATTCTCGATATGATACGATCCACACGTGAGAGATTCTCTTCCATGCTACAAAGATAAGACAAGTAAAGTCTCAACAGAGAATCTCTGTAATAAACTTACCATCGGGTCTCCTGACAACACTCTCACCGTCACTTAATCGGATTTGATAAAAACTATCTTGAAGGAGAAAGCCGAACCGAGGATGCATTCAAATCGAATGAAAACAACATAGTTGGACGAACTTCTTGTTGAGGCGCCCAAAGGCTTCTATCGAATCAGTAGCCGCCAGCTTGCCTAGCTTATTTACCGCATTGCAGTAGCACCGCTGTGGATCCTCGACAAGAACACACCCGCAAAGCATCCAATGAAAGGGGAGGAAATGCGCCTACTTCACCAGCATTTGCGTGGCTTCATCTAAAACCACCATATCTAACCCATGGCTAGGCGTACTGGAAACAAAAACATCCCAATACAAAAGAAAAAGATTAGTGAACGCAAATCTCAACCTCACCAAAAAACTTGCCTCAAGATTTGATCGAGCTTCTTCCATATTGGATCTCGCCACTCCGGATGAAGCGACTTTCCAAAATGAAAAGGTAAGACAGTCGATTAAACTTTATCTCGTTCTTCTACTACAACTACGAGATTTTGCAACAGCCGATCATGGCTGTGGTCGCGTGCAACCCGAACAGACTGGACAGAACACCAAAAATGGTTAACCCGCCAACACGCTGCCCTTGCAACACCTTCACTGTCACTTCGTCGATTGAGAACATAACCAGAAGGGGAGAAACCCGAGTTTGAGGATGCAGTCGAACTGAACAGATAACAACATAGTGGACGACCTGCACGTTGGAAGCGCTCAAGACAGCTTCTGCATTGAGGTTGCGTGCACGTTGTGGATTTTGCAACAACTGAACATCAGGATCAATACCGGCGGTGCCTTGGGATCGCCCTGCAGCTGTCGCACCTCACTCTCACTGGAAACCACGGATTTTCTGGGATATGTTTTGACTTCTCTGCCCTGTAGCGGCTGCACAAAGACAGATACTTCTTCACGGCACCCTCACTGCAAGATTTCAGTTCCACGCTCCACGAGGCGATGCATAGGCTAGAGGCGTCTTTGTGATACAGCATTGTGTGGTTTAATGCATTTGGTAGAGATGCGATAAAATACTCAAGCGCCCCATCTCTCATTTGGTCAAGCAAATAAAATATGGCAGGAGGCCATACACTCCTCCACGCACCCCCCACTTGCCAGGGAAAAAAAAAAAAATAAAAAAGAAGCCTTCAACCCCACGCCAACCAAAGGAGATTACAGACATTTAAGAAGTGACATGATATGTCACCCATCCGCCAGCTCAGCAAGGTAAATTGCAACGAGGCACTACATTTACCACTAGTCAAACCGCGGGTGCATCCCCTTTTTAATCGAGCCTAGCCTTAAAACGTATAAGGTTGAGCCTATAAAACAAATTATATATATATATATATATATATATATATATATATATATATGCATTTGTTTTCAATTATTTTTATAAAACCAGATTAATACATTGTGGCTCAGAGGAATGTGGCCCACGTAAATGATTCTCTCTCTCTATATATATATATAGAGAGAGAGAGAGAGAGTAGATGCAATGTATGAATCGGGTTTTATAAAAACGACAAAACACACACACACACACACACACGTATATATATATATATATATATATATATCTTGAATATACATCATTTTGTACTTAGAAATGAAATTGGGCAAACATTGCCCATAACCCCGATTTGGGTAGAACCACCACAAAATACAATAGTAAAATGTACACTTGTAATAACCCTTGGAGGGCATGTTCAACTCAAAACCTCCATCGAGATTCCTAAGCTTTCATGGCATCTTTCCTCTCCTCCTTTCAAACCTGCAAAAACAAATGAAATGAAAGATTAGGAAAAAAAGTGTGAATACATAAAACTTCAAGGATAATTATGGCTTTTATAGAAAATTCTAATACCTAAGGGTCCAAAAGGATTCAATCTAAGGGTGGATATTTAATCCCAAAACTTTAAGTTGGTGGCATTTTCATGGGAATTGGGTTTAAATAAAATGCACGGGTAATAGGTTAATGGGGCCACCTCATGCTTATTAAGTTAGAGAAAATTGTGACTCTTGTGGGTATGGCTTGATAATTAATGAAATTGGGCATGGCTTTAGTGGTTGAATAAATAATATTGAGCATGGGTTTTATAGATAATGATAAAGGAGGATTAATTTAATTAAAAATAAAATGTATAGTAATATAGTAAATAATGGGCATGGGTTCTAAGGTTAATAGGTGATATAGTCTTACACAAACTTAGTAAAATGATTAAATTATGAACTCTAGAAAAATTTACTTTGGGTAAAGAAATGTGATTAAAATAGTCATGATTTAAATAAATTTTAAAATATTTAATTATTCATTTAATTCGATTATCTTACGAATTGTAGAAGTAAATAAACGAACTATTATTTGAGCACATTTAATATTCATAACCCGTGAGACTTTGTTTAAACAAAAATAATTTCCCACAAATTTTCCCTAATAAATTAATAGTATTTGAAGTAGTTTTAGAGATTCATTGTTGTGGGAATTACATAATTAAAAGAGGGAAACATTACAACCCATGGACACACACATGAGGTCACCCCCCATGGGAAACCTCCTAACCAAGAATAACAATTAAACAACACACACATAGAACACAAGTTGTCAAATTGGCCTTGTTGCAAACACCCAACATTCTTCTAGGGTTGGTCCCCTAGCCCCTTCCGGTGTATAGTGATATCATTTTCTTGCAATCACAAACAACAATACCTCTTCATCCTCAAGGCCACATCAATAACATCAAGAAATAACACATACATATTGATCAATAATCATCATCAAAATCAAGCAATTCTATCAACTGTCTACAATTTATAATTAATTCGATTCTACCATTTTACTAACATCAATGAGATCACAAGACTAGTCCAAACATCCAAACATAGGCAATGTGTCATGAATATAATATGTTAGTATAAAATTAGAACAATGCAAATAAACATGTATAAAACTATGCACCAAAGTGTCAAACTAGCATATCATAATAAAAAAATATAATTCACAACATATTGATAATCTAAAGGTCTATATAGTATATCACAAAATATAATAATCATAATTTCAATGTCTCTAATAAACAGAAATAGAAATCATAGTAGATAAGTGTTGAAGAGTAGTGGGCATTACAATATTTTGGAATAACATTCAACATAAATAGCTTGAATGCTTAGCTAAAAATATCTCCATTTACATATTGGGCTCATTAATAATATGTTTCAAAAAAAAAATCAGGTTAAGATGAAATTAAATATTAAAACATTTATTAAATTATTTCCAAAAAAGGATTAATGGGTAATAAGGTTGGGCCAAATATAATCGACTGACATAACGATACAAAAAATATTTTTTATGTACAAATTTTTTAGAATAAAAATCAATTATTTTTCTATCTAGATTTTCTCAGACAAACCATTAAATCATTAGCCATTGGCAACCTTCACCGCTTGATAATAGTTACTGACACCCAATGGGACAAGCTTGAAGCGCCTTAAAACTTACTTTTAATAGGTTGGTGTGTTCTTGTTAAAATTTCAGATTTTGGAAGCATATAAAAGCACATCTAATGACTCCATTTGGTCTAAACATCCCAAATATCTAAAATTGTAGACCTTCTCCCCATCCATTTTCATCCATTTTTTTTCTATATATTGATTTCTCTTCCATTCTATGAAGTGCTGCAATCATGACATCATTTCCATCATGGAATTCACACTGCGACTAAAGCATCAATGCAATCCACCTCCATCGCATTTCTCAACTCCTCCAAATCAGTGTTATGAGCAAATCCAAAATCACATGGCTACCCGTATGAGTAAAGTACTGTGATTAGTTCGACTATGGAGCTGACAAGAGGGATATGCATGAAAAGAAATCAATTGCATGGAGAATGTTGAATGGCATGAGAAGATTCAAAAGATGGATGCATGTACGCTGGTGTAGCCAAGGGCCTTTGCTCAAATGAAAGCATTCATAATAGGCTATGGGACACCTTTTCCATAGGTTAGCCCTATGCCAAGACATTTCAGCCCATAGCAGAAGCTTGATTTCATGGTTGAGATACTACCTCACTTCAGATAGTGACCGAGTGGACCGATGAGAAAGCCTACGAACTTGGTGTCAAGAAACCTCACAATGGGTAAGTCCTACACCATCATCTAGTAAGTTTCTCTCCATTCCCCAAGCAACACCATCTCAACCTGAGCTTCAATTTCCAAGCTTCCCATCCATTGCTTCCATTGTGGAATCCTTTTCTCCATCTAGTCTCCCATCCCACCTCAATTTCTCCGCCTTTTCCCTTCCAAACCCAATTCACCTCCACAAGAGAAAAAGTAATAACTTCCCTCCATCACAAATAAAACAATAAATAGTGGATACCCCACCCACCGGCCTTCCTTCCACTTTCCCGAGTCTATGTTGGGAAGAGACTCACAAATCCACTTGAGGGAAGCAACAAGAAGAAAATTCAAGAAAAGAAGAAATGATTAGAAGTTTGGTAAGATTGGCTCTTAAATTTGGGATCGATAAAATCCTTGATGGAGAAACCCTAGAGGAGACCGAGGTCAAGGCATAAGTGGTGGAAGCTTTGTACATCACATAAGTGAGGGAAGAAGAAGATACTCGAAATCAAAAAGAGGATGAGTGCATCTAAGGGCCGTGGAGCAGGGGATAATTTTAGTGACGAATATTTGTAATATGGCAAAAATTTCATTTTAGGAAAATTTGAAAAGGTGATTTTTTGGAGCAGTCAAAGTGTCTGTTTGCCTAAAATATACAAGATATTTTTTTGGGGTCGGCTTCGCCTTCATTTGAAAACATCTCCTATAAAAACCTAGGTGATTCAGGATAGTGTAGTATACCCTCAAGTAGCTTACCAAATTACCAATACCGTGAAGTTTGAACTCACATACTCTTAAGCACCCAGAGATTGATTGTTAGCTTTGTTAGGGTTAGTTTTGACGTCTTACTGAGGGGATATAGTTGATGTGTGATAAAGAGTTATTACGCGCAGACGCTGCGCGACAAGGAGATATTGCACTCGATTGCGACAAAGGAATAGATTTTACGTGCGGCGAGATAGAGATAGTTGACACGTGACAGGCATAGGCGTAGTTGGACGACAACAAGGGTAGAGTTGACACACGATAGTGACCTCGTTGATAGTGGACGCCGTGATGCGCGATGGTTTTTGGATTGACGCTGACAAAGGTTAGTTGTTGACGCACTGTCGCTACTTGGTTCTTTTCTTACTTGGGACTCTTTAGAATAATGGAAGGACTAGTCTTAAAGAATGTGAAGACCTAAAAGTAACTAAGAAATCTCGAAATCGATCTTCAAGTATTTTGGAAACTCTACGGATACGATATTGAAAATACCATCCATATAGATGCCACCAGAAAGAATCGAATACTGATTGTGTGGAAGGTATTATTGAGGTGGACATGCATTCTACACAGTATCAAAGTCAAAAAAATGACACCTACGATAATATGCCAGATCTTGAAGATATTGTTCTTGTTGGGGTGCAACCAGAAGTGCATCAAGATATCACACATACAAATACTCAGTAAAATGGAACACAAAAATCAAATTCAAATTTCGGTCCAAGAAAGAGGAAACCAAGTGATTGTGATATTGCTCAAAATTCTACTCAAAAAAGTAAAACATTGAAAATGAACAAGAATATGTGGACCATTGGCAGGAATGTCATACAAGTTTGATTAGGCAGCTAAATTTCCATTTATCAAACATGTACAATCATCTAATTCTAAATAGATCCCATCGAATGTACATATACAATATGTATGTAGAAATTGGGAAAGCAACAAAAATGTAAATGAAGCTGGACACTATAGAAAAACATTGTGGAAAACAATATTTGACTATAACGGGGGTGGATGGCCAGAAAATCAAAACACACAGGTGGAAAACTGAAAAAGAATGCATGCATGTTAGATACGTAGCGGAATATGAGGCAGAGCAGAAAAAACACAGACATCTCTTGGAAAAGGGAGGAATGATCACATCACATATTGGTAAGATGAATCAAACAAATCTACATGCAAAACTCATACAATTCTCTACTCTATTTCACATACTAAAAAAAGGAAGACCGATTTCGGATTTCCTCGATTTCAAAGTTTTGTATCAATATAATGGAATGTTAAATGTACCTCAGTCTCATTGGTCTAAAAGTAGTGGATGGGAAATGGCAAAATGCCTTTGATGATAGAGAAGGAAGATTTGAAAGAGAATGTAAAAAATCAAAGTTTATCTCTCTTAAATTGATGAAGTGGCAAGATTCACAACAATGTATGGGTATGTATCCACATCTATACTTTAGAAAATCATATAAGGACACCTCATCCATTGGGTGTTATGAAAATGGTTAAAATGCAATGCCGAAAACCTACATAAAATCTTTGTTTCTCATTTGAAAGATATTGTTGGAATGACTGATTATGAAATTGCTACGAAGTTGGTATGCGTTGGAGCAGATGGTGCATCTATCATGCAGGGTCACCAAATAGGGATGTGTGTTAGATTACAAACAACAGTGGCCCCATATATGCTACCAATTCCTTTGTATGGCTCACGAGAATGAATTTAGCATATAAAATGGTAGCAACCATGAAAATGTTGCTAAATTAGAAGACCTTATAAGAGAACTTCATGCTTATATGGCAAGCGAGCCCAAAGTGATTTCTTGAGTTCCAAAATTTACAATTGGAATTACAGATGGCAAAAAACTTCGAAAGATGTTGAGACTAGATGGATCTCTTTGTATGAACTCGCATGCAAGAGTTCGTGAGGAGTATCCTTCGTTGGTTGGTTTCATGCACAAATATCATCATGAAGTTGATAGGGTGAGGACTTGTTGTTCCGTTTAAGCTGATTTGGAGACATTGCTTACATTGGTTGGTATTCTTCTAATGTTGCAGGAGATCAATACTTGATGAAGCATGCACACGGAAGATTAATCTATATTGTGGATTTTATATGGATGAGAAAATGGTATGTCAAAGTCTTGATATCTTGTAATGTTCCCAAGATAGTTTTGATACACCTATTTTTGAGAATTGAAAGCTTTATTAGATCTTAAAAATCCCAAAGTAACTATTTGAGATTTAATATCATGATCACCTCTGCATCATCATTATTAATGGGAGGGACATACCACGCACATTTGTAAAACGTCAAGATATTACAGATTGGAGAATGAGAAGATGTTCTCGTGACACGTAATCTCTTTGAGTCATTATAGTTGAAACAAGAATAAAGCTTAAGAAAATTTTAGAATCTTATCATAAAAAATTAGAGAACGTTTCTCCAAAGATAAAATTCTTGAAGCCATGTGTGTGATGAATCCTAATTTTTGGAATACTGAAGGTGGTCATGCTGACTTTGTAAGAAAGCATTTCCATAAATCCATGGGTTCAATAATGGAACATTTCGCAAAGACTTCAGAGTTCAAGGGTATGGAAATCAAAGGTATCTTGAATGCTGATTTATTAAAATTTCAATCAACAAATTTTACAACAACAATGAAGAACCAATATAAAAATTTAGGCGAACCTTTTGAAAGTGGTGCTATTACAAGGCTGTGGTGAGGAATCTATCAAAGTTCTATCTTACAAGAAGATATCAATGAATATTTCAGATTATATGAGTTATGCCAAACAATGATTTTAGGGTCTGTGGAGGACGAAAGGGTTTTAGTGCATTATCATTTATAAAATCAAAAGCGAGAAACAGTTGGATAAAAATATGGAAAGTTGCATGAGGTGTTATGTTTCTCGATACTCCATGGAAACCTTTCCTTTCGGCGAGCAATTACGCATTGGAATTCCCTTTGCGAAAGAAGAGGTGTGAATAATACAATCTACAATTACAACTATTCTCACCGTTGAGAGTGTTATTGGTGCATCGTCACACTCTATAGAAGAGAACATCGAGTTTGAAGAAGCTATTGATAATGGATTGTTTCAACTTTAAATAGTTATCTTCTTCACCTTAATCTTATTGTTTGTCACTTTACATTTTCAGCTCTTGTTATTATTAAAGATGTTACAGTCTACATATTTGCATTTATTTAAATACAATCTTTTTACTTTTTTGAAAACTTGGGTTGACATCCATCGAGAAGCTCTTGTACTTTCGGACCGATAATGTAATGGAATATGTTGAGTGTGAACTTTATATTGTATAAACTCCATATATCTAATTTCTTCACTGATAATTAGATAGAATATACAAAAAGCATAAACTCCATATACAATCTAAAAATTGTATCAAATCCAAGCAATCAAAATTAAAGATTATATAGTATTTCAAATTTTAAAAGGCTATCAAATCTAGATAATAAAATTCAAATGCCATGACCACAACATTCAATGTTACAAATTATCAAATATAGACTCAATATTTAAAGTTTCCACACTCAATAATAAAAGTTTTAACCCTCTTTTTTAGTATCCATTTCAAATCTCCTGTGCTCCTTTCCCCAATGGTTTCTTCCCATGTGGTTATACCCCTTTCCCCAACAAAGCAGAAATAACCCTAGAACTTATAAGATCTTCAGCAACACTTGTCATATTTTTAAAAATTCTTTCTTCTTGCTTTTTCGCATCTCCATGGGACAAAAATTTGGATCAGCTGTTGCCTTAGCTTTGAATAATATTTCAGGGTCGAAGCCGTGCTCTTTAATTATCCGCTTTAGTGTATTGTTTTGTTTGTTAACCAAAACAATATTTTCCTTCAAATTCTTCGCTACGGATAAACTGTTCTTCATTGTTTCCAAGTGAACTTGGAAAACCTTTTCTTGACTCTTCAAATTTTCATATTTCAACTACACAAAAAATAATGTCAATTCAACATATTACTAAAAAAAGAAAATTTAAATTAACAAAAATATTGTTTGAAAGTGATAATACTTACGACCGCTCTATCTCTCTCGGCATTTGCAATTGCTACCAAATCCTTGTCCTTAGACCATTTGTTAAAATATGCCTAGGCCTCAGCACTAATATTTTCCAATTTGTTTAATGTCTTATCCAAAATGTCGTCTTTATAGTTTTTGTTATACGTGATAGTCCCACTTCTTACTTGGGTAAGTAAGGAATCCATCTTCGTAGGTTGATTCTAGACTGTAGCGTATAAACTATCCCTTTGCCAATAATTTTCAAAATGACTAATAATCTCATTGATAAGTACTTTAGCCCTTCTCTCCCATTCTATGAGTTGATTGATATGAGGTAGAATAAACTCACCGACATGGGATTGACAATCATAACCAATTAAGTTCTCCAAAAGGAAAGGTAAAGCTATTCACCATCTATTTGATGAAGATGATCTCTTTGGATAAGTATGGGGGCTTCGGCTAGATCAACTACTACTTGTTTTTCTGCCTTTGGGTGGCTTTGATCCTATTTGTGATAAAATTAATCAAGATTCGAGATAAATAAATTTAAATTTAAATGTAATTAAATATGGTAAAGTATGTTGAAATTGAAGTATACCTGCTTTGGCCTTGAATCATCTCACGGGTATTGAAAAAAAAACCGGTTGGGTCATTGCTTTATCAATGCTCAAATAATCTTCATCTAAATTTATATTATTCAAAACCAATATGACCATTACATTGGGCAAGCCACCAAGTGAGAGGTTGGAATTCGAAAGGAGGAGGCAATGTTTAGTGTCTCCATTAGGGGCGGAGCAATTGGCATGCGTTTACCAATGTTATTTTTCTGTTCCTCTTTTTGGCATTTTAAATATTATTGGTTGAGGGGAATTCGGTGCGGTGTTTGAGCGATAAGGAAAACAATGTGCTAAAAGTTTTAGAGAAAAAACATGAAAAACTAGAAAACAATCCAAAAAGGTAAAAACTATGAAATTAAGCGACGTAGTATTCAAAAGTTGTACCTTGTTGTTGAGGGTAGTTTTTCGCGGTGCTAAGGGTGACCATGTAGGAGTAGTATTTGGTGGTTGTTGAGAAGATACGAATGTATGTAACTATATTGAGTGAGTTGGGGAAGAAATTTGAGTTTCGAAACACGAGTATGGTCTAAAGTCCCCTATGATGTCATCAACATTGAATTTTATGTCAATTCAATTGGTTAAAATTTAAATTGGAAAATAAAAATACAAATTTGGAATTTGAAAATAATATATGAGAAGGTATTACTTCTCTAGCATTTAAAAATTAAAACTATTGAGGGTTCGGAGAGGAGTGAGCTTCCATTTCAGATTGGGAATCTCCCGAAGCCTCAACATGTGATGTTGGCCTCTTCCTCTTGATAATGCCTTTTTTGGGGAAGGGATTCAATAAATCTTCTCTGCAAACAACTTGTAAATTGTTAATACATGCACAGTGTAATGTGAAAAATACAAGTACATGCTAAATAGTTTATACTATTGTTCTTCAAATGGAATTGAAAACTTCATCAACTCCTCATCGGTGCGCAAGTAGGAATTGGTTTGTCTTTTAAATTTAAAAGAGCCTCGTAATAAATGCCAAGGAGATAGTTTGTGGAATAAATGACAGGTTTTTGAAAGCTTTGAATTTGTTATGTCATTTCTTATTTTTTATAGATAAGGTGCACAATCAAATTTTTGTTTTGAGATAGTGGCAACTATGTATCTGAATGGTGATTTGGTATATTTGTTTGCCGACCTCTACAAAACTATTCTAGATTGAAAAAGGAAATCATTGCAGTAAGAAAGTGGTGTGTAATTTCTTTCGTATCCACACCACGCCTAGATTTATTGACATGAGCTACAAATGCCAAAAAGCGTTGGGAATTAATATTAATTTATAACACTAAATTGTATCACAATAAAAAATAGAATAAAAATGATGAATGAAAATTAATTATACTTACAATCAACATGGAAATCAAATGTTGATTCGAGATATTTCTTGTCGTCTTCTAAGAGTGTTGCCTTTATTATAACAATTGGTAAATTTCTGAACAAAAGGCCCATAAACCGATCGATGTCATTTTCTTTGATACTAAATTGAAACATCGACCATCGTTCGAAAGTAACATAAAAAGGCCATCCTCTGTATTGTAATACGAGATAAGGTAATTCAAAATATCTAGATCTATTTTGAAATGAGGCATGTCAATGAGCCCACTAAACTCACGCATCGATCAAATATTTATATTCGGAAGACATCTTTAAAATAGTATGGATGTGGGGGCACAAGGATTCCTATAGATGATCTTGCCCATGGATGGACAGAATCTCTTCTTGATTTTTTTATCTTGAGCTTGCCATTGGGAAGAACTTGAAGTCACCATTGTAGTTGTGCTTGTCTTTGACAATGAGGGATTCCTATAAAAAAAATCGAGAGCCGGAAAGTGTAAATGAGAAAATGACCAACGAAAGTGAATTTATAGGTCAAATAAAGCTTCAATGGCCTTTGTTGACATGCGTCAATGGCCTCTATTGATGCGCGTCAATGGCCTCTATTGATGCGCATCAATGGACTCGATGACGTCGCGTCAGCAGAGGTAATTGGGTGTGCATCGATAGAGGCCATTGATGTGCGTTAGCAGAGGCCATGATGCGTCAACATAGGTCATGACGAGTGTCAACTATGGCACTGACGCACATCAAAAGAGTCATTGATGTGCATCAATGATCCCAACTTACGCACGTCACTAACCCTTGTTGATGCGCGTCAATGCCTGCTGATGCGTGCGTCAACGAGGGTTATGACGTCGTATTGTCACGCGTCGAAAGGTGCATCGGTGTCCGGAACTCTAGTTTCTCTCGCTCAAAAAACCGGAAAATTTTTGGTTTGGAATTCTATCAAATACACCTTTCGCTGAAACTAGTTCCAGGGATATTCGCTAGGTATTTTCCACCTACAACTTTCTACAGAGGTTTCTTAAAATGAACCCTATTGTGGAGGAGAACCATACATTTTTAGAGGCTTCAAACTAAAAGAAGGCCATAGAAGAACCTTCATTCTTCCTCCCACTTATCCCCTTTGAGCTCTAATGTTGAAAAGAGTTTGAGCTTTCAAACTTCATGTAAGAGGTTGAGCACACTATGGAAGAACCTTCATGGAACCATGGTGAGAAAGTTGTAGATAAAGAGGACACTATGGAAGAGGTCGAGCACATACAACAAGAAAACAAGGAGGAAAATTATCTTTCCGACTTGAAGATTACTTTAATGGAGAAGAGCCCACCGAGTTCACATCATTTACTTCTCCATCGTATACCTTCCAAGCACAAGGGATATTTTCATGTGGAAGAACATCCACATACAATAACCTCGCACTTTATAAAAGCCTTTCTGGAACCAATGTTGGAGGATCTAAATCTTCCATTTTCTTCTCAAGAGGAGGAAGGAAACAAGTGATGGCGCCATGCCCACACCTAGTCATCAAGGCAGAGGATAAAGCTTCTTGCAGAGGAAATGCAAGGAAAAAATCAATGTGAAGGAAGCCTCTTTTTCAAAAACATTTACAGGAAGACTCCATTCTTGGAGTTCATTATTTGTAATATAATATGAGTTGGTTAACAACTCATATTATTAATTGTTAGGTTTTTTATTATATATGTGAAGTTGTTAATAAACAACTTACGTATATAGGAAATGTGAGATATTTGTGGGTTGGGTAGTTCAAGTAGTTTCCTATATTCTAGGGATGTAAAATCCTATTTATATGGGTTAAATAATATATTGAAGATGTAGTGTGTAGTATTATTATGGAATATTATTCAAGTGTATAAATCGTATCAGAGTGACGGTGTTATGCTTTTTATTTGGTTTCAGAAGCGTTATGATTAAGATGTGAAAAGATTTTTTTTCTTTGATGTTGTTAATTGTGATGGAGATTATTCATTTTTAAATTACAAAGTGAAATTTTAGATTCAAACGATATCTTGATAGTGATTATGTTTCTAACAAATTACATTCATTCTTTGAATTCACATGAGAGGAGGTTTGATTTGGAGCATTTTCTGACTGGAGCTCATTGTGAAAGTAGGTAGTTTTGATGTCCATTCTTCTCATCCCATGGAAAGGCATGTTAGTATCATGGAAAAACTCAACAATTAAGTAGAATTTGGTGTACAGATTAAGACATCTTTCTATCAGTCCAAAGCTTCAATCTCATTAAATTCATGTGGGATCAAGCTCTAAAGCACAATGTGTAGATTTCTTCTATTTTGTGGAGTCACATTGGTATTCACATTTTCTCGAGGTTTTAGATTTGTTGATGGACACAACTCGGGTGAAATACAAAGCCACGATTAATATTTGATAAAATCTTTGATGGATCCTTCAATCACATTCAGTATCAATAACTTGCATTGATCCACAATGTTTTTCTTTGATGCACATATTGTTTTAACGCCACTATATATCGTGCATTTTTATTAAGTTACGGAAATTATGGTTTCATTGGCTTTGTATTGAAAGTTGTATAAATTTTAGTCAATGGTCTTGGATCTAAATAGTTCCGATTGAATAATTTTCTATGCAAATCAGTAATCAAATCAGTCCATGCAAGTATCTTCAACATGCCGTATGATATAATCATCCCTAAAATCTACCTGTGCACGTACATGCATTGACATCTTCCCAACAGTTGTCACCTGTGTGGAGATGTATCAGTTCTGTAAATCAATTTAAGTATTGCCACATTTTTTCTACTCGAGAGGTCATGCCTTGCGTGTGGAGACATGTTTGCTTTGGTATTATGGCCTCTATAGGTGGTGGCTTCCAAAAACTACCTACTCATACGGGAATCACATTGCATCGACCAGCTGGTTGGATCTATACTCACTCGGACATCGACTTCAGATGGAGATCTCCTCATAATTCCTGACTCGGCAGCATAAAATAGGACGTCTATCAATACGCCAGAATTCTCCATGGATTTAGCACACTGGTTATCTTTCAAAGGCGTAGTATTTAATAATATCTAGATCAGAGTGGCTCGAGCTCATTGCAAACTCAGATAAGGTATTATGTAATTTGATATTCACTTGATAGTCATTTCTATATATTTCAATATTTTGTTTTGATTTATACCATAGAAATATCCATGTAAAATTTAAAAAGTAATTTGTTCTTATTACTTTTTAAATATATAGTGTAAATCGGGAGCAATATCGGTTGAAGCCGACTCCCCTAAGAGTGCATTTTCAGTTGAAACCGACGCTCTAAGGTATAATGGACATTCCACTAGAAAAATTCAATGGTCTCAATTTTCACACATGGAAAGTCAAGATCCAGATGCAGTTGATGAACAAAAATATTTGGAGGATAGTAGATGGAAAAGAACCAACACCTTCAGATCCAACCAGATTGGTAGAATGGGAAACACAGGATGATAAAGCCAAAGCCATTATTGGCCTTGCCCTTTAGATTCTGAATTACATTATGTTGATCTAGATAAAAACTCGAAGGACATCTGGGATAATTTGAGAAAATTATTTGGTTCAAAAGCAGTCAATGCAAATTTTTCCCTAAAACTTCAGTTGTTCAAGCTCAAAATGAGTGATGGAGATACAATGTCTAGTCACATCAACAATTTACGATCTCTTTTAAGACAACTTGCAGAAGTAAAAGCTCCAGTAGATGACGAGGATGCAAAAGCTATTCTGCTGAATAGTTTACCACCCAAATATAGTAATGTTGTTTTCACTCTTGGTCAGATGCCTTCCAACTCATTGGAAGATATGATATCAGCTCTTTTGTCTGAAGAAAAAAGGACTAAAGAAGATATAGAAGAAGAAACGACAATGTATGTGAAAAAGAAATACAAAAAGTTCTTTAAAAAGGAGGACTTAGAATGCTTTTATTGCAAGAAAAAAGGACATATGTCTAAATTTTGCATGACTCGAGCCAAAGATCTTCTCAGTGGAAAATTGAAGCCACATGAAGCAAATATAGTTGTAGAAGAATCTTCTAAATCAGAAGATGAACGAGTGACTGATGAACCTGATTATAATTCTAAAGACTACTTGTTTTGAGTTTAGATTATCGGAGGATGGAGGAAAATGGAGGAAGGAGGTCAATCAGTGACCTCTCGTCAGTCACCAATGATGGGGCCACATAGATGGTTTGGTGACATGTGTGTAGTGTGGTTTCTATTTTCAGTTCATTTTCAGTGTTCTGTTTGCAGTGTGATGGTTTGTTGAATAAACCCTTTTCAGAGATTTTTGGAGGAGTCATGTTTTCAGAATACTCACTTTTGGGAGCAGGAGAAGATTTGAGGTAGACTCAAGGGATGGTTATCCAGCTAGTGTGAAGCTTGTGGATCTTGGAGATTCAGAATTTGGGCACCCAGGGAGGAAGGGAAAGTCCCACAGGAACCCAAAGAGGAAGGGAGCATTCCTGCATAATTCAGCTCGACACTACGCCTTTACGAGGGTAAAGAGATAATCTATGGAGTTTTTACCTAGTCTAAGAAGTGCTTTCAGGAGGTGGTTCAATTTCTTGAATATGGTTCTTCGTCGTGTTCACATTAAGGGGGTGAAGATTAGTGATTAATAATGTTCACACTAAGGGGGTAAGGGGGTGAATGTTAGGATTAATCATAATTATTTTTTAATATAATATGAGTTGGTTAAGTCATAATTATTATTTGTAATATATATATGAATTTGTTAATAAACAACTTACGTATATAGGAAATGTGAGATATTTTTGGGTTGGATATATATTGAAGTTGTTAATATATTCAGGGATTTAAAATCCTATTTATATGGGTTAAATATTTTAGAGTTTCATATCAGATTTTTGTTTATCAAGTGACTTCATGAACAATGGATGGTTCAAAGCCATTGATCGATCATCTAACAGAAAATGTTCTTGTGAGTTACCAAATTGTTATCTATTTTTACCCCTTGGTAAAAATGGATGATTGGAGAAACATTTTCTTGGGCAGTTGATAGAACTTCATGGTTGAGTATGAAGTTTTCGAGTTAAATTTTCATAATTTTGGAGCACTTGCAATAATTTTGGGAACTTGGGGGTCATTTCGTCCATTTCCCTTCTTCTAGAGGAAAAGGAGTTCAATTCTTAGCCAAATTTGAGAAAAATGAGTAAAATTGAGAAAATTTGGCTTTGGGGCACTCTACTTCATTTTTTCTAACTCCCAATCCAAGAAAATTCTATGCGATTAGCGAAAAATTGGAGAAAATGAAAAAAATAGAACAAAGTCCACAATGAAACGCTGCACAAAGTGCCGTAGAAAAATCTGCGTAAAAGCCACGAGAAAAAGATGCAGACAAAGTCCACGAAAAATACCGCAGAATAAAAGCCATGAGAAAAGCCATAGAAAAATCTGAGAAAATGCCGAAGAACAAAGTGCCACGTAAAAGACACGCTAAAAAAGCTACGGAACCAATGTTCAGTGGAATATGCCATGCATAAAGTGGCATAGAAAAATCCATAGAAAAACTAGGGAAAAAGCCGCAAAAAAAGTCAATGAAAATGCCACAAGAAAAAGCCGTGGGAAAATCAGCGTAGAAAAATTCATGGAAAATGTCGCAGAACAAAGTACTAGAAAAAATACATGGAGAGTTGTAGAAGCAAAGTCCACTTAAAAATTGCAGAACAAAGCCGCGTAAAAGGATGCAAAAAAGCCGCAGAAAAAGTCTATAGAAAAATCCAAAGAAAAATATTTAGAACAAAATCCGTAGAAAAAGTCACGTAATGGCGTAGAAAACCAAATCTATAGAATGTTGCAAAAAAATGGTAAATCTGTAAACAAAGGAAAACGGTAGAGTTTTCTCGTGTGAAACATCAAATGGCCATAACTTTTGCAATTCTCAATAGAGTTTCACAAAATTGGTCTCCTGGAATCGTGATTCCAAGACCGATGCACAAAAATCAAGAAATGAAGAAATTGATGAAGTTTTGATGTTGAGTTTTCTAAAAACGTGTCTAGGTTCATAATAGTGTTTTAATTGGTAGTTGGGATGCATTTAATGAGGCATGGTCATCATTATCTCTACTCTGCTACAACACATGACATAGCATGTGAATCCTTTTCGAGCAACATACCATCAATTACACTCATTTATGACAACTTCAAGTGGTTGAAGAGACAAATTTGGGATTGTAATTCTTTCTCTCTTTCTCATTCTATAAATTATAATTTTTGGGCTCATTTGTAAAGGAGTTGGTCATTTTTTCTCTCCGCCCCTTTTATATTTCTCCCCGATATGGTTAAATGAAGAGCTTAAGCCTCCTCTCTTTTCTTTATAATGGCATTTTCTTGCCTCTTGCCCACTAATGATGTACTATGTGAACTCATGGAGCAATAAAATCTGTTTTGTGATGTATTTTGTCCATCCTTTACTTATTTTATTGTCTCTTCTCACCTCTCACCATCATGGGGTATACAGTACATATCTCGATGTCTATTGCATGTTTTGGGAGCTATGTTTAATGGGTTTGAAGTGGTGTTCTGTGTGAACTTTATATTTGGTCTGTGATGCATCTTGTCCATCCTCTCCATTGCTCACCTCTCTCCATTTCAGGAAGTTGGAATTGTGATCAACAACCTCCTTTTATGGTGTATCACCACTTTAGTGTAGGTTTTATTTTCAATTCTCTCTCTCCCTAGTCCCTTGGAAAGATAGATTAGGATTAGATAGTTTTCCTGCATTAGAGTAGATTGTGGCAGGTAGTTTAGGAGCAGGAACCAACCTTCTCTGGAGGGTCATCTCAAGCCCACAAGTCCCACAACTTGAGAGATGATCCAATGTTACACAAATTACATTGAATGCCCCACTCAAATCAAAATCCATTTGAGGGGTGCTGTAATTTTGTGATAACAGTTCTAGCATGCTCGGTGGGACATCAAAGAAGTTAGAGTTCCATCTTTCGAGGTTTTCCACTCTAAGCAATAAATCATTAGCCAACGTGCACCCTACACCGCTTGATAACAGTTTTGGCATGCCCGATGGTATATTTTACACCTTACAACTTCATTTTAACAGGTTGGTGTGTCCCTGTTAAAATTTCAGCTTTTGGAAGCATATGCAAACACATCTGGCGACTCCATTTGGTCCAAACAACCCACATCTCTAAAATCGCACCTTCTCCCCATCCATTTTCATCCATTTTTCTTCCATCTCTTCCATTCTATGAAGTCATGCAATCATGACATCATTTCCACCATTAAGTTCACACTTTTAGTAGTAGTAATGCAAAGACACCTCCAATGCATTTCTCAACTCCTCCAGATCGATGTTATGAGAAAATCTAAAATCACTATGACTACCCCTATGAGCAAGACTAGATCGGCTCAGCTATGGAACCTGCCAAGAGGGATATGCATGCAATGAAATCAATTACATGGATAATACTGATTTATAGGAGAAGATTAAAAATATGGGGCTAGGTATGTTGCAGTTGAGGGCCACTTCTCGGATGAAAGCATTTAATTGTCTATAGGACATCTTGTTCATGGGTTGACCATATGCCAAGGCATTTCAACCCACAAGAGAAGCTTAATTTTATGGTTGAGATACTACCTCAGCTTGATAGTAGATCGAGGAGATAGAGGAATACGAACTGGAGTTAGGAAACCTTGTCAATGGGTAAGTATTACACAATCATCTAGTAATTTTCGCCATTACCCAAGCAATGCCATCTTAACTTGAGATTCAATTTCCAAGCTTCCCATATGTTGCTTCCATTGTGGAATCCTTTTCTCCATCTTCTAGTCTCACATCCCACCTCAATTTCTCTCTTTTTTCCTTCCAAATCCATTTCACCTACCCAAGATCCAAAATTAATACCTTCCCCTCCATCACAAATAAAACAACTAGTGGAGACCCCACCCACCACTCTTTCCATTTTTCGAGTCTATGTTGGGAAGAGAATCAAAACTCCATAAGGGGAGAAACAAGAAGAAGAGTCAAGAAAAGAAGAAATGATTATAATTTTGGTAAGCTTGGATCTTAGATTCAAGATTGATAAATTCCTCTTGATGGAGAAACCCCAGAGGAGACTGAGGTCAAGCCACAAGTGGTGGAAGCTTTAGCTATAAGACTAGCGAGGGAAGAAAATTCTACTCCAAATCAAAAAGAGGAGTGCATTTTGGTTGTAGAGGAGAACCATATAGTTTTAGAGGCTTTGAACAAAAGAAGGCCACAGAAGAACCTTTAGTTCTTCCTCCCACTTCATCCCCTTTGAGCTCTAATGTTGAAGAAGAGTTTGAGCTTTCAAAATTCATGTTCGAGGATGAGGGAACCATGGTGAGCAATTTGTAGATCAAGAGGACACTATGGAAGAGGTCGAGCACATACAAAAATAAAAAAGGAGGTAGATTATATGTATGACTTGGAAGATTGCTTCAACAAAGAGGATCCCATTGAGTTCACATCATTTACTTCTGCTTCGCACACCTTCCAAGCACAAGGGGTTTTAGAAGCCCTCTCGGAACCAAGGTTGAAGGATCTAAATCTTCCATGTTTTTCTCAAGAGGAGTAAGGAAACAAAGTGATGACACCATGTCCACATCGGTCATCAAAGTAGAGGATAAGCTTCTTGCGAGAGGCAATGCAAGAAAAAAATCAATGTGCGTAAAGCGTCATTTTTTAGCAAAAAAGTCCGCAGGAAGACTCCATTCTCGAGTTTAATTTCATAGCAATGGGCACATCCATCGATCGATCAGATTGTGTTCAATCGTGTACTTAGCTTCATTAGAGCTAAGGGAGAAGCCGATACGGTCATGTCCATTTCAGGACATGAGGATGATATACAAAGTGCCCATCAACACCTCCAAGAATGTCAATCATCTTGAGGTGGTATTTTTATTGATGTTGATACTTTGGTTATTTTGGTGAAGGATCGCCTCTTTTAGTTTTTCACTCATAATAACATTCATGTTTAGTGCCAAATCATATACATGGTTTTGTATCTTGAGAAAGGGAAGCTACTTCTCCCTGCTAGTTGCAGGATTTTTTTGAGTTCCCTTTGCTCAAGTTAGCGTAGAGTAGGTAGGTTTTATTTTAGGAAAGTTAGTTCTTGTGCACACTCTGCATGTTCCACTTGGTGCATGTATGATCTTTCCCTTTGTACATAGTTTGTTGTGGCATTTTTTTTTCTCATACATATTCCATTGGAGGTAGCATTTGGTGAGATTAGCTCTAGTTCCAGTCATGTTTCAAGTGACTCGGGGACCAAAGTTTAGAGGTTCAAATCAAATTTTTGTTTATCGGGTTGAATCCATGCCTAATGGATGATTCAAGGCCACGATCATCTTATCTAGTAGGCGAGATGTTCCTTCGAGTGACAAAATTGTTATTCATTTTTACCCCCTTGATAAAAATGGACAAGCTGGAGAATAATTTTCTTAGGCGAGTTGATAGAGCTTCATGGTTGAGTATGGGGTTTTTAGGTAAATTTTCATAATTTTGGAGCACTTGCAATAATTTTGGGAACTTGGGGGTCATTTCGTGCATTTCCCTTCTTCTAGAGGCAAAGGAGTTCAATTCTTAGCCAAATTTGAGAAAAATGAGTAAAATCAGGAAAATGTGGCTTTGGGGCACTCTACTTCATTTTTCCTAACTCCCAATCCAAGAAAATTCTAAGGAGTTAGTGAAAAATTGGAGAAAAATGCAAAAAATTGAACAAAGTTTACCGAAAATGCCACAAAAAAATATGCAAAAAAATTCGTTAAAAATGCACGGAAAAAGCGTGAGACAAAGTCCATAGAAAATTCAATGTAACAATAACCGCAAGAAAAGATGTAGAAAAAAATCCATAGAAAATGTTCAAGAACAAAGTGCCGCAGTAAAAGACGCAGTAAAGTGTAGAACCAAAGTCCGTGAAAATGCCGAGACAAAGTGTCGAGAAAAATTCATGGAAAAATCCTTAGAAAAGAGGCAGGGAAAAGTTGCTGAAAATTCCGCAGAAAATTCCACAGATAAAAAGCCATGGGAAAAGCCACAAAAAAAAATCCATGGAAAATGCCGTAAAACAAAGTAATAGAGAAAAGATACGGAAAGTTGCAGTAACCAAAGTAACATAGTAACATACTTAAAATAAACTCCATTTTTAATTGCAAGATCACCAATAATACTTCAAAGAGAAATCAACATACAATTTTTATACAATAAACTATTCCATTTTTTAAATGAATAGATATTTCAACCTTCCAATAATTTCAACATTCCAATATACTAACTTTTACAATAAAATGAGAGAGTGTCTCTTTTCATTCTTTAAAATAACTCATACTATTATAATAATATAAATCACAACAAGTAACAATAAACCACATGCAAAAACACATAGATACACTCATTTGTTAAAACCTATAAACAAGTAAATGCAAAACATGGGGATAGGCCCTACCTTACCATTTTAGATTCCACAATATTCAATCCAAGAGATTCAATCCCTTCCCAATTCAATAAAATCACCCAAAAACAATCCTCCAAAAGTTCCAACCGAGAAACCCAAGACAAATCCACAAGAACAAGTTTGCAGTAAATGAAAATGAGTAACCCCAAAACTTAAACACAACATTCGTAAATAGAAAAATAAGGAGAGTAGGTGAGGTTCATCCATGTAGGATGAAACATCCCCTTTGCTTCAATCCACCTCACTTGGTCAAACATGAAGACCAAAGCCAATCAATAGGTTTCTTTGAGGATATGACATGCTTACTTCCACACACAATCATAACCCCATACGCTAACGGAAACTATTAAAATAAAAAGTAAGAGAGTGCAATTAATTTCCTCTTTTCTCCCCCAAAACACATAATGAGGACTAAATTCAACCCCACATCATATGTATAGTTAGTGTTTTACTTTAAGAGATGTGGAACAAGCTTAACTAGTCTCGTAAGCTTCAAAAATTGGCTTGAAAGTCAAAATTGGAATTTAGAGAGATGGGTTGAGTACACACCATGTAAATTAATTATAATCCAACTTCAAATCACAAGATCAAAAGAAGTATCTACCCAAATAAATGCCTTCCCCAAGTCACATATCCAATTAAATTAGTTAATATGATGAATCAACTTAAAAAAAAACACATTAACTAACAATAATAAAGTGGAAATACATCACAATAAAAGAATACACATACTCACAAAATAATTAAAATGAAAATGAGAAAATGTGACATTACCCATGGTATCATTTTGATTTCATGCTCCCCATGGGGACCTCATTATAATCTAGTAACACAACAATAGAACTAAACATAAAGATGCCATGGTGACCTTCATTGCCAATATCCCACATTCCTCCATTATTGGTCTCCTAACCCCCTTCTTGTTTGTTGTGATACGATAACCTACAAAGATCAACAATACCTCTTCAGCCTCTCACACCCACATCAAATACATCGAGGAATGAAAAAATACATACACATCATATATGCAATTAGGCCATCATCATTAAAATTAGGAATTCTATTAATTAATTGAAATCACTCAACATCTCAATTTTTACTAAGTCATCAATAAGATCATGAGGTTAGTCTAACATCAAATATAATCGTCAACATCAAAGTCTAGAGCATTGGTATACTATGAAACAATACTATATCACAATCTATTAATCTCTGCTAATAGTCAATGTCATCTCGTAATATAAATCATAACACACTAATAATGTCCATGTATCAATATCGAAATCAAAATAAGATAATAATATCCATCTATTAATGTATGCAGATCAAATATACAATAATGTCCACGTCTCTACTCCATCATGATAAATAAAATATAGGAAGATAATGTTGAAGAGGAGTTGACACTACATCCCCTCCCTTAGAATCGACTTCCTCCTTGAAGTCACCGGAACAAATGTGGGAAATAACCCTAAAGTAAGGTGGCGTCCTTCCATGTAGCCAAGTTAAACCTCATCATACGTATCCCATCGAACTCACACCTAATCAATATCATGTCCTCAAAGGCCTAAGGTCATGGACTCTATAATGCACATGGACTCCAAAATCCCCTTCCCTACTCATGCACCTATAATGTGGTCCAATGCATACGAAAAGGTTGCACTATATATATCCTAAGAACAAAATCACGAAACACATCATGGATGTGAGCCAAGTTGGGTGGTAAGACTAGATAGTGAACTAAGGTACCGATCCAATCCAAGATCTCAAAGGGACCCAAAAATATATGAGCTAACTTAGAGCCCTTTCGTAATGGATAGGACTCTTATGAAGTCTAACACAAAGAAACACCTTTGTGCCAACCTCAAAACTACGCGGTAACCTCCTCTCCTATGATTTGCATACTTCTTTTGTTTATCTTGTGCCTCATGTAATCTACTGTCGATCAAAAAAATATTCTCCATATCTTGTAACAAAGATGGCGGAAGAGATAATTTATTCCCTAACTCTGTCCCAACTTAATGGGGTCCTACACTCCCTACCATAAAATGCCCGCAATGGTTCCATACCAATAGAAATATGAAATTTGTTGTGTCTAAACTAAACTATGTACAAATACTCCTCTCATATCAATTGATTATTGACGATGTACATCCGAGGCATATCTTCTAAACTATGATTTACATGGTTAGTCTTTCCATCCTGTCTCGATGTGATAGGCTATATTAAAATTAATTTTTGTCCCAAGGGCATGCCGCATGGCAAAGTCCTAAAATGAGAGGTGTACAAGGGACCGCAATGACAAATAATCTTCTACAAGATTCTTGTGCGGTTTGATAATCTCATCCAAGTACACTCGTTTAATTGTTCTAGCTATATATGTGGTCTTCACCAAAGAAAAATGGTCCACTTTCACCAATCTATCCACCATGACCATAATGGCATCATGGTGGTATCTTGACGTAGGTATCCCTACTATAAAATCCATGGAAATGATGTCCCATTTCCACTCGATATGAAATGCAGTAGAGAAAACCATCTTGATGCTTATGCTTGGCCATCAACCTCTAACACTCCAAACATTGAGACACAAAATGAGCTACATTTATCCGAAGTCCCCACCAATGATACAATCCATTTGTATAAATGTGGCATGCATCATTTTCACCCTTGGATGGGATTAGTAATGTGCATGATGAGACTCTAACAATATATCCTATCTTAAGCCTCCATCCCTAGATACATAGATCTGACCCGTGTCTTAGATGTCCATCTGGCTCTAGTTTGGAGTCCTCAAACTTCTCCTCAAGGGGTCTCGAGACTCAATATATACTCTAGCTTAAAGGTAGGATTTGTCATGTGGAAGTTGTCTCAAGATACTACTCCATAAGTCTCTACCAACCGAAGTAGCCATTACCAAATGCCGCGATGACTCAAAACATCTCGCAACAAAATTCTCCTTCCCCTTCATATGATCAATCTCAATTCCGTACTCACATAGCAGCTCCATCCAACATCGTTGATGGGTGTTGAGATTGGGTTATGTGAAGAGGTGTTATAAAATCAAATGGTTTGTCCCGAGAATGAAATTTCTTCCTAATAAAAATGTCACTAATGAACTAATGCATGGACCACTAGTGCAAGATCAAGGCCACAAGTTAGATAATTGATCTCATAATCGCTCATTTTGTGAGACTTAAATGTAACTACTTGGCCATCCTACATCAAATCACCTCACAATCCTGCCAAAGAAGCATCATGCAAACGAAGAAATATCTCTACGGATCTCGGCATTGCAATAATAGGTGTTTTCATAAGGCATTCCTTTAGTGCCCTGAAGGTCTTCTCACATCTATTTCACCAAACATAGTTCTTCCCTTTCCGATGTAGGGAACTAATGAGATGTGCAATACGAGAGAAATATTGAACAAATCTCCTATAATAACCTTCCAATCATATGAAACTATGCACCACAAGTCACATTGGTTGGCATGGGCCAATCCATGATAGCTCTAATCTTCTAAGGATCAACTGTGATATCTTCCCCGAAATAATGTGACATAAATCGAACCTCTGTTTTGAAAAATGCACACTTCTCTAGGTTCCTCGTAAAGTTGTTGCTCTTGAAGAAACTGAGAATATGTTAAAGGTTATCCTTTTTCTCCTCACACATACATGAGTAAATAAAAATATCATCTAGGAACATGAGGACATAATGGCCTAGAAATTCTTGAATACTCTAGATGACTCTTTATATGACTCTTTAAAGAAAAACAAGTTCAACAATGTCATGAACTACATAATAATGTGGAAACATTTAACATAAATTCTAAGTAAAAATACACATACTTGTTAGATGTGTGTGGCCTCTCGCTATAACTATCAAGGATGTCGAAGATGTTCGGGATTATATTAGAACATAAAAACAATTATAGGGAGATTTTTATCGAGCTTTATTATGATTTGTATTTTTGATTTGGAATCCCATCTTTTGGAATAATGGTATATAATAAATTCAAATTATTCATCAAATGTTTTACTATAATTCTACATATCTTTAGTAAAGGAATTTAAATTTATTTCATAGCTATTTTTAAATACTAAAATATATATGGTATAGTTTACAAGAAATTTTAAATAAGTTCATATCTATATTTGAATATGAAAACTTTTATGCCATGTCTCTTACTGATTGATTTTATATCTAAATTTAAATATGAAAATATATCAAGTATGCTTTTGCAATTAATTACATTATCCTACACTTGATCACCGCCCTCTACTAATTTCGTCATAACATCTTGAGAAATTCTCTGGTTTCTTTGAGGTTCAATCACACCATAATAAATGAAATACATATGAGATCTAACTTTAAATATGAAAATATATCTAGAATGGTTTTAAAGTTAATTGTATTACCCTAAATTGAATCGACGCCCTCTTTAAGTTTCTTCATAGAATCTTCGTTAATTCTCTTGTTGGACCAAGGTTCGGTTGAACCATAGTAATTGAATCTAGAAACTTCTCACATCTACCTTTTGAATGTCATTAGTCTAGTAGCTGATTTCTCAATGACATTTGAAATATTTAAATTTTCATAGTTTAATCTTAAAAATATCTTAAAACTAATAAGGGAATTATTCAAAAGAAATCATTTAGCCTAGCGACGCTAGAGCTTAAAAAATAGAACATGTATTTTTTCTATATGGGCCAGCTTCGAAACCAGACATTATTTAACATTAAGCCTAACATTTGCCAAACATTATAAAATAGAACATGTATTTGTTCTATATAGGCTAGCTGCCACTAGGTATTATTTATCATATCAATGTTAGATTCTGAAATCATTAAATATTGTTTCACATATCCATAAATTTAAATCATGACCAAATATATTGGAATTCGGAAGGAGAATTAATGGATTCCAATATTTTGATTTTTGGATTGCAATATATGTGATTTTGGAGTACAATTTATTCCAATATAGATGATTTTGGATTCCAATATACGTGATTCTTGATTCAAATATATGCAATTTTGGAATCCAATATGTGTGATTTTTTAATCCAAATATGTGTGATTTTGGAGTGAAGATAATTCCAATATTTGAAAAATTTGAATCCAAAAATAAGTATATTGAATTCCAATATTGGCTATATTTTTAAGGTTGTTAGGACTAGAATAAGTCCCAATTTAGTGAAATAAGTGTTTTAGAGAAATCTACATTTTTTTGTAGCCAATGATGTTTTTAAAGTTATATCCTTAACTATTATGGAGGTGATGGTATTGAATTAATTTTATGACAAAAATAAAAATTTGTAATTCCATAATACATTTTCAAAATTGTATAAGATTCATAACCTATTTTAGATTTATTTACTAGAAAGAAATGTATATCTAATATAAATTGAGGAAATTCAAAATGACATTTTTCATACAGGATCTGGAGATGTAGATAATAGTGTTAGATTTAAACTGGGAAACATGTTTAAGGAACAAAAACTTATCTCAATCCTCATCCACGAGGAACCATCAAGTCAATTTTACCACCAAAGACAGGGGTTTCATTAGCAAGGTAATAACCTAGCATGTTCATTCATATTGAGGTAGTTAAAATTGATTTTAAAAGTTAATATTATGGTATACATTAGCGGTTTAAAGGGTTTAATTTATTAATATTTTGAATTAAGTATTAGGGTAGGTCGAAATGTGCAATAAAGAAGAGCTACGATTGATTTTAATATAAAACTAAAACATTTGAACTCTAGTTTTTAAAAATAGAAGCCCAAAACTCAAGAAGGTTCATGATCAATATGTTATATTATAATATGTTTTTGAATAAGGAAATCTGAATTAGGAGTTTCTTAAACAATAAACAAGACCTTACAACTCAAAACAATCCTTCGAGTGGAGGAGTAGAGTCCAAACATGGGGATGTGACTACCGAGGTTTTATTCCATGTTTTTCGCCCTACACAAGTTCCTTATTTTCTCGAAAATATTGATGAAGATATAAACAACTCATTCTATGAGGTCTTACGGGAGGAATCTTGGCATCAAACCCATGTCTCCTATTTTTAGCAATCCCCGTATTACATTTGGTGATGTAATGCTTGAATTCGAGTCATACTACAAAGATCATCCCTTGATCTATAGATTTTGCAATTTTAGCCCACCTCCCAATCCTTCACACTTGTATCACTAAGAATGGGTCCCTCTTTTGGAAGGTAGGTTAGATCTCTATCATTGTGCTAAGAGAACATTAATTGTATTTTTCTTCTATAACCGATAATGAGACAATAACAAGAAATCTTTGGATTTTCAACAAAGGTACCTTGTCATGAAACCATGGTTCCCCTCATTTAACCCGATCACCGAATATTTTTCTTGTAAACCAATATGAATAACACCGCCTCATTTTCTCTACAATTATTGGAGCACGCTTATCTCGATCTCTATAGGAAATGCCTTGGTAACATATTAACCATTGAGTCTTAAAAATTTGATTTTACTCACACTGACCTATGCCATAATTATTTTTTAGCTTGACGCCTCAAAGAACCTACCAGCCCACATCAAGTTTAAAGTTCCAAATATAACGTGGACTCTTCCTATAGACAATGGGGATCTACCTTTCAGATGGAGGAGATGTTTTTATTAGGACAGATTTGTTGATTGTGGGATGGCAAAGCATAAAAATGAGAGAGCCAGTTGGTGGAAAGAGGTCCTCCTTGAACATTTGGTCTTAGATTCAAAGGAAGATCTTAATTCAAACCCAGCATTAAGAGGATATGGCCAAATCGGTTCCAAAAACACCTCTTAGAGGAATTCTTTATGAAGGAAACAATGGGAATTAAAATGGAGAAACTCAAATGATAAATTTTTTTGAACAAAATTCATATGAAATGCAAAAGGATAATGTCTCTCCTTGCACTCCATGTAAAAAAATGAAATACCAACTGATTGACGATATTGAATTTATTCTTCCTATTGGGAAGGTTTCATAAGGGTGGAGAACAATGCATAAAAAGTAGAAAAGTATCCATAAAAAGTTCTTCTCCCACCTAGCTTCTTTGGCCCATTTCCTATTGTTCAAGTGTTCCTCTCTTGCACATTTTTTTATCGCTAGATAGTGGTTGTGTCTCATGTTTTTGTTTGATGTCATTGGTAGTGTGATTTTTTATTATCTCTTTTTTATCATTTCCATATTTGGGTGTTGACCCATTCTCATTTTTCCTATTTAGGATCCCAACCAAAAATTTGTTTACCATTAATAAAAATGATTAAATAAAAGATGGTAGAAAACTATGATTGAGTATATTTTTCAAAACATGATATTATTTAAACATATTAATCAGTAGAAGAAATATTGATAAATGATTAAAGCTTAACATTAAGGCAATTGATAATATGTCTTAAATCGATTGAAGATATCTTTCTAGAGAAAAGGCATATCAAGAAAATAATAATTGAGCGGGAAACATGATTTATTTTTTGTTTGATATATTAGGGTATAAATAAAAGTGATACATAATTTTTAATGGAAAAATGGGTAAGTTACATCAAAAAAATATGGGATATTTTCATTCTAAAAATATAACGGAAGGGTGTATTATCAATTGAATAAGAAGAGGTGAAAAATAACATTAAGGGTATTCTTTAATACCGTTAGAAGGAACGTGTTCTACCATAATTTTACTAAGTGAACCCTCTAGTGACCACCGGTGCCCCTATCATTCTTTCTAATACAATATGAACAAAAACTATTATACATTCATTTTGAGCCCGGAGTTAGCCAAAAAAATAAGTAATTAATATGAAATATATTGTCAAATCATTGGGCTGCCTTTTCAACTTGTCACCAAACCATGAAAACATAACATCCATTGGATTATGTTTTATTATAGATGTTGAAATGTATTCTTCACGAGATAGATTAGATAAATCCTTTCTACTCCATTTTTCAGTTCCACCAAAAGCGAGACATGCTTGGTGATGAAGGCTCGGTGCACGTTGGAATACATATGTTTATTGCCTTCTACCTAGGTTAGATATGAATCTTTAGTGAATGAAATGGATTCAACAAGTCTTTAAACCCTCATATTTTACTACAACATAACATTTGTACCTCACAATTAAATGGATATTTTGTATTTTATTAATTGAAAGATTTGAATTCCTAATTATAGAATTTTCAAATGTGGATGAGTATATTTGTGTTATGTTAACAAGATTATCTTGTATAACTAAATTTCTTAGTATCTTGTGTTATGTAAACGAAAAACAAAAATAGCTCTATTTAAGAGTCAAATGATCCCTTTAAATATTTTTTTGTATTATTGTTATTATTTATGTCTCGTTGACCCCAATATTATGTAGATTACGAGTTGTAAAACATACAATAAAAATACTTACATGCCTATCAAGGAAGAATGACACAATTTATCCATGAAACATTTCCTAAAATCTTCTTAATTGATTGATGAAATATAACATTGAACTCAAATTTTATTTTAAACTAAGAAACTCAAACAAAAACCCACAAATAAATCACTACTCAAACACAAACCATTACAAATAAGAAAATCAAACCAAATACTTTGTATTTTATCACTTATTGGAAGATCTAATTATTGACAAGGAATAATTATTACAATAAAACCTAAATCCTTCTACACGTTTAATTTTTGTATTTGGTAAATTTTAACACAGAGCCAAGTCTATATCCAACCTGATCATTTCACCTTTGGTAGGAAAATCCCTTCCTATGGAGAAATGGGAGGTTTGAAATGGGGTATGAACACCCAGCAACAAATAATGTCGAACATAATTACAAAATATGTTGTAGTTAACGGTGTCATATGATGTCTAATTTTGATTAAGTATAATACGTGAGTAAAGTAAATATTTTACTATAAATTATATCTTTTAATATCCACTGCACCTAAAAAGGTTAATGGTCTTTCCATAGTCAATATTTGTTCAACATCTTTAGAAACTGAAATAAAATGATTTTTTATTTTCATAAATCCTTAATTCTCATAATATAATTGTCCATGAATGTTAAAAATGAAAAATTTAGGAACATAAAATACCTCTAAAACAAACGTATGACACTTACATTTTAGATAGTTATAGCTATACATTGCTAAACTTAAACGTATATAATATACTCTGAAGTTCAGAAGAAGACCTTACAAAAGGATGTGGTGAATCAACCACCTCTTAATTTTTAAAATTGATAAGCTTACATGTATAAACATTTTCACTTCAAGTACAAATTTATTAATTACTTGTAAAACTTAGAGTCTATAACATGGTTTCTATTTTATGCGACTATTAATTAAAAACATATAAAGGAGATGACATGGATAAATATTAAGAAAGAATGATAATAATTTAGGAATATCTAAATATGAATTTGACTTAAAAATCCATGGATCCGGATATCTAGAAACAATAATATCTCAACGCAGGGAACTACAATTTTATTTCCATGTTACGTAGTTTTATTTATAAATGCAGGGATTTATACCTAAATGTCCTACAATAGATTATGTAAATTCTAATTTCTCATAAATAATTTGTGGAAATGAAATTACATAGAGAGGAATGATAGACTAAGCATGGATTCCTTGGGATACAAATGAGGGTTTCTGCATTGAACTAAATGAATACTAATTTTTTTTACATCTCAATATCTCAAGTAGAAGTTAGATGGCCGTAACATCATATTGTATTTATGTCAATAACTTCAAAAGTGATGGGGCTAGGTAACTATTGGGTTATCCTATAATTTTGAAAATTAATTTGCATATGGTATATTTTATATAGAAAATTTCCACACCTACAAATTGACATCCACAAACGCTTTGTAGAAATAGGTACAATATTTACATACTATTCAGTGTAGTTGTATGTGAGCTTAGAATTGTGGGTTACTTCAAATCAAGAGCACATTCCTTCTTGCAATGAAATTCTTTTTTTGGTACACTAAGTGAAATTAAAGGTAGGGCGCCAAATATGGAAACATTCCACTAAGAGAAGGAAGATTTACACATGAAACCATCGTCTATACAAAAATCACATTTAGGCAATTCCTTATGATTTTTCCTACAGAAATTACAAAACAAAATATTAAGTTGAAAACCACAAATATGTACTTTTCATGTAAAAGTTAGATGAATGCATGTAATTGAGCTACAACCTCCCATAAATTGATGATCTATTTACAAAAGAAAATTAGATTCAATCATTCAATTTAAAGATCTTGAATCCTTGTCTAAAAATATCTCCATTTACAAATTGGGCTCAATAGTACCATTTTTCGTGCAATTGTTTTCAATTCAAGATGAAATAAAATATTAGAACTTGTATTTAACCATTTCCAAACAAAGAGAAACAACCATGACTCATAATAGTAACCCAAATATAATAGACTGAATGGAAATGATATAAAAAAATATTTTCTATGTATAAATTTTGTTGGAGAAATAAAAATTATTTTTTTCAATATAGATTTCTCTTAGAATGACCATAGACAAAATCTTGACCAAATTTCATAATTTTAGGCAACAATTTTTATTTAAACATGGTTCCTTGATACAACTACAAGAAATTTAAGAAACACACAAACCTAACTCCAATTTTTTTCCAAAATCTCTATGTCAAAAGAGTACATCATCAAATAAATAGTTTTCCTCAATATTTTCCTAGCAATATCATTTCCTCCCTATCAATAAAAGTCAAAATAGCTATGAATGGATTCTTGACCGAGAACATAGAAAATTTGAGAAAAATAAACAAATGTGGTTTTATACCCAGAGAACATAAATCATGGCCGTGTTGTCGAACTTACCCTTTCCATTTTGTAGATGATATAAGTGTCTAGTAAAGGCCATAGAAAGCCTAAGGAAAAGAAACCCTATTTACTCTTACACAAAATGTCATTTTCCAAACCCATATTTTAGTATCTTTTCGTATGAAAAAAAAAAAAACATATACAAATTTAAAGTTTTTAGCAGACGTGATAATAACATTAGCTTTAAACTAGGAAATACGTTTAATGGGAAAATCATTTCTCTCAATCCCCATCCACAAAGAACTATAAAGTTGTTTTCCACGCTTGTGCGCTATCATACTTTCTTATACTATATGTAGACGAAACTCTTATGGATTTATTTTGAAGGGAGTTCGCCAACAATATACCCAATTAATGAGAAATACTTAATCTAGTTACAACCTATGTAAAATTTAGGAAATAAATCATTATATATAGTGGAAGACCTTGGGCAAATTTTTCACTCATTTTGGAGGGATGGTTTTATAAAGCTTTGCAAAGAATTCTTATATCAATAGATAAAAATGTGTCGTGGATAATTTCCTTAGAAGGGAAATTTCATATGGTATATTTTGTAAAGAAAATTTCCACACTTAGAAATCAACATCCACAAAAATTTATGTAGAAATAGATAATGTATATTTACTATGTAGTGAATTTGTATGTGATCTTATAATTGTCAGGTTATGTCAAATAAATATCATAGTCCTTGTAATGAATTTTTTCGTTGCTATATTTAGTGAAATTGAAGATGGGATTATCAATATGGACACATTCCTCCTAGAGAAGGAAATTTTCCACATGGAACCACCATTTATAGAAAATCACATTTAAGAGATTCCTTATGATTTTTCCTGCAAAAATTACAAAACAAAATATTAAGTTGACCTTAAACCTATTGATGCGTAATCAAACACCCCTGAATATCCGTGACTCGATGGGTTGAGACTCTTAGTGTGATTACATAACATGGAGATTTTCCCAAAGTGTGGTACTTTTAAATCGTGGGAAATCTCTCCTAGGATGAAGGTCGGTTCCTATTTATCTTCGGATGCACACATTCATATTGTAGAGGATCTATCCTAAAATCTACTCTAACTTGCCAAGGAGACAAGGTTAAGAAGATGCAAGAAATTAAACCTATTCTAACAGAGGTGATGCACCAAAGGAATGTTGAACACCGCTTTGAAATTAAACACAAACCATTGAAATGTAATACAACCACCATACACAGATAACCAAGATTGCAATGAGAGATCAGAGAGATACAATGAACACAAGAGAGGGTTGAAAATCATCCACATACATGTATTATTGCTCCACAAATTTGATACAATACACTACAATGGCCAAGAGGCAAGATTTGCATTATAGTTTTGATGGGAGGTTTTAACTCCACAAATCCAATTACAGAAAAGAGAAGAAGGGAGGGTGCAAAGCAAAATTATCCAACCTTTAGAAAAATTCCCCTCCTTACAATATATAGGAAGAATGAGAGAAGGAGATAGAAGAATTTCAAAATCCTACTCCAACCACCCAAGAAATGCATTGAATTCACCTACAACAATGATGGGTTCTACTGCAAAACCCATGCCTCCATGTGTTGTTCCTTTTTGGGCAAGAAAGGAAGCCCATACTTCATTATTTTGGTAGGTGAGAAGTTTGACACCCTAAAAATGGCGAACTATATTTCTTAATGTGATATATGTTGTTGTGTCACCAATGTTGTAATTTTGATATTATGAACACACATGTTCAGGTATGCATGTCACTTAGTGCCTATTTGTTATCCTTTTGATGTGGTTGTGATGAGAGTGTTTACTTTCCTTTTGGGGATTCAATGACGAGTTCACGTGTGATGTGACACATTGTTGTGTGTGAAAATATTGTTATTTTGGATTGTGGAATGTTGAAGCATCCTATCATTTTGTGATATGTAGTCATGTTAATTTGAATTGGATTGTATCTTGATGTCGCCACCTTATTTTGATGAATCATGTGTATATGTTGATCTGTAATCACAACACCCCAGAATGTCCGAAACTCGATGGGTTGAAACTCTCGCAGTGTGATTACATAACATGGAATTTTTCCCAAAGTGTGGGAAATTGCATTCGGGAAATCTCTGCAGATGAATCCTAGTTCTTATTCCTCTGTTTCGAGATGCACACATTCAAATTGTAGAGGATCTATTATTAAAACCTACTCTGTCTTGCCAAGGAGTCACTAAGTAAGGTTAAGAAGATTGCGAAAATAAACCAAAACTAATAGAGATGATGTACAAAGGAATGTTGAACATCTTCTTTTCCATTAAACACAAACCATAAAAATGTAATACAACCATGCACAAATAACAGGATTACAATGAGAGATCAAGGAGATGTAATGAATATAAGAGAGGGTTGAAAATCATCCAAAATCTGTTATTATTTGCTCCAAAGATGATACAATGCATCACAATGGCTGAGAGGAAAAATTTCATTTACAGTTTAGATGGGAGATTTGAAATCCAAAAGATCCATTAAGGCATAAGAGAAGAAGAGAGGGTGAAAAAAATTATCCAACCTTTAGAAAAATCCCCATCCTTACAATATATAGGAGAATGAGAGATGGAGATGAGAAGAATTAAAATTATTTCTTCGAACACCCAATTATGGATTGAATTCACCTACAACAATGATGGGTGCTAATTGAAAACCCATGCCTCCATGTGTTATTCCTTGTTGGGCAAGGAAGGAAGCCCATACTTCATTATTGGGGTAGGTGGGAAGCCTAACACCTTCAAAAATGGCGGATTGTATTTCTTAATTTTGAATAACTTAGTCTCACTAGTTTTAAGATATCCAAAAAGTCCTTTCTTGTGTAAATACGAGCCTCGATTCAAAATTTATTGCCATCGAAGGTCGATGTGTGATTATATAAAAATGGAGGGTGAGAGCTCAAACTCCGAAACCCAAAAGTCCAAAATTTGGAATTTCAGAGTTTCAGACTTTGAATTAGTGCAATTTTTGTGTTTTGGGGTTTTGAACTCTAAAACCCCAAACCCTGAAATCCCGAATGTTTGAAGTTTGAAAATCTAAAATTTCATACTTTGAGACATCAGGTTTTCAGACATTGTTGGTCGCTTTTCCTTTTTCCTGCCAAAGAATCCAAAGTCCGAAAACCGAAACATTCGAAGTCTAAAAATTTTGTCGCATTGACACCAAAACCTTCGTTGATTTCCAAAATTTGAACCCTTTCCGACTTGCTTCCCGATATTTTCAAAACCCCAAAATCCGAAAGTCTGAAATTTTAGACTTTTGGAGTTCGAGTATTTTGGAATTTACCACTCCCATTTTTGTTCGTGCTCACATAGACTTTGAAACTCCAAACCCGAAAGTACAAAATTTTAGACTTTCGAGTTTTGGGTTTCAAAATCTTTTTGGCCATTTTTTTCTATTTTTCTCGTTGAAGATTCCAAAAGTCCAAAACTTGAAAGTTTGAATTTCAAACTTTGAGACTTTCTGAACATTTGGATTTTAGAATTTTGGCTCTACTCACCTTGCCTTTTATGCAAATACTGAATGCCAAAACTCTAAATTTTCGGGCCTAGAACTCCATCCTTCTGCTTAAGCGTTGATCTCCTTCAACGTTCCAGCCTACGTGTAACTTAATTTTTGGAATCGAATGTGAGCTCAAACACCGAACTAACCTCTCCATTTTCCCCGTGTAAGGTCTTGTTTGTTCAATTTTTCTTGAGGGGATAAATTGGATAGCAAAAACGTATCAAAATTTCAAACTATTTCCTATTTGGAAAATAAATTGTTAATGTTCAAGTCCACCCTTGGATCCACATCTGCTAGTTTCATGTTATATGAACTAATACATAACACATCATGTAATAAAAGTAATAATTTCATAAAATATTTGACCAAAATAAGTCTTTGAATACTATATATCAAGCTTCAATAAAATTGATCAATGTATACAAAATTCCCATCATAATAAACAATTAATGTTTTATGTAAATTATGCATACTTTTACTTGTCTTTATAGAGATTGGACAGAGTTGAGGATTTCATATAGCATTACTAATTTCCTTGTCATCCGAAAGGAAAGAAAAAACAAGAAAAAATCTACTTAATAATTGAAATTTCCATATAAAAAAATAGAAAAGCGTAACACAATAAACAAATTGTGCATACCTGTTGGCGTAGAAGCTTGATTGATTAACACGATGAGATCCCTCTCCACCATAAGTTCAAGCTTTTGGTGTGACGGAAAATCGTTTGGTATCAGAGCTAGGCAGTTAAGCACGCCAGCCCCAGAGTAGTGTGGTAATGGGTGACCTCTCGGGAAATTCTTGGTGTCACTACCTCCTAATGTTGTTGGGCCTGATTGGGTGTATACCCGGCTCCATCGTGTGGGAGGGTGTTGGTGTAGCAGATTGATTAACACGATGAGATCCCTCTCCACCATCAGTTTGAGCTTTTGGTGTGATGGCAAATCATTTGGTATCGAGCTGGCAGTTATGTGTGCCAACCCCGAGAAGTATTGGGATGGATGACCTCTCGGGAAGTCCCGGTGTCATTACCTCCTAATGTTGTTGGGCCTGATTGGGTGTATACCCGGCTCCATCGTGCGGAAGGGTGTTGGCGTAGCAGCTGATTAACATGATGAGATCCCTCTCCATCATCAGTTCGAGCTTTTGGTGTGACGGCAAATCCTTTGGTATCGAGTTGCACGACTTCTTTTTCCGTCACACCATAAGTTTGAGCTTTTGGTGTGATGGCAAGTCATGTAGCTCGATACCAAATGATTTACCGTCATACCAAAAGCTCGAACCTGATGGTGGAGAGGATCTCATCATGTGCATACTAATTTCCATGTCATCCGAAAGGAAAGCAAACACGAGAAAAAATCTACTTATTAATTGAAATTTCCATATAAAAAATAGAAAAGCATAACACAATAAACAAATTGTGCATACTCCACACCCATCGAAAAGGGAACACTGTTAAAATTTACTTTAGACTCGAATTCATACTATCAAAATTTGATTTAAAGAAAAATATATTGTATTGGATAACAAAAAGGATCATAACAATTCACAATAAAATATGAAATATAAGGGGAAAGTCATAAATCTAACTTTTTTTTAACTAGACATCAAATCATGTAAACTTTTTATCCTTTCACTAAATTTTCTCTTTTAATCTATATACGTACATTTTAAATCATAAAAAGGTTACTACATTATCATAGATTTTGGATTTGTTCCCAATAAATATTTAGACTCAAGTTGTCTCCCTATAAATAATTAATATGTCAATTTTCTTGTAAAAGTTAGATGAATGTCTTTAATTTAGATATTACCTCCTATAAATTGATTATGTCTTTACAAATAAAAAATGACTTTGTTAAAACCTATAAACTCGAAGTTTAAGATAGTTTTTTAAAAAGTAACTTGATCCTTAAGGAATCCATTCTAAGAGATCCACAATAGTTGTAACATTCACTTAAATGACACTCTAAAACCCCAAAGACAAATACTACTAATTTATTAGGGAAAAATATTTGCAGGATTTTTTTCTAATGTTGTGAGGATAAAACAATACTTACGAACAATTAAATTCTCACGATAAATTTCTACACCTTCATAAGGTAATAGAAATAAAATTAATAATTAAATATTATTAATTTATTTCCCAAAATGTTTCACAGTTTAAATAAAACCTTGTTAATTTCCACTTTGTTTAAATATTTTCCACAACAATTCCATTGTTTAATCCACTTAGTTTTATTTAAATTTAAAAGAATACATTACCTAAGCTGAACTTAGAAAAATTCCTAAAGCCATAATAACCATGTCCTATCTATTTAACTAACTATATTGTTATCCAGTTTTTCCCTCGGGAGAAAATTGGACAAACAAGAACTTGCACGTAGAGATGCCAACGAGGTTGTTTTAGTCACGAAGGCTTGCATTTCGAGGTTGGCCAAGAAAGGAATGGACCGAGAAAGTTACTGAGAGAGTTTCGGGAAAGAAGAAGTCTGAAATTTAGGTTTCAGACTTCAGAGGTGGAGATTTTTAGAGATGGACAAAGGCGGATTTCAGGGACTCATCAAAGATACAAATCTTTGAAACCTGAAACTTTGAAAGTGTGAAATTTCAGAATTTCGGGTTTCGGTATTTCAAGTTCTCGGCGGTCAAATTTGGAAAAGGGAGCGGAAAGTTATGAAACCCAAAACTCCGAAAGTATGAAATTTTTGAATTTTAGGTTTGGGATCTCAAAGCAGTGTAAATCCTGAAATCTGAAATTCCAAAAGTCTGAAATTTTGGACTTTCGGGTTTCAAAATTTCAGAACTCTCGGGAAAAGTTAGCAAATGAACAGTGTTTCAATCTTTGAAATAGAAATGTCGAAAGTCTAAATTTTGGGATTTCAGAGGTTGCATGGATTTTAGACTTTTAGAGTTTCAAAACTCCCTGACCTTCCATTTTTACGGAATGACACCTCGAACTTCAGATGGCCATAAAATTTTACTAGGAGCTTTGTTTTGCACAAGAAAGGACTATTTGGAAAGATCTCATCCAAAATGAAGAAATTCAATCCGCCATTTTGTAGGGTGTCGGAGTTTCTCACCTACCCCAATAATGAAGTATGGTATTCCTTTTGCCCAATAAGGAACAACACACGAAGGCATGGGTTTTGTAGTAAAACCCATCATTGTTGCAGTGAATTCAATGCATTTCTTTGGTGGTTGGAGTAGGATTTTGAAATTATTATACATCCTTATCTCATTCTTCCTATATATTTTAAGGAGGGATAGTTTTTAAAGGTGAGACATTTTTTTTCGCACCCTCCCTTCTTTTAAATGTCGTAAGTAAATTTGTGGAGTTCAAACCTCCCATATAAATTGTAAATGCAATATTCCCTCTTGGCCATTGTAATGGACTGTATCAAAATTTGTGGAGCAATAAAATAAGTTTGTGGACGATTTCAACCCTCTCTTATATTCATTGCATCTTCTTGATCTCTCATTTCAATCTTTGTTATCTATGCATGGTGGTTGTATTAACCTTTTTGATGGTTTGTGTTTAGTTGCAAAATAGGTGTTCAACATTCCTTTGGCGCATCACTTCGTTAGTTTAGGTTTATTTTCTTGCATCTTCTCAACCCTGACTTCTTAGCAAGTTAGAGTATGTTTTTGAGAAGACCTCTATAGTTTGAATGTGTGCATCCGAGCAGAGGAATAGGAACCAAAGTATTCATCCGAAGAGCTTTCCGATTTCAAATTTCCACACTTTGGAAAAAGCTCCATGTTATGCAATCACACTAAGAGTTTCAAGCCATCGAGTTGTAGTCATTTAGGGTGATGTGATTACGCATCAACATATACACCTACATTTAATTACTTGAACTCCCTTTATCTAAAACACCCATGCACAATAAATAAATTATTTAATGCATAACTAAATATTTCTAATTTATTTATTTATTACCCTATAAAAAAAAGGTCACAACTTAACCTAAGCACTAAGTGGCCCCATTTAACCAATACCCATACTTTTATTTGGTACCCATTCCCTTGAAAATTCCATCACTTAAATTGTTGTAGGGTTCATTTTCAACCCTAGGATTAGATCTATTAGAGCCATTAGATCAAGGTTTCTAGAAGATTCCTTATATGGTTCTTATATTCACATTTTCCGTAATTTTTATTTTACTTGTCTTGAAGGATTGAAAGGAGGAGAGGAAGGAGGTCATGAAATATTGGGAATCTCTCATGGAGGTTTTGTATATTTAGATGGATACACACATATTTTTATTATTCCATTGCATCCCTCCGCTCGAGTTGTTAAATGTGTGTTTTTTTTTTTGCTCTTGTATTTTGTAGATATTTTTATGCTATTTGGGTTATGGGCATTATTTTCCCCACTTCATTTTTGTTATAAAGAGATAAACACAACAATTTAGAGTTACACACACACACACACACACACACACACACACACACACACACACACACACACACACACACACACACACACACACACACATACACACACACACACATATAATATTATTATTATTCATTTGTAATGGTTCGGCTCTAAAAAACACGACACTACGTATTAAATCCATGGATTTCATTTAGACTAGATATTATTTTGTTAGAGGGTTTGGGGTTTATAATTGTTTTAGGTTGGGCAGCCATGGTCGACCCACCCCACCATATTAAATATGGTGGGGTGTGTCATTCATGGCCGCCCACCCTCCTTTATTAAAAGGGTGCAGAGTGGTGGGGGTTCGCCCTTCCCACCACCCCTCCCCCACCCCAAAATAAATTTAAAACTTGTTATTTAATATCTAAAAATTTTAAACGGTTGAACCACTATGTCTTTATTTAGTATTATAATTGATATATAGTATAATTTATTTAATATGATAATATATATAAATATTTCAAAACAACAATAATCTATATAAATATATAACATTTATATATGCAAACATTTTCTATTGTTTTTGTTTATAAATATATTTGCACTAAGGAATTTTAAGCAAGTTGATACAAAAGTAAATTAAAAGAACCATTTGATATTTTTGCATACAACTTGATATATAATTACAAACATTTGCAACTTTTCATTATGTCCGATTTCAAATTAACAATCCATACGAAGAGAGTAAGGGTATCTTTTTCCAACATTTTCATTCAAAAGCGTGCGACTTACAACAAAGTAAAATATAAGTCCTCTTCAACATTCATAAATTCATTTACAAAAACTTGTACAAAGTCCTTACTTTTCCCAAATCTTCATAATCTAAAATACAACCAAATACAACTCTTTATAATACAATTTTACAAGACTTCACTTTGCATGGATTAGAAAATATACACTTGAAACAATGGGATAAAAATTCAACATGAACTCCATCTTCTCTTCAATTTTGAATCACAACACAAGGAAACGGGAGTAGGCGGTGTTCTCCACCCAACCTTTATTCCTATAAGGAGGAAAAACCATGCTTCTTATTGGCCCCCGAGCCCCAACCATAGAACAATAGGGAATGTTTGAAACTTTGACAACTTCATAATTATAATTTTTTCCCCAATAATAAACACATACATTTTGTAAACATTCAATCATTATTTCAAGAAAGTTCAACAAAGGATAATTTTGCATTCATTTCCAAAACAAACACATAGAAAGATTCACATTCTCCTCATAATCACAAAGGCTTAATAGTAAGCCAAAAGGAGACAAGAACATGGAGTCTTCTCCTTATTCCTCCCATGTGGGAATAGGTTCCACCTAATACCTCCAAAGTGCACTATCAAAATCACACACAACACCTTATTTATCCCTATTCAAATGAAAGATTAACATAGAAACCTTTTCCTCCACATCGGTGGAGCACCTCTCACACACACTCCCTCCACATTTTCTTCACTAACTCTTAAAGGAAATATACCCATCCCAACATAATGCAAACACAACACACAAAACATACATTCAAACAATCGAATTCGATTTGCTAGAAATCTCAAAGTGGCACATATCATAGTGGAAGGCGACTCAATGAATATTATTAATAATCTTACTAAGACCCAACTCCCTAATAGAAGTATAAGTGAATTCATCAATGAAGCCCCTGAATATATGTAGTGGTACCAACATCATTTTTTAACATGTATATAGAGAAGGGAATAAATTTGTGTATGTCTTAGCTAATGTAGGGGTTTGTATAAATAAATATGAAGCACTCCAAGTTATCATTAAAGAAGATAATCCAAATCCTTAGATGGAAGTATTCTCACATGTGGAATCCTTGGCATGGGTTTGTGAAGCAAATTGCAATCGGTTTCCCATTCATATCGAAAAAGAAACATTGGCCTTTCAAATATTATTAGGGAAAGACGTCGGTTTACACCTCTGCAACTTCTGAGTTTTTGTGCTAATGGAGAGTTGTGTGGAATTTTTTCGTATCCGATTCAATATTTGTGTTTTGCACCGTTGTCTGTTTACACAATGAGTGGAGATCCTTTTCATGTTGAGCCTATTTTCGATCCTCAATTGAAATAAAATGTTGAGCTCTAGAAAACCCTTAGTATTGGGGGTTTCCCTGATTTTATATAGAGAATTAGCGGTAATGACCAGTTCATTTCTCTTAAACTCGTGGAGAACTAGAATAACAAGAAAATCCAATATAAAGGAAAAGAGTTTAAAATTTATGAGGAGTTTTTTTATTTATCATAGGTCTCAGATGGATGACAATAAATTATAGAGAAATAAATTTGAAACGGAGGAAGAAGAAAAAATCTTCCTCGATGATGGGGAAAGCTTAGAAATAAAGAAGAAAGGGATTATCTGTGATAAAATTCTGAATCCATTTGATGATGTAGCATGTATGATGTTTAGGTACGTAATGTTGGGGAAGGTTTTCCACGGTTCCACTTCATCACCGGTGCTTTTAAACCATCTCAGTTCTGCGAGGCCAATGTGAGTTTGTCCTACTACCTTCTACATTTCATGTAAAATTCAATTGAGGAGGTTCATGGCCATAAAAAGAACTATGCCATTTCATCAAGGATTCATTTTTCTCATTCATCAATACATTTCTAATGTTTATGCTAGTGATCCTACTCCCAAAATCACCGCACCCCCTCACAGTCAAAAATTCATTCTAATAACCCTATGTACCATGATACTGCAATTGAGCCACCTCCCACAAGATTTTTTTAGAGTATCAAGAGGAAAAGAGGTCATGAGGGGTAATATTTTTCGTGATGATGTTATGGTTAGTGATATGGATTCTAAACATGATAAGTTGAAAATTCAAGCTGATACATTTAAAACTTTATAAGACAATGTGGATTTTCTTTTTAAATATGACATTAAAAAATCAGATGATGACTCTATTTCCAACATAAAGAGGAGGTTAATAATATGGTTAATAAGCTTAATACCTTGGAGGAGAAGCACAATAATATTTTGGCCATTCACTGAGTGGTTGAGGACTTGAAGTAAGGTCATATAAAGAAATTTTGTGACATTAGCGGCTTTTTGAATTCTATATGGAAGAATAACAAGCTCTCCAAAACTTGAGGAATCGAACCGGGACCCAAACATCACTATGGCCTTAAACCTATACCACGCTCTCGGTATTGCTATTAAAGTCTACAATAAGTGTTTGTTCTTTATTTAGTTTTATGAAGTTGTTTTACTACTATTTTCATGCTTCGTGGTGCTGCATTTTCGTAGTTTTTCTCGTAGTTGGGATTTCTTGTTGGTAGATGTCCTGCCCTAGTTTATATTTTGTTTCTACTTTTACCCAGGGAGTGGCCCCCTTCTTATGTTAGGGATTTTTTATTCATGTTTATCTTTTTGTTACGCTACTTTGCTTGTACTTGCGTAAGGTCCCTTCAAAACCTTTAATCAATAAATAAAAACATATAATAAAACAAGAAAATATTTCTTAATCAAAACAAATACAATAATAAATCAAAGGAGTAAGACACTACCTTTCCATTGCAAGCTTACAATATTTACACCACAAGCTTCTATCTCGAAAAAACCCTATAAATATACTCCCAAAGCTCCAAGAAAGAACCAAAGCAAAAATTCCAAAATAATGCAAGAGTAGGAATGAGAACAAGTAACCCCAAATACTCCAAATTAACATCGATAAATATAAAAGGAGGTCAAGACGACAGGGGCACTCCATGTAGGATGCCACTTCATCTTTCCTCAATTCCAACTCAACAATTCAACACACAAAGAACAATGCTAATAAATAAGTAAGCAAGGGTATGACATGCACATGTATACACTACAATATGCACTCCATAAGTCGAAGGACATATTAAATGAGGAAAGTTGAAAAAGTAACTTTATTTACTCATTTTCACCCAACATATGCATTATGAAGGCTAAAATTGACTCCATACTTCATAAGTATGGTTGGTGGGTGAGTTTGAGAGGCGAGGACAAGCTTAACTTGTCCCACAAGTCTCAAAAGCCCCCACAAAGTCAAAATTCGAGATAAGAAATGGAGGAAGAGTACACACTTAAAAATGCAATCAACCCTATACACATCAAATAAATATCAAGGACAATCTACCCTAGTAAACGCCAAATTTGTCACATCTTCGTTTTATTTTGCTAATTAAGGTAAATTAACTAATTAAAAGCATATCAACAAGTACTAATAAACTTAATAAATTTTACAAATAATGGGGTATATGCACCACAAAAATAAATAACTATAATTTGTAATGCCCCTCCTCTTCGACACTTATTACACTATGATTTTGATTATTTTTGATTAGGGACATTGGATTTATGATTATTAAATTTTTATTAGTGGGTTATAAACTATATAGCCATTTGGATTATCGATATGTTGTGATTCATATTTTGGATTATGATGTGCTCGGTGACACTAGTGGACAATTTTATACATGTTTATTTACATTGTTATGATTTTATACTAAAACATTATTTTCATGATACATTACCAATGATTGTATGTTAAGATTAGTCTTGTGACCTCATTGATGTTAGTAACATGTTAGGATAAAATTATTTAGAAATTTTAGACAGTTGATAGAATGCTTAATTTTGATGTTGATTACCGATTGATATGTCGAGTTATTTCTCAATGATTTTAATTTGGCCTTGAGGCTAGAGAGCTATTGTTGTTTGTAATTGCAGGAAAATGATGTCACTATAAATTGAAAGGAGATAGGGGACCAACCCTAGAAATTTTTTGGGTGTTGCAACAAGGATAATTTGACAAGTTGTGTTCTATGTGTGTGTTGTTTAATTGTTATGCTTAGTTACGAGGTTTTCCATGAGGGTGACCTCATGTGTGTGGCCATGGGTTGTGATGTTTCCCTCTTTTAATTTGGATTATTTATTTTCGGTGCATGTATCTCATTATTTGTAAAATTTAATCACTTTATTAGTACTTGTTGATATGCTTTTAATTAGTTAATTTAACTTATTAGTAAACTAAAATAAAGATGTGACAAATGGGCATTTAATAGGGTAGATGGTCCTTGATATTTGCTTGATGTTGAATGGAATAAATTACATTTTGAAGTGTGTACTCTTCCTCCTTTTCCAATCTCGAATTTTTCCTTAGAGGCCACTTTTTGAGACTTGTGGGACAAGTTAACCTTGTCCCTTGCTTCTCAAAGTCATCCACCAACCATAATTATGAAGTATGGAGTTAATTTTAGCATTTTTAATGCATTTGTTGAGTGAAAAAGAGTAAATAAAGTCACTTTTCTACTTACCTCATTTAATATGTCCTTGGAAGGTATGGAGTGCATGTTAGAGTGTATACTTGTGCATGTCATAACCTTACTTGTTCATTTATTAGAATTGGTTTTGTGTGTTGAATTGTTGAGTTAGAATTGAGGAATGATGAAGTGACATCCTACATGGAGCCACCTCATCATACTCACCTCCTTTTCTATTTATTGATGTGAATTTGGAGTAATTGGGGGTTACTTGTCTCATTTTCTACACTTGTAATTGTGGAACTTTAGTTTGGGATTACATGCTTGGAGATTTTGGAGTTTCATTTTCATATTTTTCTTGGATTAAAGGTTGTTACAATTTTTCATGTGAAGATTTTGGAACCTAAATGGAGAGGTAGGATCTTCACTTATTGTTGATTCTTTTATATATGCATGTAGTAGTGAAATTTGATCTTATTGAGTGTATGCTATGTGTGTTGTGTTTGCATTATGTTTAGATGGGTAGATTTCCTTTAAGAGTAGTGTGGGAGAAGGAAATGGAGTTATTTTTGGACGAAAAAGGAGTTAGTGAGGAAAGCGTGGAGGGAGTGTGGGAGAGGTGCTCCACCTATGTGGAGGTAAAGAGTTTATATATATATATATATATATATATATATATATATATATATATATATATATATATATATATATATATATATTGCGTTTGTAAAGGGAGAGATAAGGTGTTGTGTGTGATATTGATAGTGTACTTGGAGGTGTTCGGTGGAACCTATTCCCACATGGGAGGAATAAGGAGAATACTCCATGTTATTTTCTCCATTTGGCTTACTATTAATCATTTTTATTGTGATGAAAATGTAAATCTTATTGTCATTGTGATGAAATGAACGCAAAACTACTCTTGTTGAAATTGCTTGATAAATGTGATTGAGTGTCAAAATATTACATGAGTGTTGAAAATATGTATGTGTATATTTTGTGGAAGCCTTTATTTGTGAAGTTGTCAAAGTTACAAACACACCTTATTGTTACTATGTTTGGGGCTTAGGGGCCAATAAGGAGGATGGATTCTCCTTTTATTTGATTAAAGGTTGGGCGGAGAGCGTCACCTACTCCCATTTCTTTGTATTGTGATTCAAATTTTAAGAGATGAAATACATGTAAATTTGAAGCTATGAAGTTGGAATATGATCTTGATATGAAGACTTGTATATTTGAGTTTCTGAAGAACTCCTATGTTGTAAATTTTTCCATGTTGTTTTCACTTAGAGTGGAAGGTTTGTAACTCATTCATTTTAATGGATTAGTTTCTCAGAATCGTATTTATCAACCTTGTATTATTATAGTTGAAAGAAGGAATTTGAAGTAGCCTTGTAAGTGAAATGGAGTTGTTTAAAATCTGGAATTTTATTAGAAAAGTTGTATTATGATTTCAATTTGAAAGGAATAGTGTTCTTGTATGGAAAGTGAATGATGTTTCCTTTTTGTATGGTTGGTAAAATTGAATTTGAAATGAGAAATAATAAGTTTTGTTAAATATGTTATACCTTTTATCCTCTCAAATTAATATGTAAAAAGAGTGATTTAGGTTGTGGTTATAGTCAAATTTTATACAATGTTATGAAGGAAAAATTATACATTTAGTGTTTTCAACCAAGAAACATGTTCACTCCATTTTCTTCTTTTGTTAGTTTAAATCAAAAGGATATTGGTGGAAATATCAAACATATATAGAAATATATAATTTTATATAAACTACATAGGATTTAATATATATATTATATATGTAAACTTGATTAGTGGATTGCTTAAAATTAAACAAAACAAAAAAATACATACAATTATTAATATATAAATTTATACAACTTTATAAATAAATTTGTATACTCATATGAAATAAGAAAAAGGGGTTGTAATATTGTTTGGGGCCGTGATGTTGGGAATATGTAGGATTGTGGAATAGTGCTATGATTTAATAACAAACAAAATCATGCACACAAGATCTAAACAATTCCCCACAAAATCTACAACAGTGGAAGTATAAACTAGAATAATCCAAATCACACAAAAGTACACACACATAACAAGCATGTACCATGGTTCACCCAATGTGGGCTACGTCCACCAAAGATAGAGATCTCATATATATATATAATATAACAAGAGATTACAAACCAACTCTTCTACACAAGAGTACATGTATCTCTACAAGAGTATCTCCTCCTCCCAGATCTCCAACTGGATCTACCTAAGTACACTAAACCGTGCCTCCATACCACCACTTTTGTCTCCTCCAGATCTCTAACCAGATCTACCTGAGTGCACTACAACCGTGCCTCTCAAACATAACCAGATCTCACATACCTGAAGCTACCCTGCATCTACCACTGTGCAGCCAAGATCTCACTGTATTGTGTATCTGCAAACAAGACCTCTTTAATATCTAGATCTCATGGATCAAAAATACAATATGATCTTATGGATCTACAATACATGACTAGATTTACATAGATCTATACTACAAGATCTCACTAACATGTGGATCTACAAGAAGAAACCCTAAGTGCTTTGCATACTATCCAAGCCATTACATCGAGACTAAACAATACAAAGGAAATACAAGTAGAATATGTTACCCTCTTCTCACCATTCAAATGTACTGCTAATTCCTTCTATCCATCTCATCTCCATGGAGACTTTGTCTTCATGTAACCTATTCTTTATTTTTCTTCTTCTTCATCATCTTCATCCTCTCAATCTAAGAGAGAATAAAGGATCTAATTTAATCCTTCTACATCCCTTTATTTTCTAAACCCTAGATTTCATGCTTATATAGGTGTATATAAACTTAGGGCACTTAGCCATGCAATTACATCCAATAAATATACTTTAATGCTAAAGATAGATTTAATTCCCGAGAGTTAATTAAAACATCATCGCACAGGTAACCGGCGTCGGTTAGCCTTAACCGCAGCCGGTTCTCGCTTGCTCGACCTATGTCGGTCTTGTATGACCGATGATGGTTCTGGTGACTGATGCCGGTTCCCCCTTGACCGATGACGGTTGCTATATTTTCCAGCAAGTTTCCATTGCATGCTCCAGTGAAGCTATTTAGCTCCACAACCTAACAATCTCCCACTTGGAGATAAATTATTGAATCTCTGTACCTGTACATGTACATCACCATCCTCTACACACCATGAAGACCATCTATTCTTTCCTTCAACAATTATCTCAAAGAAAAATAAAACCAAGAAGATCAAACCATCTTCTCAAACTAGGAAGATAAAATGATGACTTACCAAACCTCCACGAAGCTACAATTGATCCATGACAGCAAGCCTAAAGCTCCCATTGAATTGTAACACCATACCAATTGTTGGTATCAGAAAAAAAAGCCAACCTATCTCCTCATGCAACAAGCCATCATGACTAACACACCTATAAGATATCCCACTCAAACTGAAGTTCTGAGCCTCAATTGCATCCATAGCCATACCTGTAAAACCAACCATGTTCTCCATCCATCTATCCATGTCTCCATGCAACCACCAATGCAACTGACCAAGACAAGTCAAAATGGAATATGCGAAAGCAAAACAAGATCCTGGGTAAAGATAGCCCAAATGAGTTCTACCTGCAATAGTGGGTGATCAATCCACAAACCTGCATAACTCAAAGAATCCAAACACTGCAATCTGTAAATCCAACCCTACATAAACAACTAGCATGTCCAAGACAATCATCTGTAGATAACATCTCTCAAGGAGTAACATAGTAATCAAGAGGAAATACAAACATCCCCTACTCATGCTCAAAGCATCCATGTGAAAATCAAACATCTGCATCATCATAGACTCACAAAATTGAATCTATCCAACATGTACAAACTCACCATGTACATCCATCCATATCACTAGCTCTCCATAAGCTCCCACTCTACCACTGAGTAACTCCAAAGCCAAAATGAATCTTGTGCTCATCAATGTCAATAATAAACATCCATGCTAAACCATGTCACTAATACCAAGTGTAAATACCAGCAAATATGTCATCAACATACTGCACAAACCAACCAAGACAAAAGCAAAACCAAGGGCACCATCTAAAAATGGAAAATAAACACTCATTTGTCAAACCTGTAACCAAATTGACCATGGTTTCCTAACCAACCCACAGTCGTTGCACTGACTGACCATGATTACGGATGAATGACCATGGTTAGTACTAACCGACACCAGTCTACTTAACTAGTAGATTTTCCCTTTTAACCCTTAAAACTCTGAAAAATTACACTATCATCTTCACCTAGCTGAATCTAACCATCAACTATAATCCCATAGGGATATCTAAGCACCACAAAATAAACCAGAAGTGACATCACAAAGCAATAAACTCAATATACCTACAAATCTGTGACTGTCCTCCAAAACCAACTAGTGCCTTTGCCACTCTGAAAAGTAGCAATCTCCTCTCACTTTGCATGTGCATCATGTATCCAATCCTACAATGCCAACAACCATGGCTTGCTCCCACTAAACACGAAATCCCTAGCATTGTCTCTAAGACCAAGAAAAAGCTAATATGTCAATGAGAAATAAATCGGATGAAAGAAAATATAAAATGATTCCTTCTTATCAAAGAATACTTTCTACATCACACAAATTTGGACTTCTTGTGAAGTAGGTGAATCAACTTCTTTTCATCCGATTGTACTCAAAATATTTCATTACTTGCAACTACGTCTAACCATGCGTTTTCATTGAGGATCTCATCCTTAAGACTAGATATCCTTGTCCTCAAGATTCCACATAGCTAGGAAATAAAATTCAAGCAACACCAAAAAACATAGTGTAAATATGTGCACACTATCTAAACATAATATCAATTGCTCCAAATAAAAGAAATATAACATTAACCATATAGAGATACCTGACCTAAAGTCTCATTGGACTAACCAAGCCAAATCCGTCCTCTTTCGATCTAAACATTGAAGTGATCAACACTTGTTTATGCCTATACACACTGTTGTGATGAAACTAGATCCTAAAAATAGGACACTAAACCATCCATGCCCTCTCTTGCTGTAAAAACCTTGTACATATAAGTTGCCACAAAGACCAACCATGGTCATCTCCTAACCAACCATGGTTAATGACCAAGATTGGCCTTCCTCTATGACAGACCTTAGTTCTCGACCTGATGTTAATGTTGTTGGAACGAACCTAACGCCACACACAATTTGGCATAGCACACCACACCAGGTGCCTACTTTGACCAAAGCCGATAGTTGAGCTGAGCCAATCATTTCAAGAAGCACCCAAATCTTACACAAAAACTTAACAACAATAATGCATGCATAAAACTACATCAAGATGAAACGCATCACCTTACCAGCACCAAGAAACTCAACCGCATTTTCAACTTGAAGAACATGTTTCTCTCGATGGAAACCCCATATTTTTTCTCGTGATACTATATCTAGCTTCTCTAATGAAGCCCATGTGTTTAACTAAACCAAAGGATGCATAACTGCTCCTCTATTTCATTCTTAGATCTAGATCTGTAGTCCCAAACATGCATGTGCAACCAAAATAATATAAGCACAACAATACCAAGATAAAACCATACCTCAATAACCGGATCTGCAATCTGACCAACATGCTTGTGCCTCCAAGAACTAGGGACACCTCAGCAAACAAGATACATTCTATGCATCTTTCCATTTCTTCAGATATGTGATTTTGTTTATAACTGGTTGCTCAAGAACCGACCATGGTCACCCATGAATCGACCATGGTTTTACCCTCGCCAATGTCGGTTGCCACTTAACCAACACCACCGATCACCGTAATTTCTAAAGAACCTTACCCTTCCAGATCCCACTTGAGATTAAATCTCTTCATGTGATCTTCTCATCAGGAAAATGAATGTTTCTTTGATACCGGTTGTTGGGGATACGCGGACGATGTATAGAATAGTGTTATGATTTAATAACAAACAAAATCATGCACACAGGATCTAAATAATTCCCCACAAAATCTACAACATTGGAATTATAAACTAGAATAATCTAAATCACACAAAAGTACACACACATAACAAGCATGTACCATGGTTCACCCAATGTGGGCTATGTCCACCAAAGATAGAGATCTCACATCTATATATAATATAACAAGAGATTACAAACCAACTCTTACCGCACAAGAGTACAAGTATCTCTAGAAGAGTATCTCCTCCCAGATCTCCAACCGGATCTTCTGAGTTAACTAAACCTGTGCCTCCATACCACCATTTGTGTCTCCTCTAGATCTCTAACCGGATCTACGAGTGCACTAGCTGATTGTGCCTCTCAAAAATAACCACATATCACATACCCGAAGCTACCATGCATCTCGCCATTGTATGCGACCCAAGCTCTCTTTGTATTGTGAATCTGCAAAGCAAGACCTCTACAATATCTAGATCTACATGGATCAACAATACAATATGATCTCATGGATCTAAAATATAAGACTAGATCTACATAGATCTATAATACAATATCTCACCAACATGTGGATCTACAAGAAGAAACCCTAAGTTCTTTTTTGCATACTATGTAAGCCATTACGTGAGAATAAAAATACAATAGAAGACGTTACCCTGTTCTCACCATTTAGATGTACCTACTATTTCTTTTTTTCCATCTCCTCTCCATGGAGACTCTGTCTTCATGTAACTTTTCTTTCTTTTTCTTTTTCTTCTTCGTCTTCATCCTCTTAATCTAGGAGAGAATCAAGGATCTAATTTAATCCTTCTCTACATCCCCTTTCTAAACCCTAGCTTTCATGCTTATATAGGCGTATATAAACTTAGGGCACTTAGCCATGTAATTACATCAAATAAATCTACTTTAATGCTAAAGATAGATTTAATTCCCGAGAGTTAATTAAAACATCATCGCACAGGTAACCGGTGTCGGTTAGCCTTAACCACGACCAATTCCTACTGCTCGACCGATGTCGGTCATGTCTGACCGATGACGGTTCTAGGTGACCGATGTCGGTTCCCCTTTGACCAATGATGGTTGTTGTATATTCCAGCAAGTTTCCATTGCATGTTCCAAAGTGAAGCTATTTAGCTCAACAACCTAACACGTGACCCCTGGTTTGGTTTATTTTTTTATAAACAAAAGTGAGGTGGGGTGACACCCCACCCAAAACCCTTTTATTAAATAATAGAAGTGGGGGTGGGTAGTGCCCCGATATTAAATATAAACTCATTTTTGCACAAAGTGGATTTACCACTAATCAAACCGTGGCCGCATCCCCTTTTAAATGAGCTCAGTAAAACATATAAGGTAGAACCTATAAAAATTAATAATTACACACACACACACACACACACACACACACACACACCAGATAGAGAGAAAGAGAGAGAATCATTTATGTTGGCCGCATTCCTCCAAGGCACAATTTATTAATGGTTTTTATAAAAAAGGATTGAAAACTATACACACACACACACATATATACATATATACATATATACATATATATGTATGTATGTGTATGTATATGTATATGTATATATGTATATATATACATATATACATATACATATACATACACATACATACATATATATGTATATATGTATACACACACACACACACACACACACACACACACACACACACACACACACACACACACACACACACACACACACACACACACACACACACACACATACACATATACATATATACACTCATACAAAAACCCTACACCCTTGAATATACATCATTTGAACTAGAAATAAAATGGGGCACCACAAACTAAAATAGTAAAATGCACACTTCAGTAAAGAACCCTTAGAGGGCATGTTCAACTCAAAACCTCCATCAAATATTCCCAACCTTTCATGGCCTCTTCCATCTCCTCCTTTCAAACTTGAAAACGAATGAAATGAAAAAGTAGGGAAAAAGTGTGAATATAGAAAGCTATAAGAATAATTAGTGATTTTAGAGAAAACCCTAATCTATCTAAGGGTCCAAAAGGATTCAATCTAGGTGGATATTTAAACCTACAACTTTAAGTTGGTGGGATTTTCATTGAATTGGGTTTTAAATAAAATGCATGGGTAATGGGTTAATGGGGCCACTTCGTGCTTATTAAGTTATAGAAAATTGTGACTCTTTTGGGTATGGTTTAATAATTAATGAAATTGGGTATGAATCTAGGGGTTGAATAAATAATATTGAGCATGGGTTTTATAGATAATGATAAAGGAAGATTAATTTAATTAAACATAAAATTTATAGTAATATAGTAAATAATGGGCATGGGTGCTAAGGTTAATAGGTGAAATAGTTTTAGGCCAACTTAGGAAAATGATTAAATTATGAACTCTAGAAGAATTTGAATGGGTAAAGCAATGTGATTAAAATAGTCATGATTTAAATAAATTTTAAAGGGTATCCTTAGAAGAGGGTCTGATCCCAAAGTGCATTTAGAAACTAAATTAAAAATATTTAATTATTAATTTAATTCTAATTATCGTACGAATGTGTAGAAGTAAATAAATGAACTATTATTTGACCACATTTAATATTTAATCACCCGTGAGACCTTATTTAAACAAAAAAATCCCGCAAATTTTCCCGAATAAATTAATAGTATTTGATGTGGTTTTAGAGAGTCATTTTTGTGGGCATTACATATTTAAAAGAGAAAAACACCACAACCCATGACACACACTTGAGGTCACCCTCCATGGTAAACCTCATAACAAAGAATAACAATTGAACAACACACACATAAAACACAAGTTGTCGAATTGTCCTTATTGCAAACATGAAACATTCTTTTAGGGTTAGTCCCCTAGCCCCTTCCAGTGTATAGTGATATCATTTTCTTGTAATCACAAACAACAATACCTCTTTAGCCTCAAGGCTGCATCAATAACATCGAGAAATAACACATACATATCAATCAATAATCATCATCAAAATTAAGCAATTCTATCAATTGTCTAAAATTTCTAATTAATTCGATTCTACCATTTTACTAACATCAATGAGATCACAAGACTAATCCGAACATCCAAACATAGGAAATGTGTCACAAATATAATGTGTCAGTATAAAATCGAACAATGCAAATAAACATGTATAAAATTGTCCACCAGTGTCAGCTAGCATATCATAATCAAAAATATGAATCACAACATATTGATAATCCAAATGTCTATATAATCTATCACTTGCTAATAAAAATATAATAATCATAATTTCAATGTCTCTAATCAACAAAAATATAAATCCTAGTAGATAAGTGTTGAAGCGTAGTGGGCATTAGAGTAGTTTTGACCAACATTCAATATAAATAACCTGAATGCTTGGCTAAAAAGATCTCCATTTACATATTCGGTTCATTAATAATATTTTCTGAATTTTTTCTTCATGTTAGGATAAAATAAAAATTTAAAAATTAATTAAATTATTTCCAAAAAAGGATTCATGGGTAATAAGTTTGGGTCAAATATAATCCACTGGCATAACGATACACAAAATAGTGTTAGATGTACAAATTTTTCTGACTAAAAATCAATTATTTTTCTATCTATATTTATCTCAGACAAACGTAACAAACATATTGACCAAATTTCATCATTTTAGGCTACAATTTTGACTTGGACATGGTTCATTGATAGAACTAAAAGAAATTTTAAAAAAAATACCTAATTCCAAAACCTTTTCCAAAAATCTGTCTATCAAAAGAGTAAGTCCTTAGATAAATAGTTTTTCGACAGTATTTTCCTTGAAATATGCTTTCCTTCACATCAGTAGAAGAAAAAATATATCAAAATGGCCTACACACTGGGTGATCCCAACATTGATGGGTGTGTTTTCTGCATGGTGCATGAGAGTGCCAGCATGGCGTAGGAGGTGCTTTGTGATGTGGGTGTTCGGTATGATGTGGATAAGGCATGCGAACTGAATTCAAATTTCGGATTTAATGTGGTGGGTTGAATGTATTTTCATATGATAGGGGATGATGTGGTTGGATCTTGCCAAGTGGTCACAATGAGAGATGTTTTCGGTGGATTTGACATGTCAAGTCGACCCATTGGGTGAGTTTCTCAAAAAAATAATTCCTGCATTAATGCTATCGTTATCCCTACAGTGGATGGACTGTTGGCTGATTGGCATGAGCTAGTGGTGGCACTCGAGATGGGTGGTTTAATGAGGGGGTCAGTCAACCCCATGGCTGAAGGGGTGGGTGGCATATGGTCCATTCCAAGAAAAGTTTATGTTTCACTCGTCAAATGCGGAGTTTCTCTCAAGGGGTCTCGAACTTAGGCTCTTGAAGAGCTGAGTCATTCTCTTTTGACTTGGATTCTCTTTTACATCTTTCAATCAGGCTTGGGTTTATTTTCCTGGCTGGTTTTATAGTCGCTTGTGTATTTTCTTGGTTTGTATCTTACGGCTGCTAGCAGAGGCATTATCTTAATTCCTCAATGTTATATTTTTTCTCCTTTTGTACTGGTGGGTTTTTTGGTCCCCTAAAAGCCAATCATTTACGTAATCTAAAAAAAATTCAAAATATATATGAATGGATTCTTGACCAAGAACAATGAAAGTGGAAAGCTTGAGAAAAATTAATAAATGTTGTCTTCTAAGTGAAAAAAAAATCATGGCATTTTCGTTGAGCTTACCCTTTCCATTTAATAGATGGCATACGTGTCGGTAAAAGGCCATAGAAAACCTAGGGCAGAAAAAAATACTACTTTAACTTGCTTAAAATTCCATTTTCCTAACCCATATAATAATAGCCTTTTATTTGATAAAACAAACATATATAAATTTAGGGTTGTTATCCATTTGTTAAAAAAATAGTTTCACCAAAATAAATTATGCACACAACCATTGTTCACTAAAATTAAATATGCTCAACCACTATTCACCAAAATAATCATGCATATAAAATGTCACACAATCGTTTACTTTTTACAAGCTTTGCCATTTTCGAAAATGTGGGCTTTAGTAAATCCTGGGTCATAAATGATTTTCTAACATTTAATACAATAAATATGCAATAAAAATATTTTGTCTGAATGGAATGACTGATCAACATTATGATATAGACATAACATACTCATAAAAACACAAACCATAGTAGAGAAACCTACATATTTTTAACTAAAGTGATGATTTTTTTTATTATTGGTAAATAGTTTTTTGAAAGGGACTATACCCTTGTACAATAAGACTCAAAAGCCAAATAAAACTATATCATCAAACCAAAAAGGGATCAAAATCCAGATGTGATCAAAAATCCCAATGGCAGCAAACAACCTGCCATGAATAAGGCCAACAACCAGCAAACCAACAGCTGAAAAGCAACAAAATAACAACTTAACAACTACTATTTTCAATTCAAACATTTTTCTTCTTGTTACGAACCGTAATCCATTCATCTGCAATTTTTTGTAAAGAATAAAAATCCTTAATTGGATGATAAGTATTATTTGAGTAAGGAGATCAAGAAATATTCTCCTTATCTACTACAATTTTTTTGTTTCAGTGTTTTTGATACTCTGAGTCTCTCCCAGATGAGTCTTTATTTGCATGGTTAGTGAGCTCTGCTCAAAGGGGTTACTGGGACCTTTTCCAATGTGTCTTCCTTCTCATCATCGAGAAGCAGGCATATTCGAGGTTAGAATCTCGAGATGTTCCGAGAGGGCATTTTTCCACCAGTTAGCATTCTCTTTTTGTGTTTAATCATCTCAATTAATAAATAGAATGTCCTAGTAGAGAAGAAGTTCTTGTGATCTAAAAGGAAAACCCTCATAGTTGAGAGCTTGAGTCCAAGTTTGATTTTGCACTTTTAGCTCAATATGAGCTAAAAGATCCTTTGAGGTATCAATCTCAACAAGAATTCTTGCATAGGTTGTATGTGTGAATTTAGAGGTTTGAGAGTCAATGTTAATGGAGTTGCCCAATGTATTACCAATGGCTATCAGACACTTTTGATCCCAAAATTACAGAGGTAGATGGGGTAATCTGATCTAGATCGGTTTGTGGGAGAAAGATTCCGTGAGAGGGTTGAATGATGGGAACTAGGGTTTTAATATAAGATATTTTTTCTGGCAGATCCAAAGCTTGTTAATAATGATATCCTTATCACCTATGGATTCAAAAGCAACAATGAAGATTCCTTTAGCACATGGGTAGAGATCTAACCTTCCTTCAAGAAGCGGGATCCAATGCTTAGAGATCCATTCGTGTAGGATAGGTAGACTAGGCCAAAGTCCAGCGAATCTACAAATTAAGGCATGGTCTTGATAGAAAGATTCTGATTTGAGGACTTCATCTCCAAAGGTTATGCATGGGTTTTTCTCAGCAGGCTTCATAGTAGTCTTTGCACTAGTCACTGACTGTTTAGATACTATATCAGCAAAAGAGGGACCACTGGATCTCCCGATCTCTCAGATCACATTCACCTCCATGGATCGACAACCAGAAAGAGTGCAGGAATCAAACCAGATCTGCCGCTCTTCCAAATCACATTTTCTCCATTGAGGGGAGTAATAGGGGTTCCATGCCATGAGCTAGATCTAGTTTTAACAAACACTCAGGCCTTTGAATTCATGGCATGAGAGGAAGGGGCCCTGCTTTCAGTGTTTCCATTCGGCTTGGTGTTACCAAGCCACCGATCTATCCCCATTTTTGAGAACGCATGTCCTTAACTCCGACCACCTTCCAATGGATTTTCGTTTACTCCTCTAGGCATAGAAATGTCTTCTCCAAACGCAAGATTGATCCATGAGAGGTCTTGGCTCTCTGTGTGAACATTTTTTCCCCTCGCCGCACGCCCGTGTTAGCGTTCTGGTAGAATCACGACCAAGGTTGTGATTTAGGGTTTTTTTAACCATGTTTTGTTATCTTGGGATAAATTGGAGCTCTGCAATCTCGGGATAAATTTTGTAACCAATGATGTTATCATGTGTACTATCCTTGACTATTATGGAGGTGATTGTATTTAATTAATATTATGAAAGTTTAAAATAAATTTTGTAAATTCGCATTAGACATTTTCAAAATGGTATAATATTGATAAACTATTCTTGAACCATTTACTACAAAGGAATGTATCATTATAATAAATGGAGGAAATTCAAAATGACATATTTAATAAAGGAGTGGAGATGTAGATAATAACATTAGCTTAAACTAGGAAATATGTTTAAGGCACCAAAAATGCTCTCAATCCCCATCCAGTGGGGAACTATAAAGTCAATATCATCACCATCGGTGCCCCTATCATCCGCTTTTATACAATGTGTAGACAAAACTATTATGCAATTCCTTTTGAGCCAATAGTTAGCCAACAAAATACCTAGTTAATGTGAAATATTTAATCTAGTTATAAGTTATGTAAATTTCAAGGAAATAAATCATTATGTAGTGGAATACCTTTGTGTAACACCCACAATTTTTAACATTCAAAACCATGATAAAACCTATTAATTTATTAGGGAAAAATTACGGAATTTTAAAAAAGGGTTATACATTTCTTGGGAATGATAAGTTTCGAGAGTAATTTTCACTCCTTCATCGTAATTGAATTCAGATTAAGAGTTAAATATTATAATATTATTACCACCAAAATAACACTAGTTTGAAAATTTCCATTAGGTTCTTATTCACTATTATAGTATTTTCAATTATTTAATAACCATGATCCATTTATTTAACTATACCCTTACTACTAATCATCTAAAACCCGTTTTAATTTATTATCAAATACCATGTACTAAATGTTAAAATAATCCTTACGACTAAGGTCACAACTTTACCTAACCACTAAGTGGCCCCATTCAACAAATTACCCATACCATTTTAATTAATTCAATTCCCAAAAAAATATCCATCACTTAAATTTGCAGGTTCATCCTCCACCATTAAATCAAAACTATTTAAGCCATTGATTTATAAAGCCCTAAAATCCTTATGTTTACTTTTATCTCCATGTTTTCGATAATCCCTCTCATTTTTCTTTTACAGTTGAAAGGAGAGCCAAGGAGCTTAAGGAAGCGATGGAGGATTGTTGGTTTGGATTTTTGGGTGGATAGACACAATATGTGTGTTCCTCATGCTTTTATTATTGTATATATTTTCTTTCATCATATTTACCTACCCTACTTAGGGTTTGAATGAATATTCTATTTTTTTAAGTTTTCGCCATTTACTTGGTTATTTGTTTTCATTACCCTTGTTTTATTTCTCGGGTTTATACTAAGATAAACTCAATTTTTGGGGTTTGAATATATATTATGTTTATTATAGTTGGTGTTTGACGAATAATTATACATACATTGTGTTAAAATGGTGACCGCGGCTTATTATGAGTAGTAGGGTTAATAATATATTGATTGTTTAATGTGTAGGTTTAATAATGTGTGGGTGGTTGACCACCTCATTTTTATTTTTATTTTATATAAACCACCACCAAACTAATGTTGTGTGTGTGTGTGTGTGTGTGTGTGTGTGTGTGTGATCCCTTTAATAATCTATTTATAGTTTATATAATATATAAACTCATATATTTATATATAAAATATATATTTTATTTGTTATAAACAATCTACTAATTTTAGTTCATATATATAACAATTATAAGAGTAGATGTGACTTATAAAATTTTATTTATATTCCAATAGGTGAGATAGGTGGACCATATTCCTTACATTCAAACTAAATGGAAGTGAAATTAAATGAACATATTTTTTGGTTTGATAGAGATCATGAAATGTATAATTTACTATAATAAGAGAAATGAAATAACCATAGTAACATACTTAAAAGAAAATCCTTTTTTATTGTAAGTTTACCAATAATACTACAAAGAGAAATCAACATACACTTTTCATACAAGAAACTATTTTTTTTTGTAATGAGTAGACATTTCAACCTTCAAATAATTTAAACATTCGAATATACTAAATTTTTACGATAAAATGAGAGAGTGACTCTTTTATTTCTTTAATAGAAAATAACGATACACCCCTTTTTTAAATGATCATAGTTTACTTTCTTAGAATGTAGTAGTTCTTCTTTCTAACAATTTGGAAGAATAAGTTCACAACAATGCTTCCTTCAAATTCAAGATTGCAATTCTCACTTTACAATAAAGGGATAACATTATAAAGGTGATCTTTTTGGCTCCAAGAAAGAATAACTCCTCCAATATTCAACTTGAGCTCCACCAAAATATTCATCTTCCAATCAAAAAACAAGGAAGGAGGAGTAGGAAACGCTCTCCACCCAAAAAAAAATCCAATGAGAGTGATAATCCATCCTCCTAATTGCGCCCCGAGCCCTAATAATAGAGAAATATAGGATATTAAGAAACCATGGAAAATTATTAAGGGCTTCAACATTACAACACTCAATCCAACATTACATAAGATACATTTAACATAGCACACAATAACAAAATTGCAAATCCCATCACATAGGCTTGTAATCCAAGCTAAGGGAGAATAGAATAATGGGAACCACCATTTTATAACTCCCAAATTAGTTAGGTGTTCTACCCAAAATTACCTCCATGTGTACATCCAAACTACATAACATATCCCTTTTCCCTCCCAATGCAAAATACACAAAGTATAACAATTTCACCCTTTTCACTTCCCATAGGTGGAAATCCCTACTCATGCTCCCTACACAATGCCTAAAAATTTCCCTTTTCCTCCCAAGGTAATCCCATTTTCTTTCTCCCACACATATTAAGTCCATACTACACCCAACCACATGCACAAACACATACATAGACTCATTTGTAAAAACATATAAACAAGTAAATGCAAAACATGGGCATAGGCCCTACGTTTCCATTTTAGCTTCCACAATCTTTAATCCACAAGCTTCAATCCCTTCCCACCCAAGGAAATCACTCAAAAAAAATCCTCCAAAATCTCCAAGTGATAAATCTAAGCCAAATCCAAAAGATAAATTTTGAAAATGAAAATGAATAACCCTAAAACTTTAACACAACATCCATAAATAGAGAAATAAAAAGAGTTGGTGAGGTTCCTCCATCTAGGATGCCACATCCCCTCTCCTCCAATCCACCTCACTTGGTTAAACACAAAGACCAAGGCCAGTCAATAGGTTTGGTGAGGATATGAAATTCTTACTTCTACACACAAACACAACCACCATAATCTAAAGGACACTAATAAAATAAAAAGTACGAGAGTGCAATTAATCGCAACTTTTCTCCCCCAAAACACATAATGAGGCCTAAATTCAACCCCCACATCATAGGTATAGTTGGTGGGTGAATTTTAGAGGTGTGGAACAATCTTAACTTGTTCACAAGCCTCAAAATTTTGCTTGAAAGTCAAATTTCGAATTTAGAGATATGGGTTGAGTACACACCAAGTAAATTAATTAAAATCCAACTTCAAATCACAATATCAAAAGAAGTATCTACATAAATAAATCTCCCCACCCAAGTCATATCTCTAAATAACTTAGTTAACATGATTAATCAACTTAAATAAAATAAAATAAACTAAAATTAATAAAGTTGAAATACCTCACAATAAAAGAATACACATACTCACAAAATAACTAAAATTAAAAAGAAAAAACTAACATTACCCATGGTCACATTTTGATGTCATCCCCCATGGGTACCACATTACAATTGAATAACTAAACAATACAACTAGACATAAAGATGTCATGGTGACCTTCATTGCCAATATCCCGCATTACTCTATTGTTGGTCTCCTAACCCACTTCTTGTTTCTTGTGATATGATAACCTCGCAAAAATATAAAATACCTCTTCGGCCTCACACCATATCAAATACATCAAGGAATAAAAATCTATACACATCATATAACGTAATTAGGCCATCATCATCAAAATTTGGAATTCTATCAATTAATGAAAACCACTAAACATCTTGATTTTTACTAAGTCATCAACAAGATCATGAAGTTAGTCCAACATCAAATATAATCATCAAGATCAAAGTCTAGAGCATTAGTATACGATGAAACAATACTATATCACCATCTATAAATGTCTATTAATAGTCAATGTAATCTACAATATAACTCATAACACACCGATAATGTCCATCTATCAATATTTGATTTCAAAATAAGATAATAATATCCATGTATCAATGTTTGCAGATCAAATATATAAAAATTTCCTTGTCTATACGCCATCACGATAATAAGAAAAAACGAGATAATGTTGAAGAGTAGTGGGCACCACATCCCCCCCTTAGATTCGAATTCCTCCTGAATTCACTAGAGAAAGTGTGGGAAATGAGCCCAAATTAAGGTGGCATCCTCCCATGTAGCTCAGCCTCATCATACCTATCCCACTGAAATCACACCGATCAATATAGTGGCCTTGAAGTCCTAGGGGCCTACACCGTAATGTGGTCCAATCTAATACATGAAAACGTTGTGGTAGATATATCCTAAGAACAAAAACATGGAACACATCATGAACGTGAGACAAGCTTGGTGGCAAGGATAGATGGTAAGATAAGGGACGATCCACTAAAATATCTCAAATAGACCCACAAATACAGAGCTAACTTAGAGCCCTTTCCATAACGGATAGTACTCTTATGAGGTCCGACATGAAGAACCACCTTTGTGCCAACCTCATAACTCGCGATCAACTCTCCTATGATCTACATACTTATTCTCGTCTATCATGTGCCTCATGCAATCTCTATTTGATCAAAAATATGCTTCTCTAGATCCTATAACAAAGCTTTCCTTGATAGATACTCTATCCTCTAACCTCTCCCAACTCAATGGTGTCCTACACTCCCTACCATACAACGCCCGAAATAGTTCCATACCACCGCCTTCTTGTGTATGAGTACATGTCTAATGGGAATTTGCAGGAACATCTTTACTCGACGGTGTGTCCAAATTTTTATTTAAAAAAACCTGAAATTCGTAATTATCCCAAGCCATCAATTAGAGCTAATTTTGAATTTATTTTCAAACCTAGAATCCAAACCTATTTGGAAATTAATCTATCCCCATGAAACAAGGAGTGTATGAAAGCTCTTTTGTTGTTTAACTCGCTAAAATGGAATTTTTGCATAGAACTTCTTCTCAGCGTAGCAAAGAACAACGCAATATTGAATTCACACACAACATGACTACGAGAAGACACAACCGCCTCAACGAAATTCCTATAAATAAAGTTACAAAGCAAGCATAAGCACTCACAACGATAGACAAATCTACAATTAAAAAAGAAAACAGAGGAAACAGTCTACTTTTAAAAAAACAATTCAGTCATGAAGTAGGTTTTACATGCATCATTGAACTTATATCAGAATTATGAATCGCAGAAAAGACTGAACTTGTACTATTTGGATCCTATCTTTTAGTAATTCACTCTGAAAATACTGTAATTCAAGCTGTGGAGGGTGACTAAGAAATGAATCTTGAAGATTTAGATTAAAAAAGGTGAGAAAATGAAAGAATATAAGGCTGAAGAATAATAAAAAAACACAAGGGTTAGTGGGATGATTATGAAGATGTTGAGCCAGGCGCAGTAAGGTGTTTACCCAGGTAGGAGAGGTGGCCGAAGTGCTCTTGCAGAGGAATCCAATAACAAATTTTAAAAAGGGTTTTGCATTTGTTGGATTTGTAACCACAGAAGAAGCAAAGCATGTTGTGGATGAACTGAAGAATGTTGCTGCCATTTGTTTTGCACCAAAGAAAAAGTTATCTTTCATATCTTTCACTCTCACAAGTGATGTGTTCTTTCAGCTCTCTTATTTGGAGCTGCATTGTTTATATGTTGAGGAACACAGGTGAACTTTCATAAGATGTATAGGCTATGTTTTTATAGATTGGGAATTTGTTTAACACCAATTACTATTATTAAAAGTAAAATTACAACAAATGTAAAATGTCTTACAGAATCTAACATCCATGTTTTGTTATTGTAGATATTACCTTAACACATCAAAAAAATGGAAAATGCTAAATGTCGCCTGCACTACAACCAAAATAAACAAGCTATAAATGCCAAACGCCACAAAACTTACGCACTTCACAAAGACACCCTCAACACATCTTGCCGCAACAAACAACAATCCAACTTCATTCCCTTACCCCAACTTTTTTGCTCTGCACGAACACCCTTTTGCCTCCTTTCAACACCATTCAACACACATTCGATCCTCGCTAGAATCTCTCCCACTTGGTAAAATTTGTTCAATTTGCAAGGAACGATACCTAGGAATGCAATCAAGACATACCCCAAATGGAATTAGTTGTCGTAGGTGTTCCTAAAAAATAGGACGTCACTTCTCTCCGTGGAACAATATGGACCCCGGATCCCAACCCATAGAGTTATCAATTTTAACCCTAGTAGAGGAAATGTTGATAGTTAGAGTGGCCCCGCTTATTACAAGTTACCCATGCCCATGGAGACCAATACATGTACACCGACCACACCATTAGTTTTCCCCAAGACATAACATCCATACTATAGTACTTTCCCCGCCGCTTCGAAACACTTGACATTTTAATCCTAAAAAGATTAGGCATGGAAGGAAAATCTTACGAATGTTTTGTTAGCAAAGCCCACATCCACAATGCACTTTCCTACAAAATCCAACACGACCCATATTACAGCGACGTCATCATAGATGAAGCCACCCTTTCAAGTTTACCAATACCAACAACTAACATGTTTAACACCCTACCCCATATACTTGAGCAACCCAATTCCCAAACCCCCCAGCAACTGACACACATGAAGCTGAACCCAGTCTTTTAGACCCAACCCTTGTAACATCATTTGTTGCAAGCCTCCCACCTATTGATACAGAGGTTGCCCAAATTAGGGCCTACGCCCAACCCACGTCAAACCCATACCCATCATCAGTTAAATGGCCCCAAATCAGTTCAGTTCCCATCAATGAATACACAACCGAGGGTTTATTCTCGATGGCCTTCCCAACTCTATTCCCATCAGCGCAACTATGTTTCTGCAAGCCCGCACCTCTGAGATTGAAATGCATGAATACGCTCTTCATCTGCTACGCTACCATGACAACCGATTTGGAAGCCATCCTCGGTTCCGCTATTTCCTTCTTAATCTTATGATGTGCCATATAAGTTGCCACTTCCATTGTTTTTGCAAAACAACAGATTGAAGACAACACACCCACAACAATAGAACACCTCTACACATTGTTAGAAACCTGTCGGATGAACAAATAGCCAACCACCTCATGCGGTTTTCCTCCCACCTAAGAGGCACCCGTTATTTTTGGACACAATGCAAGAATGAACTTAACGACATGATTTTCTAGCTAGGAACACCAACCTTATTTTTCACCCTAAGCGTTGCTGATACTAAATGGCCAGACTGCACCGCCTCATGCCAGGACCTTGCCCCCACCCCTTCTACTACCCAAAAATGGAGAAACCATAACATCATTACATATCCGCACTTGACAACAACATATATGGCTGCGAGGTTTGCAATATTCCGTGAAGAAATCTTAGAAAAACATCTACACACAAAAGACTTCTGGTACAGGTAACATAATGTACCTTTTAAAGCTTAGGTTACAACTATTGTGGACTCTTTTACCCTACATGTTTCATACTAACACTTACTATACCAGGTTTGAATGGCAACACAGAGGCTCCGCACATATTCATGGTTTTATATGGCTCACTGATAGTCCAAATATGGACACCCTAGACTGGGCGAACCCCAATGACGTAGAAGTTGCAAAATCATTCTTCGATAGGCAGGTCATAGCTTGGAACCCACTTCAAAGCTTTCAAGCTACTTCTCACACACCCCATGCAACAGCAGATGATCCATGTTTGCTACATTCATCAGAAATACTACTTGCACCTACCAACAACGACTACATAGCTTTAGTCAACCGGGTTCAGTGCCACACAAAATGTACTACAACTACTTGCTTACGAAAGAAAGGAAACCAATTATAGTGTAGGTACAAATGTCCATGGCCAATACAAGCTGTATCGACACTATGCCTAGACACACTGGGACATGTAGTTTACACTCCAGCTCATAACGATGACAGGTTAAACATCCACAACAAAGATATGCTAACTACCTAGCGAGCCAACATCGACTGCCAGCCCATGGTTTCACATCATGCTATTTTGAAGTACATAGCAAAATATGCATCCAAAGCTGAGCACAAGTCGGAAACATACCACCATATGCTTGTCAAAATCTCAACAACCACTGAGCCTGGGAAAAAATTCAGCACAACATACAACAAGCTCCTTTCCAGAAACAATTGTTGACCGGGATATAGGCGCACAAGAAACTTGCCACATGTTGCTGAAATTACCACTTACCGTATGCAACCGAGTGTTTGTGACACTATCAAGTGGGCAAAACCATCTACAAGCAAATTTCAAAGACAAATTCCAAAAAAATTGTACAACACCATTTATAGATGCCTACAGAGCCCGTCTCCGCTTGCCCTAGAAAACATTTTTTTTTAATGGAACCGCTTCGGTCATGGGCCTATGACAAGGATAGGAAAGCACATCCATGGAAAGAACGCCAAAAACATGTAATAGTTAGAGTCTTTCCGTGAATAATAACCATTCCTACGTTGTTAGCTCACCTTCATACAACACTTTTTGCTTCATAGAGCTCCTTTTGTACAAAGCTTTTCACTGTATTCCATCCGACATTGGCACATGCCCAGAAACACTCCAGCTTTAGTGGGTTGTATTCTCTCCAACCTACCAAGCATGGCACGTACACCGGGAAACCCCCCACCAAACAGTTAGCAGCCCCACCACCAGCTCTGAGAGCGAATGCGATGTGCCCACCACAACTCAAATGGACGAATGGGAGGTGTTCTCAAGCTTGCATCCTACAGGGGTTGTCGGCATCAGTGACCTAGGCATACTTGGGAAGCGTGATTTTGATCTTGCACACAAGTGGCCATAAGCTACTACTGGTAACCGCTTACATGAAACAGGGGGAGATTTCATAGACATTGCTCACTCAACCACTAAAATAGCTGCACCATTCTTCCTACCTACTGTAAATAATTGTATCTTATCACCAGAACAACAAGATGCTTTACAGAGAATCTTAAACCATGCAAGTACATGTAGCAAAAAAATCCATTGTACATGATAATACAAAGAATAGTGGCACGGCAAATCACATTTGATCTGGGAAATTTCAAGGGCGCTCTACTCACGCACCACACTCCATGCCAAATCGCTACTCCTCCTAGCCCAACAGACTAACAACATTCAAATTTTTGGCATAACAATACACACACTGGGATACACATACCTATAGCTGAAGTTACTCCTCTTCGAGGCCAAACCCTCGCTACATTCCAACAAGCTATGGTAGATGTGGAATACATACTAATCGATGAAATGAGTTTTATCGGCCCAAAACTATTGTCCAACATAAATAGCCACCTACAGGAAGCATTCCCCACCTGTAGATGTAAAGTTTTCGGAGGGTGTTCCATTATTCTGGTTGGAGACCTTGCCCAGTTACCTCCAATTAAAGATACTCCCTTGTACGTTCCAGGTACCTACGGGCATATGTTGTGGTCACTTTTCAGGAATACAACCACACTTACTGTTAACTTCCACCAACAAGGAGCCACACCTGCAAATCACAATTTCTGGAATCTACTACTAAATGTCGAAACACCCCTTCATGAGAGAACGTGGAATCTACTAATGTCACGGACTCCTACAAATATCAGCCCTACAAAGAAAACAAATTTTCTAATGGCAACACACCTTTATACTACAAACACATTAGTATCCATACATAACAAATACAAAATGAGGGCCCTCAAAACTCCAATCGCTACAGCTACTGAATGAGCAGGTCCCCAAAAACTAACACAGGGAAAAGTAGTAACACACAATTAGAGGTCAACCTATTTCTCTCGTGAAGGTGAGCAAGCAATGTTGACAATAAATAGATCTTTGGGTGGAAAGCCTCGTTGTCAATGGTGCACAAGGAAAGGTTATCTCTATGTTGTACGATCAAGAAACCACTCCCCCAAGCTTGCCTTTGTATGTCGTAGTTGACTTTCCAAGCTACAAAGGCCCAGCCTGGACCTGGTGCATCCTACATGCATATCAATCCCCTATAACAAGAAGCCACATGCCCATAGCTGCCCTTGAAAATGGCATGGGCCCTAACTATTCATAAAGCCCAAGGCCTGACACTTGATAAAGCTAGCATCAACATTGGGCACAAAGAACGACAAGGCCTGACCTTCACAACCTTATCTTGAGTATGGGCCCTAACCGACCTCCACATTTTCCCGGCATTCTCATACACCCGTTATAAGCGCTACAAGAGGAAAAGCATGCAACACTCAGTTACTGTTGAAGCATACTTACAACACATCCTACCTCTGGCTCCAACATAAGTACAAACCTATCATAAAATTCACCTACTCTGTTGTTGATTCAATACTTCATCTAACCTTAACTTGATTTTTAAAATTGCTTACAACTATGCTCCACACAATAACTTACTTTCTTTTTATTATTTATCTAAAAAAAAAGCCTCGAGCTAAAATTACCACTTTAAATATTGCTAACTAATGCTCAAATTTTACTTGTAGGACACTTTCAAATGGAAGACAACTTTTCCACACTCGCTTCCCGCACAAACATTGATGCCAACCTCCCGGACTACCTATTATGCAAATAAGTACCCTCTCAAGACAAAAACTGCATCCGTGGATGAAGCTACCATCACAAACATGTATTCTACACAAGCAAATTCAAGTGGCACAATAAACCCTACAACAAACCATTGTAGCTATTCAAACAGCACAAAATAAAATAAAAGCGGAAGCTTACAATGACATGCTTAAAAAATTCATATACAAGGCATTCACTTTATACCTTCTGAAAGGGTCCTAGCTAAAGGTGTTTCTCTTCTTCGCCTGAATTTTCCACAAGCTTAAGTATTCCCCATTGTATATACTATAGATATTTCTGAGAATTGCCTTTATTAGCATGTCCAATGCATCCAGAACATTCCAGATTGATTTGAATAATGTACATAGTTTTTCCGATGATATCCTCTCATAGTAGAGAAGGCCAAATACTTTTATCAAAAGATATCATTCCCTACATGTGTTACATGATTCAAGTAAAAACTTCTTATATGATTTAACTTCTTTCCAAAAGGCCAAATACTATTATCAAAAGCTATCATTCCCTACATGTGTTAGGTAGCTCAATAAAAGGTTCTTATATTATTTAATTTCATTCCCCTTTACGCTTTAAGCTCCTTTTACATATTTCATATTTTTAATCATTCTCTTTGGGTTTATTTGGTAAACAACTTTTTAATTGCATGGCATTTTGATCATGTATTATTACGGATAATTGTAACTTCATAAAATTTGTTTATCAAATACCTATATGTACTCCAGCTATTTCTTTCCCCCTGAAATACCAGGTACAGCTGATTACACCCCTCATTCATTCTCTTTATTCTTCTTCATTTAATCTAAATCATAAAGAATGTATGTAATGGTTAAAGTGTAATTATTCATAGGATTGAATGGGCTTCTCAAATTATTATTCCCACTTAAATTCAAATATCTTTACATAATTTTATAAAATTTCTATGCACTGCTCTAATAATGTAAAATAGACAAACCCAAATCTAAATATAGCCCATCCCCCTCTAAATATGTTTCTAACATATTCTGTGTCCACCCCCTTTGCGGTACTTTAAATATGGTGACCACATTCGACAACATAAGAACCCAAATCACAAAAATTGTACCCGCATATAACTTTACTACGAATGTGCCGAACAACAATGCACCGAAGATAAAATCAGACAACAACGCAATCGCTGCACTTTGTTGCATACCCAACAAGCATTACAACAAGCACAAATTGCACTACAACAAGCGTCCATTGCCAGTGAAGACACCATCCACATTCTTAGGGAAAAATTCTACATCGAGTTATATAAACCCACCCCCTCACCACAACAACAAGAAAACATTGTACCCCCATTATACATACCGCGAACTATATAATTATGGTAGAAGCACTTTTGATTTACAGTCAAGATCAGACATATGATTTTGTTCTTTTTTTGTTAGCCTCTTAATGGCAGCCATTTACATATGGCTTTTAAAAACCCAGTTTTACACTATTTCATTTATTTGCAAGAAATATGTAATTAATTAAGAAAAGGTGCTTGCCTGTTTAAATTATGAATATGAAGTTCTGTTAGTTTCAGTTAATGCCAAATATTAGTCACAATTCTGCCCATTCGTTGAATTCATTAAAAAAATTGCACAAACATCAGAATGCAGACTTCATGATTGTACACGATAAGCAGACAAGGACAGAAAGGACACTCCTCGGTGATAGCTACAAAATAAATTTTGAAGCCCCTGGTTATTGCCTCTTTTGTTGTTATCTTGAAATTTATTTGTGAGCCTTGATTACCATGATAATTTAACTGTTTATAATCCCCACCTAAACCATCCACTTCAGAATTACTGTGCTTCTTCAATTCATGACTGCAGATAATTGATTATAGATTTGTAGTATCTCAGCTCAATAAAAGTACCTGAAATTCTTCAACTTTATTGCATTAACTATTTCTGAAATTCGTTATACATCGATATGGTTACATACAATAAATTAGTCCAAACCTCCTGAAAACTCTTAAAGAAAAATACCCATGCATTTTTACAAATATTTAAGCACTAAACCATGGAAAACAAGGAAAGGGTATTTCAATTATATCGATTTGGTGATCTCGCCAACCTGTTGAAGTTCCAATATTACATGCCAGTTGAAGGATACCCAGAGGATTGCATGTTGTTTTTTTATCAGTAGTGACGTGGATTATTGCATATCATTCGAACTATTTCTATGCACTCTGAGATACGATCACACAACTATTTCACCAGAAATAGGTCAGGACAGTAGGAAAAAATTGATACTAACCCAGTTGAAGCAGAGCTGGGTGAAAGAAGAGGTGAAAGCCCGCCAAGGGATTTGAATAATCAACTTAATGATTTCCTGATTGAGATTGGATCATGCAAGATCAATAAGATCAATTACTGATCATAGCAGAACTGATGTTGGACACAGGAAACAAGGTAGAAAAACCTCTAATGCCCCTCAACTATGGATTTTGCATTCACTTGTCATGTTACGACCTTGTAGCTTGGTGTTTCGAGTTTGTTTTAGCAAGTCTTTTACCCTGCTGCAAGTTATGTTAAGAAAATACATTCCAAAGGAAAAGACTGATGGAAAATTCCAGGAGATTTTATATTGGTATTCAAAGAGGTTGATGCAGGTGTTTTTGATCTAATGTTCCTATCAGAGTTTTGATAGATGCCCATAAAGAGTTTTCCCAAGTGAAAGAAGGAGTCAATTTCTCATGGAATACAATTATTGCAGCATACAGAACACATGGTTATCCTCACAAGGAAGTCACAGTGTTCCACCATATGCAACAAACAAGTCTTTAACCCAATCAATCTACATTTTCCAACATAATCCCAGCCTGTGCCAAAATGGGAGCTTTGGAACATGGTATGCACATCAAACAAAGCACGTGAACTGTTCAACAGAATGCCTAAAAAAAAGTACTATCGTGGACAGTAACGATTGCAGGATATGTCCAAAATGAATCTTCTGAAAATGCGTTGTAATTACTTATAAACATTTATGCAATTGCAATTGGCGTAGATGTAAAGCCAAATTCCACAACCTTTTTCAGCATCCTCTTGATGGAGGAATTTTGACTGACATAATAGTCAGTTGTATGCTTCCACATTTTGTATATATGTCCACTACAACACTTGCAACTACAACTAACGGTTTCATTTTCTATTATAGGCCTATATTTTCACGAGCATACATTCACAAGGATATTTTAGTCCACATTCTGAGGATTTCCACTCTTTCAACATTATTTTAGACATTAATATAATGTCTTACCTACTTATTGACAAGAATCAACATTGGAAGATCTAGGTTAATACAAAAACTATAAAACTTACATTGCTTTGTCAACAATAGTGGAAATACTGCTCCAAAATATGTTGTCAACGTCCAATTAACTCAATAAACAAATGTTTAGAGTTATGAAATAGTTGTTCTACAGATTGCAAATTGTTACAACTTAACCAAACATTGTAGAATTCAATGCCATTGATTGTTATTAACATCTACAAAAAAAGTGAAAAACAAAAAAAATTGCACTGTACAGAATGTTTAACAATTGATGCCAAAATCATCACTTACAATGTTGTTTAAATATGTTTCTTGGCCCTTAAGACTGACATCTACATCATACAAAGTTCATATCAGGTAAATCATAATCAATTGAAAGCATTCCTTTCAACATTACAATCTTACTTCCCTTCACCCAATTAATTGAAAAGCCAAGTTCAGTTGGCTACATAAAAAACCAAATTGAAGCAAATAAACTTGTGCCCATCTCAAGGTTCAAACCCCTAATGCTTTTTTTAAAGACGGAAAAGAAAGATAGAATCTTAAAAACAACAATTGTTCCATGTCAATAAATCCAAGCCTGAATAACGATTGTGATCTTCTCAAAGAAGCCAACATGAAATTACAATAAATTCATGACCATATACAAACAACTATCCCGCAATGTCGTTGTAGTAAGAAGAAAGCCTCAAACTAAAATTAACCTAAAATCACAATACACCCACAAAACTGATCAACAATTTAAATTCAAAACAAAACAAAAAACCACAGAAACCACCAAAAACGCACCCACCTTTGCATTCCCAACCACAAATGTCCCTCCCATGGTGTAATCTTTCTCCTCCCGTGAGCGACCACACGTGACCTTCTTCACACCCGACTTCCCGAGGTCGTGCTTGAGACAATCGGTGTAGAATGGAAGTGGATGTGAATGTGGTGGTGACGAATAAGCTAATTGGGCAATCTTATGTCTTCAACACGTAATATCGGGATCTGCGAGTCTAAGGAAAAGAATTCCCTTCTAACCTAAAGTGGTGTGATGGATCGATCAAATATGATAGCTCCTCAAAGACTCCATCAATGTCAAGCTCACAAGATTCTATTCTTTGGTTGTTGAACATGTAGGAAAAGACCTACAAGTACCTCGTGTGGATTTCAAGACAAGTTCATGGAAATGAAAGAGAGAGGCATGATGGAACCAGTAGGAACTATGGGTGATTTTATGGTCTAGTCCATAAAGTCTTAGCTTTGATTGGGTCGCTATTTTCAATAATGCAAGTTTTGCAATGATATCAGGTGGAAGTGGTGATGACATAAATATTGCTGCACATAAACCAATGTCAATATCCAATTGATTAGTAGGCCCATTGGGTTGTGGGACATGAGGATCACAACCAAATACTCGTGGAGGTTGTGGCCCTTGTATGGTCATGCGTGTAATCAAACCCCTGTTACAAGAGCAATATTCTAGTAATCATAGGTTTGGTTAGCAGATTCTGTTTAGTGTGTTTAGTTGTTTTATCTTCTCAACATATGTTGTAGGTGTACGTAAAATGTCAAACGTAAACTTGTATCAATGTCAATTATCTTTTCAGCTTTGTTGGGTTGTGGGACCGTTGATGGTCATCTAGGTTGGATTGAAAAATTGTTACAACTCAATCTAACTATCGGAGAAGAAATCTAATCTATGTTTTGGTGTTTTGACAATATGTTTCGACAAAGAAATAAAAGTAGACTAATCTAACGAAAGTAAATATTTTGGTTCTTTTCTATTTTAAAGCAATGCATCTAATTTAATAAGCAAAATAAATACAACTAATCACCGGATGTAGTTAATTGCAATGCGTGAGATATGTGAATCTAAGTCTAAAACAAATAACCTAATTAAATCAAACCCTTCAAACCCTACCTCGAGAGGTGAAGAAAAAATCATAGCCCCGAGTAAGAGCTATTGTCCTCCACAACCTCCCCTGAAAATATCAAAGAGAAATCTTTCTAATGATTTGATCTATGTTAGTGTAGGTTATTATTTATCCTTTTATTTATTTATTAGGATAATTCTTACACTTGTGTTAGCCCTACACTTGTTGGGTTAGCTTGCTTAGGTGCACTAGTTGTGTGGAGTTAGCTTCTCAGTTATGTTGAGTTAGCTTACTATTCTTCCGGAGTTAACTTAACTACCAAAGATCGGTTAGTGGGAGTTCTTCACCACTGATTTAGGTAGTAGTTACACTTCCCTCCTCCTATATGTACATATTTCTTATTGAATAATTCAATTCATTCTATTGTAATGTATTGAGCATTATGGATTATGATGGATTTCCATATATGGTATTTTAATTCTTTTGTCTTACAAATCTAATGTGGTGTGCTACTATCATTTGAGATCACGGCTTGGAAAAATATTCTTATCGACCCTTTCATGGTATCGAGATCCGCACGACTTTGTTGTCACACCAAAAAGCTTGAATCGATGGCGAAGAGGGATCTCATCGTGTTAATCATGCTACACTGCTTTACACCAATACCCTCCCATACGATGGAGTTGGGTATACACCCAATCAGGCCCAACAACATTAGGAGGAAGTGACATGGGAATTTCCCGGGAGGTCACCCATCCCAGAACTACTCTGGGGCTGGCGCGCTTAACTACACCCGGTATCGAGCTACATGAATTTCCGTCACACCAAAAGCTTAAACTAATGGTGGAGAGGGATCTCATCGTGATAATCGGTTGTTATGCCAATACCCTCTCGCATGATGTAGCGGGTATACACCCAATCAGGCCCAACGACATATTAAGACAAAGTGACACTGAGAATTTCTCAGGAGGTCACCCATCCCAGAACTACTCTGTTGGCACCGCGCTTAACTATCTGGCTCGATACCAAACGACATCCAGTAAGTTTTTCTTTACAAGCAAGGGTTTATTTTTCTCATGTATATGGAATTTGTTAGCAATTTTTGCAACATACATTTTTATGCAAAACGGAGTGCGAGTGGATTTGGAAGGTGTCAAAACCCTAGAATCACTGTAAACTCAACCATGTTTTGAGACAGTCAAATCTGGATGCAGATCTGTACCATGGGTGCATTCTTTTATCCATTGGATATAAACGTGTACCTTCCGGATGCATTCTTTAACCCTCTGGATATTTTGGTTTTGGATGCAGTCTTTTATCCACTAGACACAAATCTGTACCCTCTAGGTGCATTCTTTTATCCATTGGATAAAGCGGGTACCTTTCCGATGCGATCTTTTACCCTCTGGATATTTCGGTTTTGGATGCAGTCTTTTATCCATTGGACGCAGATCTGTACCCTCTGGGTGCATTATTTTATCCATTGGATAAAAGTGTGTACCTTATGGATACTGAGTGTTTTACCCTCATGATATTTCGGTTTTGGATGCGAGTCTTTTATCCACTTTGGATGCAAATTTGTACTCTGGGTGCATTATTTTATCCATTGGATAAAAGCGTGTACCTTCCAGATGCATTCTTTTACCCTCTGGATATTTCAGTTTTGGATGTAGTCTTTTATCCACTGGACGCAGATCTGTACCATTTGGGTGCATTCTTTTATCCATTGGATATTGACGTGTACCCTCTGGATGCAATGGTTTACCCTCTGGACATTTTAGGTTTTGGGCATAGGATTTTATCATTTTGTCACAAGCTCTGTATTGTGTGGATGCACTCTTTTACCCTTTGGACATTTGGGTGTCATGTGTACCTTTTGAAAAGAAGATCAACATTAAAATATTATTTTAATAGCAAAACCTTCTAGAGCTCATAACTTTTGATCCGTAGCTCGGATTAAGGTGATTTTTTTTTTAATTGTGTATTTTTTCGAGATCTATGCATTGGTGAGATTTTTATACACATATTTCAAATGTAAAAGTTACTTTTACTCATTGTAATATTTACATGCACTCAATTATAAAGTTTCAATTTGGGAGGGTGTTGTAATCTCTTGTGGACACAATTTCGGTTAAGCCCAACGTCCTCAACTTTTGGGTGTATGCATTTATATCTCTCTTTTTTGTTGAGATATTCTGGATCTGTATTTTCGACACTTTTGGCATGTTGACAGTCTCTCTTACTAGGGAGCTATTCTGGTGAAGCCTAGTGTTATTTTGTCAGTGTTCAAGTAGTTGATTTTAGGAAACTCATACAGATCTGTGGTGTTACTCTACCCATTCAGTAGTATGGGAGGGTGTGGCATTGATATTGCTTCTTCGGGTTTCATGTACTTGCCTTGTTACCTTGGCTTTTCTTGGATCGTGGCACTCCTATTTATTTGGATCTCATGTCCTTGCCTTGTTGCCTTGTTTTTTCTTGGATCGTGGCACACCTATTTGTAGTAGTTGATCAAATTATGTTTTGTGTTTGTTTTTCACTTTTTGACATCACTCCATTGACAGTCTCCTTGCATGGAGCTATCTTGGTGAAGCCCAGTGTCAATTGTTTTTAAGTTATATGATCACGCGGTGGATTCAAACCATAGTGTGCACCACACTTCTTGACGTGTACAAGTTTTTGGAGTCGAGCTCGAGGATATCTTGCGCCAGGATTTTGCTCTCTATTTTGTTATTCTTGGTTTTGGGTACCTTTTGGTGTCCATTTTTCTCGATTATTGTACATGGGTACCTCATCAGGCCTTATTGTCAGGACTCACCTTCTTTTCCACCGACCTAAGCTATGCTTATGGGAGGGTGTTAATGTAGGTTATTATTTATCCTTTTATTTATTTATTAGGATAATTCTTACACTTGTGTTAGCCCCGCACTTGTTGGGTTAGCTTGCTTAGGTGTACTAGTTGTGTGGAGTTAGCTTCTCAGTTATGTCGAGTTAGCTTACTAGTATTTTTAAGTTAACTTAACTACCTAAGATCGATTAGTGGGAGTTCTTCACCATTGATTTAGGTAGTAGTTACACTTCCCTCCTCCTATATGTACATCTTTCTTATTGAATAATTCAATTCATTCTATTGTAATGTATTGAGCATTATGGATTATTATGGATTTCCATATATGGTATTTTAACTCTTTTGTCTTGCAAATCTAATGTGGTGCACTATTATCATCTCGAGATTGCGGCTTAGAACAATTTTCTTATCCTTTAATCTACTTGTAATTACCTAATCAATTGAAATGGACAAAATTTTCTACTCTATTTAATATGTAGTCCAAACCAATGATTTGAAATTGACAATTTGATAAACAAAAAGAAAAACACACAATTCCAACTCGGATATGCAAGATCGTTGGAAAATCAAGTTGTGTCTGTATCCTCCCCCTCGTTTGTTCCTTTCTTTCTTTGTGTGTTCATATGAGTCCAAGGAATTGGGAATGCAAGAATAGTAGCAGGAAAAGGTGCTTGAGAAATGGTAGCTTGAAGGGATTAGTTTGCAATACAAGTAGAAGAAAGATGGCACAAGAGATCTAAGCTTTTGTGTAATTCCTAGCAGGATTGTGGCAGCAATACAATGCAAGATACATAAAATATTCTTAGGCCATTTGTTTGAACACAAGCATAGAATATATAAGAATTGGGGCTAGGAGGTGCCTTCATGCACAAGGCAAGAAGAAGCAGTTCAAACTAATTAAATCTATTTAATAATAGAAGAGGGAAGTAGAACTAAGTAATCAAAACTTTTTTTAGACAATTTGTCTCATGGATACATCCTAGAAGTAAATTTAAGTAAAGTGTCGCATGTTAACACACACATGATGGAATCTATAAAACGGGTAGGATCACTACCCTATGCAGGCGGTAGTTTGAACCATTGCCCGAGTGCAGAGTAGCGGTCCTGGCACTAAATACCAAAACATGCACAGTAAAGAAGCGGGGACTGGAAAACTTACAGAAAGAGAAAGGCTAATTAAATACGTCTAGGCTAGAAATATACACTTTGTGAATGGGTTTTGGAGCTTGAACACCTTCTTGAAATTAATTGAATCATCATTGGGGATTCTGGTAACCATTTTTCGACAATGTAGTAAATGCAATTTTGGGTGCATACAAAGTAACCTCTCTGTCTTTACTAACTCATCCAAATTAGAAAATAAATCTAAGTTACCTCGGTTTGGTGGTACTCAATAGTACCCACTTTGTTTTTCCACTAAATACTTGAACTACTGAAATATATCAAAAGCATATGATTTGTGTCTCAAAAATTACATCCATGTCTTTCTTGTATAGTCATCAATGAATGTCATAAAGCATGAGAAACATCCAATAGAATTTTTTTAAATCGGTCCAAATAAATATGATTGAATAATTTCAAGTGTTGCACTTGTTCTTGTTGTTTTGCCAACTAAGAAGGACTCTCTGTGTTGCTTCCCCAAACTACAACCTTCATAAACACTATCTAGTTTTTGAATCGAAGGAAAATCGTTTACTATATTTTTTTGAGTAATATATTCAAACCACCAAAATTTAAATTACCAACCCCGAGATGCCATTTCCATGATTCATATTTTTCAACTAATTGAAAAGCCAATTCAATATCCTTAGCTCTAGACTAATATGTAGTATGAGCTCTAGATGTGACTGGTCTAATCTTCAAAGGAAACATTATGATGCTTATCATCCGCACTTTAGCAATCGGTTAAGTACTTGGAACTTTATCTATGATCACACATTCGTTGTATTCAATGTAAAGTCGACATCCCTTTTATACCAATTGACCAATGCTCATAAGATTATGATTGAAACTTGCAACATAATAAACATCTTCCATAATATTTTACTCCCCTTTTTAGTTAGCATGTTGATTGTTCCGCTTCCTTTTACGATTCTTTGTATTATTATTTCCGAGGGTAACCTTTTTCTTTACTAACTCATCTAAATTATAAAATAAAGCTAAGTTACTCCGACATGTGATTTCGCCACGAGTAATCCAATTACCACACATCAATAGGACTCTCTTGTGATAGATTACACTCAATAGGTGATAAAGAAGGTGTTGCTTCGGAAATCTCTCTGTGCATGCAATAAACATGGAGCTTGAATTAGATCTTCCAACTTGATTTTTATTTTTCTTGTTATGATCATCTTTGCTTTTTCCCGCATTCGTAAGCATAGTGCCAATATCTCTTGCAATAGTGATACTGTACATACGACTTGTCTTGTTTTTGACCTAATTTTTTTATGATTGTGCTCTTGACTATGTCCTCTTCCACTTGAGTTTGATGGACCGTTGTTGTGTCCTTTTTTATTTGAATCCCAAATCGACATTTATATACATAGATATCTTTTACGATGTCATAGCTTTAGCTCAATACAATATATGTGTATGTTCTTCCTTGTCAGAGCTATGACTCAATACAGTCTACATACATCTTTCTCTATGTTAGAGCTAAGGCTCAACAAAATCTCTCTCTGTGCGTACATCTTCTTCCATGTTAAAGTTATAGCTCACTATATTCTCATGTTGTAAAAACACTTACAATTTCCTCCAATATATAGAGGTCTTTCATCTAACAATAGAACACACAACTCTAAAAATAGAGCAATCTTAATAATAGAACTATCAGCTAAAAATAGTGCATGCTTTTGTGCATGCAAACAAAGTTATTTCTTTTATTTTCTTTTATCCTAAAAACAGGAATATCTAATTAACACTAAACTATACAAGGAAAAGCACCTTGTTTTTTACTTTTCCTAATAATAGCAAAAACATGTGGGGAAAAATTATCTATTTCCAACATGGACTATTGGTGTATTTATATTCTTGTTTGGTATATTTTAAGGTACCTTGACCCATGTAGGTGAGATATCCAAATTTGAATATTTAACATAATATGCATACGATAATAATGTAGATGGAAATGGGAGACAGAATGATATATACTAGATGGAAGAGGGAGACGAACAAGTAGGAGTCAACCCGCCACGCTGGTATCAAGAAGGAACAAACTGGATAGATATGCTCAGTACCCTATAGGTGCTCAATCCAAAAATTACACCTCAGCAAAGTAGGTTCAAATTAATATTTTAGACTGTACGATTTTATCACTGAAAAGATAATTGCACCAAAATGTGTAACTATTGAGGAGTTCCCCCACGACTACCTCCTCATGTTTGAGGTGTTTGGGTTTTTGGGTGCCATGTAGCGTGCACTCCGTACGTTCACCACTCCCTCACCACGTCTGCTTTGTTTTTTTTTTTTTTGCCTGTTTTATGATTCAAAGAGCATTTGGAGTCCCGGGCCAAGAGCAAATTAGATTTGTTATAACTCGGGCATCACTTCAAGTTAAGCTTGGAGAAGACAGACATGTATTACTTCATATCAAGCTCTCAACACTACCTTTTCTACCATAATGTAGGCCTTTCATATCAGGAAAGGAAAGTTTCCTCTGGCACATAATGTGCCACTATTTCCACATTATGCAGCGCATTCTGGAGCTCTTCCTGCATCTCAACATCCCTAAGACAATACATATGAAGCATAAAATTAATATTAATAGAGAAATAAAAAACATAACTACACTGTCACAGAAATGAAACACAAAATTATAATTTTAATAAAGACAATAAGAAATTTAATATAAGCACAGAATTATTTTTACATAGAGAAAGGACATATAGGAAACATAACCATGAATATATGGCTATGACAGATGATAAGGAAATTTTAAAAACTTGCGTGAGCTTCAACCGACCTCACCATGAGCTCGAATGTGCAAAACAAGCTTGTTGTATTCTTCATTAGTGTATGTGATTTTTCACAGCAGGGAGATCTTCGCACCTTTAATACAACTTTGTGCTGCAAAATAGGGTGATGACCAAGTTGCACCGTGTCGTGCTCACCACATGTACTTTATGAGAAGTCGAGCGACCTATAACAGTAGCAGCGAAGGAGGATGGCGACATCATGTGGAACAAGCGCCTTAAGCAGGTAGCCATCGTCGGCAAGCTGCAGACTGGCATCGTGCAAGTTGTCTAAGATATGAGCAAAGGGTAGCACGCCTTCAGAAAAATAAAGTCCTGAGCTTTTTATTTTTATTTTGTTAATATTTTAATTTATAAGATTTTTCAAAGAAATATGAGCAATAGGCTAAGAAAAAAATCATAGAATTTACTATATTATAACAAGAGTTTTGTAGTGGTCAATGCGATGCTTAATGTTGGATTTGTTATTTGAATTTAATTTAATTTTATGAAAGTTTTAACAATTGAAATGCTTTTACAAAATTAATGATAGATTTTTTTAATTATAGATGATTGTATTTAATTGGTGAATACAAAAATTGTTATCATAACAAGTCCGACTTCAATTCCTATTTTATAACTGAAATATTAAAATGCAATTTGATTGTTCTCGTCTACTTTGTGAGATGAAATATTAACCATACTCCCACTCCCACTCCCTTTTAGTTGTAACTAACATCAATTTATTTTGACAATGGACAATCACATAACGATACAACTATTTTTTGGTGTCCTATTTGTTTTCATATGCCATTAGCCCTAATTTTCAATATTGGTGGGTATTATAGCTCGATAGAACAATGCAAAGGTAGGTTGTGGAGGAGTGAATATGACATTTATTTTGGTGCGGGGGATGAGAATCACTTGATCGTAAGGAAAGGTGGGGTTCAATTCAATGGTGGATGCTTTCCAATCTAATTTATCCCTTCAAAGCCAAGTAGAAAATAAAAGAAAAGTAAAATGCTACTGTCGTTACAACTTGGAGTTGGAAGCCTCGAAGGTGAGTTGGGAAAAAGAGATGATATTCGTGGAATAGGAGTCCAGTGGTGTGATGTGTAACCATAGGATTTGATAGGGCGTTTGTGCTTTTTTATTATGTCATTATTTTTTCGGCGATGGGGATGTGGGTACCATTATTACGTGGGAATCAATTGATTTGACGAGAGTTAGTGACATTATTGCTCTGTTCTTCTTTGAAATTATTGCAGTCCACCCTCTATTGATTTGAGTCCAAGTGATATTATTGCCCCTATTCTTCTTTCAACATTATTGCAGTCCCACCTCTATTGATTTGTGAGTCCAAGTGATATTATTGATCATGTTCTTCTTTCAACATTATTGCAGTCCCACCTCTATTGATTTGACATGACCAAGTGATATTATTGCCCCTGTTCTTCTTTCGACATTATTGTAGTCCCACCTCTATTGAATTGACAGGACCAAGTGACATTATTGCTTCTCTTCTTCTTTCGACATTATTGCAGTTCCACCTCTATTGAGTTGACGGGACCAAGTGACATTATTGCTCCTATTCTTCTTTAGAAAATTATTGCAGAGCTAGTGACATTATTCCCACCTCTATTAATTTGATCTGATTTGCTTTGACTCAACACGACACAACATGTCGTCACAAGGTTACAATCAACACTTGGAATCATTTGTTACGGGGAAGACCACAAGGTCAGCACGGAAACGTTCACACTTATCAAAGACAATTTATTTTTCTTTTGACAAGACAACATGAAAGTCCAATCCACATGACACACTCACGGCTAGGGCAAGCCACAGTAAGAAATGGTTAGGGTTTATTTATTTTGGTAAGACGCCCTTTAGCTCATGACTTAAGTTTTCAGAAGGAAATCAATATATGGTTTGCACAAATTCATCTCACCAACTGAGTTAATTTCTTATACACTGAAGAGTAGTTCACTTAAAGTCTTCTCCTACTTACTAAATCTTAATATCTTCCAGAAACTAACCATTGTTTTCCTTTAAGCTTGTTTAAGAGTTCACCCCAAAGGGATAGTGTTCGCTAGTTTAGCTAGGGGTATCAATTAATAAATGTTTACCTCACAAAGGATGTTTTCATTTTGATCACTCATGGAATTATTTGATTTCAAATAGATCACCTTTACATTTATTTGTTGAATATAAAATCATTATTTTTGTTTAGCTTCTTTAAGGGTTACCGACTCATTTTTCTTTACTTATAAAATATTGTCGCTAAGTCTTAGAAAGATTTAACTTAATAATTTATTCTCAAGATCAAAGTTTTACAATACTCATATCAATGTAAAGATTGAATGCCATTTCTCACAAGGATAATTTCAAGCTTAACTACACAAGAACAAGACACTTTATTTCACCATTACCAAACAATACAAGGCAAGAGGTCATATCAACTCTCTTTACAAGCAATGTTACACAATTTACAACACATTGGACATTTTTACAAGGAACTTCATAATGGTACAGATGAAACTTTTACACTCTTTTCTTCTAGTCTACTCGCATAATCCATCTGCACAAATATTAACTAAAGTCAGTTCGCAAGAACTGAGCATGTTAAGGCTACACAATGCAATAGTAAGCTAACAATTAACAATATCAAGAAAAGAATATTCTAAATTCAGAAATGGATTAAAACACAACTCACAACTCCAATATTAATCTCATGAGAGAGAAAACTAAATCATCCAACAAGGAGAAAGTCCAAATACTAGTAAGAACAAAATTACATAAATCAAGGCAAGACCTTATGGGTTGGAAACAAGAAAGTCAAGAGTGTTGATATCTCCTTCATGTAATGCTATGGGTTACGTGATAGGAATCAAAATTTACTCCATCCAACTAAAGGGGTCAAGAGAAGACAAAGCGTACTAATTATGATCGTAGGCGCGAAGCAAAAAAAGACGTTATCCAATTCTTCCGGGGGCTCCAAAGTAATATATGGGTTCGATGCCCTTAAAAGAACACAACTATAGTTTTGGTTTTAACCAAGGAGTTTACCACTACCTCCTTATCGGATTTCTTAAAACGTAGTACTAGTTAACCAAAACAAAACCACTTTTCCAAAAGCGCACGAAAAGAGACACGAGAAAGGGCCATTATTCTACCAACAAACCCTATCCTAATCGTCAACTTCTCTACATAATATAAGGGAAGACTAAACTCAAAAGTCGTTAATAATTTTTATATAATTCAGACAATGTCAATAAACATTAAAATAAAAATTGATTTCCCTAACAAGGCCACAAAATGGGACCTTTTAGTAACCAAGTTTGAAGTATAAGGTATTCGAGTTCGAAAACAAAGGGATTCGATACGCAGAGGGCAAAACACCAACGATGCCCCGGACTCAAAAGACCTTACCCACAGTACAAGCACAAACCAAGAACCAACGCACATAGCTATCGGGAAGGTTACGCGGTGTGATGCGGGGCTAGAAGTTCTATGGACTCCTTGCCAAAGGTATAGAAGATGGAAAATTTTACCCGATCCATGTGGGCTTATCGAGAAAAGTCTTAGCAAATATCAAACAGATAAATATAACAGCCACCTATGATATTATCACTGAAATCAGCTGTCATCTAACAGGAAGCGAGTTCACGAGTCCAATACCATGGATTCACCTACAACTTTTGTTTCAGTCTAGCTAGTAATAGCTTGCTTGCGACCCTTAATAAAAATTGTAGAGCGATTTCATTCAATTAAACTTACAATGTTTCCCCTTGCTTTAATCATACAAGAGTTTACATCAAGAAAAAGGTATAGTAATACTCTCAACACGTGGAGGCCAAAATAGATGCCGAGGTTATCCTTCATCTAGACTAGGTACAATGATCAACCATGTACGGTTCTAAAACAAACCCCAAATGCCATTTTCTAATCAAACATAAAGTAAGGAATGCCCATAGGCTTAAACAAGTTTGAGACACAACATCACTATTAATGTACCTTTTAGCAAAACAAGAGAGCCTAAACGAGGAAATGCGTATTTATTCAACCAAAAGAGGTATGTAGGCTTAACCTTCTATTTAGTAACCTTGATTATAATTACCATCACAGAATTCTTTTTAAAAGAAAGTCATATAAGCAAACAAAACTCAATAATGTTTCCTTCCCTACGAACTAGCGCATCACTCAATATTGCGGTAACCCATTTAGACAAATATGAAATAGAGTAAGCTATAAGAGAGGAAGGAACATTCCAAGCAAAATCAGCGAAATTGGAATAAGATTTAAAGGAACAACCACACAATCGGCGTAGTGATATAAACAACCATGAAAACATCTAGTCTAGGCGCCATTCAAGAGGAAAGAAAATTCATTTCAAGATATTGAAAGAAGGTAGAAAACTATTACAAGGAGTAGATTTAACATGCCGGTTTAAAACGCCATCTCCATATGCATATGATTGTTTTCAATGCCGTTGCTTGCCTTTGACCCAAAGTGCTTTGCGAGCTCGAGCTAGCGCCACAATCACGCAGTGAAAAACAGCTACAAACCAACCCCATGATTTGAAGCTCGGACACGAGACATATTGATTACATCACGCTCCTGGATCTACGTTTTTCCACATCGGCTAGTTATCGGGAAAATCAAAACTATTGAATGCTTGTCTTCCTACCCTCGAGGTCGGCATGAGCCTTTGCAGCTTCTGCCAGTGGGTATGTCTTTGTCACACGGACTTTTAGAACACCAGATGCAACATTTGCAAATAATTCTCCTGCAGTTTCCAGGAGCTCTTCTCGAGTTGCAGTGTATTGCATCATGGAAGGCCGTGTCAAAAACAACGATTTTGGGGCAAGGGCTGACAGAGGAACACGATCAATTGCACCTGATGACTGACCAAAGCTCACCATGTAACCTCTAGAAGCCAAGCACTCCAAAGATCCCTAGAATGTGTCCTTGTCCTCGAGAATCAAAATGACTGCACACCTTGTCCTTTTGTAATTTCTTAACACAATCTACAAAATCTTCACGGGTATAGATAATGGGATGATGGCATCCATCTTCAATTGCTTGTGCGGCCTTCTCCTTGGTGGTGCAGACAAGTACCAATGACAGTGGCACCAAGGGCATTACCCCATTGAAATAACAAAAATCCTACTTCTCCAGTTGCGGCGTGCACAAGAATTGTATGCAGGCTCCACCTTAAAGCAAGCGCCGAAGAAGAAAGCGAGCGAGTCATACCCAAAGCATAATTGCAGCACCCACAATAGGATAAATGGTAGATGGCACCGGTACAACAAAACTTGCGGGAAGAATCTGCTCCTCGGTGTATGAACCCATAGGATTCCCCGCATATCCAACTAAATCACCAACCTTTTTCCTTCATCGGATCGGGGATGACATCAAACTCTCGGTGCAAGCAACATACAATTGTAGCTTGTAGTAAGGTGTGATAATTCCAATAGCACCCTTTAAGCCTGCCAACATATTGACTCGTTGAAGATGCTCATATCATTGCAAAGCAAAAAAGTGCTTCATAAATATTCGATCGAAACAGAGATCGCCTCCATGGGATACTCTTCCATGAGTTACATCGAAAGACGACAAGAAAACAATAGAGAAACTTATCAATAAATTTCATCAGTCTTCTGGTAATACTCCCCTTGTCACGAATCAGTTTTGGAAGAACAACTCAAGACAAGATCTGGATCTCGAAAGAAAATATCCTACTACCTTCATCTCCCAAGACATTTTCTCCAACATTGCATAGATCTCCGTATGCTGTGGATGCGATCTGTCACCTACACGAAAGCATGCGCCATCACTTGCATATCATGCAATTTCACGGACTGATAATGGAAGGTAACAGTTGGCCTTTTTCACACGGTTTATTGTAGTGAAAATGTCTTTCTTTGTCGCACTTCTTTCATCAAATTTTATTTCGTGTACCGCATACTTGCGCACATTGATTTATCGATTTGGTAATATTTGCCTTATTCATGCATTTTCTTGACAGAGTTGTGTGCCTTCGCAACATTTTGCGACTCTTTCACTGATTGATCTGCCTCTGCATGCTTTCCCTTGAGACGTAATCGCATTGCTTTAGCGCCAATTGGTTTGTAGTTAAACCCTCTACACTTAAAAGCGATCAATAGAAGTAGCCTCGGCTCTGTGAGAGTCACTTTGGAGGCCATCTTGCTAATACAATGATCCCGACAAAGGTTTTTTTGTGTTCGGTGCATAAATCTTTGTGGTGGCTTTATCTTGTCTCAAAACCCAAAGTTGTGGATGAATTCTCGGGTTCCTTGTTTTTGAGCTTATTAAAATTCGGAAGAAAGCGCCATCATCTCGCATAGTTATTTAAACTAGATGTCATTTCGATAAGCTCTGCATCTTACGGACGCACAATATGAGCATTCTTTTCATTTCTCCAAGATAAGGAATTGTGTATTTTCGGTGCTTTCATGAGAGAATTATGAAGAGAAACATCTCTCAAGTAATCTCGATTGTTATTCCTTATCATATGATCATCCCCTGTCGATTCCTTACCATTATCTCCATTGTTCACATTTACACGTCCTCCTCTTTGTTCCCCTTTCCTCTCTCTCTAATAGCATGCAAATGGGAATGGCGAGAAGCTGCTCTCGTCGTGACTACGAGATGCGATCATCGAGAAAGAGAACCCCAACGCTCTTCTACAACCTCATCAAGCTTACGCCCCTCTCGAGATGCTGTTCTTTTGCTCGCTTCAAAGCTTTTAGCGCCAACTAGCACCTCCATCACCAACAACAGGGGAGGTGGCAACGTGTGTTCACGACTTGTTGTGTGCTTTCATCATCTTCGGATAGCAGATCCCTCACCCATGAAGTATGGGTTCAATTCCTTAGGATTTGATTTAGGTTTCTCTTCTTGTAGGCCTTCGGGAGATGATTCTTGTGGCGGTTGACGTATGGCGAGATCTTTACGAAGGTCTAACCATCCACTCAAAGATAGGTATGAGGAGGCTAGAGGCGTGTTGGTCCTTGTTTAATGCATTTGGTGAGACGGTGATGCCCTTTGAAGCGCCCCCTGCCAATCTGAGGAACCGACTCTCACCCACTCGCCTTCAATTTTCTCTGAAAAAGCTGTCCCCTCGCTTTCATTTGGTCAAGCAAATAAAATATGGCAGGAGGCCATACACTCCTCCACGCACCCCCCACTTGCCAGGAAACAAATAAAAAAAGAAACCTTCAACCCCACGCCAACCAAAGGAGATTACAGACATTTAATAAGTGACATGATATGTCACCCATCCGCCAGCTCAGCAAGGTATATGGCAACGAGGCACTACATTCTCCTCCCCTTAAGAAAGCATCGTCCTCGATGCGACATAACACAGAGGAAAAGAAGAAGCACGTTACCAACAACATGCAAGGGAGAAGTACACTTCATGGTTTAAATTTTAGTTGATTAAAGCAGGGTCACAAGATAGCCTTAGGAACATTTGGTAGAAATTTTAACTTTTAATGTTACGTGAAGATTGGCGAGTTCTTTCTTGTTCATCATTTCATTAGTCTCTTTCCATAAGCATTATTCTTAGTTTAATTCCTTTTAAAATCTCATCATTGAAGAGTTTTGGTTTATTCTTTATTGTGGGTGCCCAACATGAACTGCTACCACAACACCCTATCAGGTTCACAAGACACTACAGATTCACAAGCACACAAGTATATACTTCATGATTGTATCATACCACTAAAGGTTACTCAAATACGGAATAGAATAGGCACACTTCCCATAACATAGGTACTCATCACACATTAATGACTGACATACCAAATACTCAACCAAAAGAGTACTACAATCCACCAGACATTTCCTCAATTTGCATCAATGAAAGACTCACATAACAACAAACCATGCTACAGGTACATAGTGTCCACAAGGGAATCAATGACATGTCCACAACATCACAACACATAACCATCTGACATGAGAATTCATAAACATCAAAAGACCACTACCAAACATCACAATAACTCAACATATATCCTGAAACATCAACCATACAGACAAATATCATAAGCCTCCCTCAAACTCTTATGCCTCCCTCAAGTCTCTTATGCCTCCCTCAAGTCTCTTATGCCTCCCTCAAACTCTTATGCCTCCCTCAAGTCTCTTATGCCTCCCTCAAACTCTTATGCCTCCCTCAAACTCTTTTGCCTCCCCAAGGAGGCCGGTTTCTCTCTCTCGTGCCCAAGGCACATCGAGTTTGGACACTCCTAACCCAAGTGACATAATAACGCGTAGTTCTCCATAACCCGCTAGTCATATGTACCCCTTGGGGCGTACCCCCATACAACGAAGCGGGTCCATAGGTCCAACCAATCCATGGTGCATCCCATGACCCTATTCCACACATCACGACATTAGAACCAGCACAACAATCCAGTCAAAGTGCCAAGTGGCAAAGTACAAGCCTTGGGCAAGGCGGTAAAAATTCCAAATTTAAAAGAAGACCCCAAATCAAGCTAAAATAAATGGCCAAATAGCCAAAGTTAGTATCGAAATCCCCATGTTAGTGCCACAAACCAAGGAAATGCCCAAAATTGTAAAGCATTGCAATCAAGAAAAGATGCTGGTCCTTGCAAAAATAAAGTAAAAGCTCAATTTACGAATAAAATCAACTTATAATAATGTCACATTACGATAACTGTGTGGCCTTATCTAGCCACCAAAGGGGTACTCAACGAGTTGCTGGCACTCGGAACATCGAGCCTCAGCTCGTAAAATATATATATCAATCCCGCCACCCTTCGACAAGGCTAAACATAGTCATAGATACACTAAGGTTGCATACATACAACCACATAGGGAGAGAGGAAAGAGTCACATGTAATCTACTAAACCGAGTTTTGACTCAAGTTATTGACCCATGGTACACCATTCCTCACTCTCAACATACACTTCTACCGATCTCCCTCAGGGTCGGTTAGTGTAAGGCTCACAACATAACATGTAACTACATCACTAACACCATGGTGGTACACACATAGCTACCATAACGTCTCACGTATGGTAGGTATACAGGGTAGATCACAATTATACATTCACAGGGCACAATACATCACTTTACTACATTCTGCACCCAAAGTGCAATCACAATACGATAGGGTTCATACACTCACCGTATGACCCTAATTCACGACATGAGGCATTACATATAATACAACTCATATATACGATGAACATAATAACATCACAACATAACAATAATTTGCTTCATAACAAGGTAGTACACACATTTCTTCAGAACATGGTAAAAACATCATGATACAACTCGTTTCTTTTAACATCAACTAGTCATACAACACATTGATACACCCACATATCACAATATGCCACAATGCTCCAACACTACGTCATCCACATTAGAATTCTTTTCACACATCACAAACAATAATTTACACGTGAATTCTTCTTAGAATCCACAAGAAGGAGAGAGAATACTCTCATCCCCAACACATCAACATGATGACAAATACGCACTGAGTGACATACACATCACGTGCGTTCACAATATCACAATTACGACAATAATCACATCACGCTTAAAGCACATTACTCTTCCAATATAAATCATCATCATGCAACATCATCATCATCATGCAGTATCATCATATAACACCACCACCACCATGCAACATCACCATACAACACCAATCCGGCCCATAGGTTCGAGAGCATGAACCTACGCTCTGATACCAAAATGTAACGCACCAAAATTACCAACACAAGAACAACACAGTGAAATACAGGATAACTTTTTTTTTACTTGCTTTGACTCAACACGACACAACATGTCGTCACAAGGTTACAATCAACACTTGGAATCATTTGTTACGGGGAAGACCACAAGGTCAGCACGGAAACGTTCACACTTATCAAAGACAATTTATTTTTCTTTTGACAAGACAACATGAAAGTCCAATCCACATGACACACTCACGGCTAGGGCAAGCCACAGTAAGAAATGGTTAGGGTTTATTTATTTTGGTAAGACGCCCTTTAGCTCATGACTTAAGTTTTCAGAAGGAAATCAATATATGGTTTGCACAAATTCATCTCACCAACCGAGTTAATTTCTTATACACTGAAGAGTAGTTCACTTAAAGTCTTCTCCTACTTACTAAATCTTAATATCTTCCAGAAACTAACCATTGTTTTCCTTTAAGCTTGTTTAAGAGTTCACCCCAAAGGGATAGTGTTCGCTAGTTTAGCTAGGGGTATCGATTAATAAATGTTTACCTCACAAAGGATGTTTTCATTTTGATCACTCATGGAATTATTTGATTTCAAATAGATCACCTTTACATTTATTTGTTGAATATAAAATCATTATTTTTGTTTAGCTTCTTTAAGGGTTAACCGACTCATTTTTCTTTACTTATAAAATATTGTCGCTAAGTCTTAGAAAGATTTAACTTAATAATTTATTCTCAAGATCAAAGTTTTACAATACTCATATCAATGTAAAGATTGAATGCCATTTCTCACAAGGATAATTTCAAGCTTAACTACACAAGAACAAGACACTTTATTTCACCATTACCAAACAATACAAGGCAAGAGGTCATATCAACTCTCTTTACAAGCAATGTTACACAATTTACAACACATTGGACATTTTTTTTTTTTTTTACAAGGAACTTCATAATGGTACAGATGAAACTTTTACACTCTTTTCTTCTAGTCTACTCGCATAATCCATCTGCACAAATATTAACTAAAGTCAGTTCGCAAGAACTGAGCATGTTAAGGCTACACAATGCAATAGTAAGCTAACAATTAACAATATCAAGAAAGGAATATTCTAAATTCAGAAATGGATTAAAACACAACTCACAACTCCAATATTAATCTCATGAGAGAGAAAACTAAATCATCCAACAAGGAGAAAGTCCAAATACTAGTAAGAACAAAATTACATAAATCAAGGCAAGACCTTATGGGTTGGAAACAAGAAAGTCAAGAGTGTTGATATCTCCTTCATGTAATGCTATGGGTTACGTGATAGGAATCCAAAATTTACTCCATCCAACTAAAGGGGCCAAGAGAAGACAAAGCGTACTAATTATGATCGTAGGCGCGAAGCAAAAAAAAAGACGTTATCCAATTCTTCCAGGGGGGCTCCAAAGTAATATGGGTTCGATGCCCTTAAAAGAACACAACTATAGTTTTGGTTTTAACCAAGGAGTTTACCACTACCTCCTTATCGGATTTCTTAAAACGTAGTACAAGTTAACCAAAACAAAACCACTTTTCCAAAAGCGTACATTTGAAAGAGACACGAGAAAGGGCCATTATTCTACCAACAAACCCTATCCTAATCGTCAACTTCTCTACATAATATAAGGGAAGACTAAACTCAAAAGTCGTTAATAATTTTTATATAATTCAGACAATGTTATAAAACATTAAAATAAAAATTGATTTCCCTAACAAGGCCACAAAATGGGACCTTTTAGTAACCAAGTTTGAAGTATACGGTATTCGAGTTCGAAAACAAAGGGATTCGATACGCAGAGGGCAAAACACCAACGATGCCCCAGACTCAAAAGACCTTACCACGAGTACAAGCACAAACCAAGAACCAACGCACATAGCTATCAGGAAGGTTACGCAGTGCAGTCAGGCCTAGAAGTTCTATGGACTCCTTGCCAAAGGTATAGAAGATGGAAAATTTTACCCGATCCATGTGGGCTTATCGAGGAAAAGTCTTAGCAAATATCAAACAGATAAATATAACAGCCACCTATGATATTATCACTGAAATCAGCTGTCATCTAACAGGAAACGAGTTCACGAGTCCAATACCATGGATTCACCTACAACTTTTGTTTCAGTCTAGCTAGTAATAGGTTGCTTGCGACCCTTAATAAAAATTGTAGAAATTTCATTCAGTTAAACTTACAATGTTTCCCCTTGCTTTAATCAAACAAGAGTTTACATCAAGAAATAGGTATAGTAATACTCTCAACACGTGGAGGCCAAAATAGATGCCAGGTTATCCCTCATCTAGACTAGGTACAACAGTCAACCATGTACAGTTCTAAAACAAACCCCAAATGCCATTTTCTAATCAAACATAAAGTAAGGAATGCCCATAGGCTTAAACAAGTTTCAGACACAACGTCACTATTAATGTACCTTTTAGCAAAACAAGAGAGCCTTAAACAGGAAATGCGTATTTATTCAACCAAAAGAGGTATGTAGGCTTAACCTTCTATTTAGTAACCTTCAATTATAATTACCATCACAGAATTCTTTTTAAAAGAAAGTCATATAAGCAAACAAAACTCAATAATGTTTCCTTCCCTATGAACTAGACTGCATCACTCAATATTGCAGTAACCCATTTAGACAAATATGAAATAGAGTAAGCTATAAGAGAGGAAGGAACATTCCAAGCAAAATCAGCGAAATTGGAATAAGATTTAAAGGAACAACCACACAATCAGGTAGTGATATAAACAACCACGAAAACATCTAGTCTAGGCGCCATTCAAGAGGAAAGAAAATTCATTTCAAGATACTGAAAGAAGGTAGAAAACTATTACAAGGAGTAGATTTAACATGCCTGGTTTAAAACGCCATCTCCATATGCATATGATTGTTTCAATGCCGTTGCTTGCCTTTAACCCAAAGTGCTTTGCGAGCTCGAGCTAGCGCCACAACCACGCAGTGAAAAACAGCTACAAACCAACCCCATGATTTGAAGCTCGGACACGAGACATAATGATAACATCACGCTCCTGGATCTACGTTTTTCCACATCAGCTAGTTATCAGGAAAATCAAAACTATTGAACCGCTTGTCTTCCTACCCTCGAGGTCGGCATGAGCCTTTGCAGCTTCTGCCAGTGGGTATGTCTTTGTCACACGGACTTTTAGAACACCAGATGCAACATTTGCAAATAATTCTCCTGCAGTTTCCAGGAGCTCTTCTCGAGTTGCAGTGTATTGCATCATGGAAGGCTGTGTCAAAAACAATGATCTTGGGGCAAGGGCTGACAAAGGAACACGATCAATTGCACCTGATGACTGACCAAAGCTCACCATGTAACCTCTAGAAGCCAAGCACTCCAAAGATCCCTGGAATGTGTCCTTGTCCTCAGAATCAAAAACGACCTGCACACCTTGTCCTTTTGTAATTTCTTAACACAATCTACAAAATCTTCCTGGGTATAGATAATGGGATGATGGCATCCATCTTCAATTGCTTGTGCGGCCTTCTCCTTGGTCGATACAGTACCAATGACAGTGGCACCAAGGGCATTACCCCATTGACATAACAAAAATCCTACTTCTCCAGCTGCAGCGTGCACAAGAATTGTATGCCTGGGCTCCACCTTAAAGCAACGCCGAAGAAGAAACTGAGCAGTCATACCCTTCAGCATAATTGCAGCACCCACAATAGGATAAATGGTAGATGGCACTGGTACAACAAAACTTGCAGGAAGAATCTGCTCCTCAGTGTATGAACCCATAGGATTCCCCGCATATCCAACTAAATCACCAACCTTTTTCCTTCATCAGATCTGGGGACAGCATCAAACTCTCGGTGCAAACAGCACAGCTGTAGCTTGTAAGGTGTGATAATTCCAACAGCACCCTTTAAGCCTGCCAACATAGTGACTCGTTGAAGATGCTCATATCATTGCAAAGCAAAAAGTGCTTCATAAATATTCTGATCTGAAACAGATCTGCCTCCATGGGATACTCTTCCATGAGTTACATCGAAAGACAGCAAGAAAACAATAGAGAAACTTATCAATAAATTTCATCAGGTCTTCTGGTAATACTCCCACTGTCACGAATCAGTTTTGGAAGAACAACTCAGTACAAGATCTGGATCTGAAAGAAAATATCCTACTACCTTCATCTCCCAAGACATTTTCTCCAACATTGCATAGATCTCCTGTGCCTGTGGATGCGATCTGTCACCTACACGAAAGCATGCGCCATCACTTGCATATCATGCAATTTCACGGACAGTAATGGAAGGTAACAGGTTGGCCTTTTTCACACAGTTTATTGTAGTGAAAATGTCTTTGCTGTCGCACTTCACTGTCAAATTTTATTTCGTGTACCGCATACTTGCTGCACATTGATTTATCAGATTTGGTAATATTTGCCTTATTCACAGCATTTTCTTCAGCAGAGTTGTGTGCCTTCGCAACATTTTGCGACTCTTTCACCAGTTGATCTGCCTCTGCATGCTTTCCCTTCAGACGTAACTGCATTGCTTTAGCTGCCAATTGGTTTGTAGTTAAACCCTCTACACTTAAAAACTGATCAATAGAAGTAGCCTCGGCTCTGTGAGAGTCACTTTGGAGGCCATCTTGCTAATACAATGATCCTGACAAAGGTTTTTTTGTGTTCAGTGCATAAATCTTTGACAGTGGCTTTATCTGTCTCAAAACCCAAAGTTGTGGATGAATTCTCGGGTTCCTTGTTTTGCAGCTTATTAAAATTCCGGAAGAAACTGCCATCATCTGCATAGTTATTTAAACTAGATGCTGCTGTTCTGATAAGCTCTGCATCTTCTGGACGCACAATATGAGCATTCTTTTCGTTTCTCCAAGATAAGGAATTGTGTATTTTCGGTGCTTTCATGAGAGAATTATGAAGAGAAACATCTCTCAAGTAATCTCGATTGTTATTCCTTATCATATGATCATCCCTGTCTGATTCCTTACCATTATCTCCATTGTTCACATTTACACGTCCTCCTCTTTGTTCCCCTTTCCTCTCTCTCTAATAGCATGCAAATGGGAATGGGCAGAAGCTGCTCTCGTCGTGACTACAGATGCAGTCATCTGAGAAAGAGAACCCCAACGCTCTTCTACAACCTCATCAAGCTTACGCCCCTCTCGAGATGCCTGTTCTTTTGCTCGCTTCAAAGCTTTTAGCCGCCAACTAGCACCTCCATCACCAACAACAGGGGGAGGTGGCAACCTGTGTGTTCCTGACTTCTGTTGTGTGCTTTCATCATCTTCTGGATAGCCAGATCCCTCACCCATGAAGTATGGGTTCAATTCCTTAGGATTTGATTTAGGTTTCTCTTCTTGTAGGCCTTCGGGAGATGATTCTTGTGGCAGTTGACGTATGGCAGATCTTTCTGAAGGTCTAACCATCCACTCAAAGATAGGTACAGGCAGGCTAGAGGCGTGCTGGTCCTTGTTTAATGCATTTGGTGAGACGGTGACAGCCACTGAAGCGCCCCCTGCCAATCTGAACCGACTCTCACCCACCTGCCTTCAATTTTCTCTGAAAAACTGTCCCCTCGCTTTCATTTGGTCAAGCAAATAAAATATGGCAGGAGGCCATACACTCCTCCACGCACCCCCCACTTGCCAGGAAACAAATAAAAAAAGAAACCTTCAACCCCACGCCAACCAAAGGAGATTACAGACATTTAATAAGTGACATGATATGTCACCCATCCGCCAGCTCAGCAAAGTATATGGCAACGAGGCTATTGCCCCTGTTCTTCTCTCTCAACATTATTGCAGTCCCACCTCTATTGAATTGACAGGACCAAGTGACATTATTGCTTCTGTTCTTCTTTCAACATTATTGCAGTCCCACCTCTATTGAATTGACAAGACCAAGTGACATTATTGCCGATGTTCTTCTTTAGACATTATTGCAGTCCCACCTTTATTGATTTGACAGGAGCTAGTGACATTATTGCTTCTGTTCTTCTTTCACATTATTGCAGTCCCACCTCTATTGAATTGATAGGACCAAGTGACATTATTGCTCATGTTCTTCTTTCGACATTATTGCAGTCCCACCTCTATTGAATTGACAAGACCAAGTGACATTATTGCTCCTGTTCTTCTTTCGACATTATTGCAGTCTCACCTCTATTGAATTGATAGGACCAAGTGACATTATTGCTCCTGTTCTTCTTTAGACATTATTGCAGTCCCACCTCTATTGATTTGACAGGAGCTAGTGACATTATTGCTCCTGTTCTTCTTTCGACATTATTGTAGTCCCACCTCTATTGAATTGATAGGACCAAGTGACATTATTTCTCCTGTTCTTCTTTCGACATTATTGCAGTCTCACATCTATTGAATTGACAACACGAAGTGACATTATTGCTCTTGTTCTTCTTTCGACATTATTGCAGTCCCACCTCTATTGAATTGACAGGACCAAGTGACATTATTGCTCATGTTCTTCTTTCAACATTATTGCAGTCCCACATCTATTGATTCGACAGGTCCAAGTGACATTATTACTCTTGTTCTTTTTTCGACATTATTGCAGTCCCACCTCTATTGAATTGGCACTGGCGCCGGACAAATCTGCCGATACCATCATCTTTAAGTAGGGTATAGAAAAGAAAAACAAAAATTACTTATCTGTTGTCAATTACAAACATTATTGCTGGGCCTCCTTTGATGCTTTTTTTTAATCGTAAATTGACAGGCTGGGCCATATTTAGCAATTTTAATCATAAATTACTGGTGAAAGTTTTAAGAAACCGTAGATAATGATAGGTTACAAATTTTAACAATGTTTTTTATATAATTCTTAATATAATATATAAAAACGTGAAACTTAGATATATGAACAACTCATAAAAATACATATCGAATATATTAGAATGTACATTCATCGAAAAGAAATACGCTGTCACCGAATTTTGATTTGACCTCCAATAATTTGAAATTCCAGGCCTGTAATTCCGATAAAAAGTTTTGCGGTCAAATGATTCCGTACAGTGACAAAAAAAAAACCTGAGTTTCAATGAAGGATCTGGAAGGAACAGGTAAGTAATGCGGACAAAGTAAATGTAATAAAACATTTTATTCCCAACTGCTAGGAAATTGTTGCTATTTTTTTCTACAATATCTACATATAAACAAGTGTACCCTAGCCAGGGGATAAATTTGACGATCACCTATGTCTGTTAAACTATTTTTAAGCGAAAGAAACAAGGGTTGAAGAACAAGCTTGAAAGAAATTTCAAAGGTTGAAAAAGCCTACAACAATCTTACAACCAACTTACAACATGCAACTCAAAATTACAAGTTTACATTGGGAGAGTTTTGGGATTTAGTTTACATTGGAACATAGGCAGCACCTGCAGATTGGAAAAGAGACGAATTCCATTTTCTATCTTTGTGCAGGACCATGTGGGTGTACTGGGAAAATGTATTTAATTCATGTGTTTGCAAATTGCAAGTGGTGTTGAAGACCAGCACATTCATAGCCATGCAAAGCTAGGTAGCCGTTCCAACTAAATTCCAAAAATTTGAAAACATATCCATGGACCATTTCCAACATACCATGAGACAACTTGAGAAAGCAGAGTCGTTCCTTGCAAAGATTCCTAGCCGTACCAGACAAGCAAGAGTTTCAAGGATGTGAAAGAGTGTCTTGAATGGTTGAAGGCATGTAAATGTATTTTCCACGAATGCTCCAGGGAGTACTATTTGTCTCAACTTCCATGCAGACTTCATTGCCATGGTGGGGCTGATTGCCAACGTTGGGTCCAATTACTCAATTGTTTTTCATCATGTTAATGGTCGACGCTCAAAGCTCATTTGTATTCTTGAGGTGAAGTGGGAAGCCTAAGTTTTTGGTAAGACAGAACCCTTCGCTGAATTGTACGATGAAGAGAATTACCATTTTCCATCAAGTTGGGACATTGATAAAGAAGATATTGGACTTGTAGGCATTGAATTCTTGGTCCATTCCCCATTGGAGTTTAACAGTCTAGAGGGAAGCTTGCCGAGGATGATGATAGTTAGAAGCTTAAAGAGTCCCCTTGTCTTAAGCCACAAAGTGGGTCGAAGAGGTTTTTATTTCTCCATTAAAAACTGCTGCAAGGATGGATGGGTGTAGTAATGCAACTGTTGATCCAAACAACTGCTTGTTTGTTAAAGCCGAAGGCCAGCATTGTGAGCTCAGTGAGACATCACTTGATGAGGACCCCTGGCTTGTTCTGAGTTTTGAGGAAACTGATGAGCTCCTAGACAACAATAATGTTATCATATTTTTGATGGCCATGGACACAAGCAGATGCAATGGCGAGATAATAATGCACAACAAAAATCTGAAACATTGTTGTATATCATAAATTTAACAATCATCATAATAATATTAATTTTTAAACAAATATACAAAATAATATTAAATAAAAATTTACTCAACATTTTCTTGCTTCCTTAAGATTATATAACAATCATCATAACAATATTTAAATATTTAATATATAATTATGAAAACAAATTAAAAATCTGTAAAATCTAAAACACTGTTGTATATCATAAATTTAACAATCATCATAACAATATTTAAATTATTAGAGCAAGAAATTGATAGCTCAGTCACAAGGTTCGAGTTTGAGTTCATGGTCGATGAGGAAGAAGTTCATTTCAAGTTCGCCAGTGGATAAAGTTTGGAAAAAAACATCTTAAAGCTTGAACAAAAGATTTTTTAATCATTTTAATTTTCTGAGAAAAATACATAAATATGTGCAAGAGACAGATTGGTAGAGCTTTCCATCTTCTGCTTTCACTTAGTATCCATATATATACACACATTTATTAATATATTTCAAAATTATAGAATTTACTATGACCCTTACAATACGTATCAAAGCTTATTGTTAATATACTACGTTCTTTTCTTTTGAAATATTTTCTATTCTCATTACGTTTACGTTTATTTGGGTGTATTCTGATTGAACTTTTCGTAGTTGTATAAGTTACTTATATTTTACACACTTTTGGTAGTGTCAACGTAAAAGCGGTAGGACCTGTCAAAAATGGCAAATACCACTCTAGGAAAAGCACTTGGCGCACCAACAACTATTAACAAACTACATCCATATCATATGGCATGGATATTGGAAGGAAGAGTCATTCGCAAAGGAACAATACATGACTACAATTGCCCAAATGCGTTCTCATACACTGCAATTACAAGCACCTCCGGAGGAAAATTAGCATGCCGCACTCCGGTTACAAGCGGAAGCATACTTACAACACATCCTACCTCGGCTCTAACATAAGTACGTACCTATTATGAAATTCACCTCTTTGTGTTGTTGGTTCAATACTTCATCTAACCTTAAATTGCTTTTTAAAATTGCTTACAACTATGCTCCACACAATAACTTACTATCTTTTTATTGTTTATCTTAAAAAAAAAGCCTCAAGCTAAAATTACCACTTCAAATTTTGCTAACTAATGCTCAAATTTTACTTGTAGGACATTTTCAAATGGAAGACAACTTTTCCACATTGTACCCACACAAACATTGATGCCAACCTCCTGGACTACCTGTTATGCGAATACGTAGCCTCTCAGTACCAAACGATCTGCATCCGTGGATGAAGCTACCATCACAAAGATGTATTCTACACAAAAGAAAATTAAAGTGGCACAACAAACCATCAGAGCTGTTCAAACTACTCAAAAGAAAATAAAAGCAAAAGCTTACAATGACATGCTTCAAAAATTCATATACAAGGCATTCACTTTGTACCTTCTGAAAGGGTCCTAGCTAAAGGTGTTTCTCTTCTTTGCCTGAATTTTCCACAAGGTTAAGTATTCCCCATTGTATATACTATAGATCTTTCTGAGGATTTCCTTTAATAGCCTATCCAATGCATCCCGATTGATTTGAATAGTGTACATAATTTTTTCGATGGTATTCTCTCATAGTACGAAGGCCAAATACTTTTATCAAAAGCTATCATTCCCTACATGTGTTACGCAGCTCAGTTAAAAGTTCTTATATGATTTAACTTCTTTCCCCTTTAAGCTTGAAGCTCCTTTTACTTCTTTCATATTTTTTATCATTCTGCATTTGGGTTTATTTGGTAGACAACATTTTAACTGCATGGCATTTTGATCATGTATTATTACGAGTAATTGTAACTTCATAAAATTTGTTTATCAAATACCTATACATACTCCAGCTATTTCTTTCCCCCTAAAATAACAGTGTACAATTTGATTACACCCCTCACTCATACTCTTTATTCTTCTTCATTTAATCTAAATCATAAAGAATTCACGCAATGGTTAAAGTGTACTTATTCGTAGGACTGAATGGGATTTTTAAATTATTATTTCCACTTAAATTCAAATCTCATTAAATAACTTTATATGATTTCTATGCATTGCATACCCGCTTAGGATGGAAATGTAAAAAAAATTATTCAATCACCAAAAAACAAACAACCCGCTGTCCATTTTTAATGACCAACAGACTGCAAACCCGTATTCTAATGTGAATTAGACAAACCCAAATCTGAATATAGCCCATCCCCCTCTAAATACGTTTCTAACATATTATGTGTCCTCCCCCTTTTGCAGGTACTTTAAACATGACGACCACATTCGACACCATAACAACCCGAATTACAACAAATTGTACCCACATACAACAGTTGCTATCTGAATGTGTCGAACAACAATGCATGGAAGCCACAACTGTAGACAACAACGCAATCGTTGCACTGTTACATACCCAACAAGCATTACAACAAGCACAGATTGCACTACAACAAGCGTCCATTGCCATTGAAGACACCATCCACATTCTCAAGGAAAAATTCTACATCAAGTTCTATAAACCCACCCCCTCACCACAGTAACAAGAAAACCACCCCTAATAAAAAACTTGTACCCCCTTATTATACATACCGCGAACTATATAATTATGGTAGAAGCACTTTTGATTTACAGTCAAGATCAGACATATGATTGTTGTTCTTTTTTTGTTAGCCTCTTAATGGCAGCCATTTTCATATGGCTTTTTAAAACCCAGTTTTACACCATTTCATTTATTTGCAGGATATATGTAAATAAACAAGGTATCTTCTATTGCTTTATGTTTTAATTGAGAAATAAAAACTAACATGAGAGTAGGTTACTTAAATGAAAGCATGCCTGACGTTACTTAAACCTGACACTTTTCATCTGCAAATTTCCAATAGCTAACCTATTCTGACAATTTAAATCTGGTACTCTCCATCTAGCTTGTACCTTCTACGCCTTTAAAAAATCATTTTAAAAGCTATTTTATTTAAGAAACATTCACGTAACTTATTTTTTGTTTTCTTCATATTTTGCATGTATCATTTTCCTAACTTAATTCAGTTCTTAGATTAAAAATAATTATTACCTTTCATATATACTACCTAATTATAAGGTCTTTCACTCTTATAGGCTAACTATAAATCCTTACTTTTCACCAAGCCTAGATACATTTTGTAATACTTGGACCAAGTTAGCAGAAATTCCGTCTTCTTCGACACTAAATTATGAATATGAAGTTCTGTTAGTTTCCAGTTAATGCCAAATATTAGTCACAATTCCGTCCATTCGTTGAATTCGTTCAAAAAAATTAATTGCACAAACATCGAATGCGAGACTTCATGATTGTACACGATAAGCGAGACGAGGCCATAAAGGAGATCGCTTGGTCAGTAAATGCAAAATGAATTTTGAAGCCCCTGGTGATTGCCTCTTTTGTTGCTATCTCGAAATTTATTTGTGGGTCTTGATTACCATGATTATTTAACTGTTTATAATCCCCAGCTAAACCATCCACTTCAGTATTACTGTGCTTCTTCAATTGCTCCACAAATTGTGTAGGATTTAGACTGTAATCTCTAGCATGCTGTCATGGACAATCCTCATTATTAATGACATGACTGCAGATAATTGATTTGTCAGGTATTCTGTCTGCAGTAATAAGATTGTTGTAGATACTGTATGACTTAAACATATCTAAAGGACTGTAGAAAATCTGCAGTCTTATACAAATAAACAACATAAAAGAAATAAACGAGAATACTTAAATAACTCGCATAAATAGATGAATATTCGAACCAACATCACAGCAGTATAATCTCCATTAATAAAAGCTTCATCATACTCGAGCTTCAGCTCTTTACAATCAAGTCATGTGTGCAAATTTGTGTGCTTTCAATGCACATCCTTCCTTGCTTGTGTAGATTTCACACCTTTGTGTGTGCATACAAAGCAATTACAATTTGCTGTTATTTAAATAGAATAAATCACCCACTAACAACTCTTCAACTAAGCATTCTAAATCTAAACTCATTCTTTAAAATAGTTACATGCTATGCATGAATTAAAAACATTTTATTTGAATTAAATCTAATGATAAAAATAAGATAAAGCTAACTTAACTAAAGCAAACTAAAACAAGACTAAAGCTAAAATTAGCTTTCCTAAAAAGCTACGGTTGGAATTAAATATGCAACACATGCATATTTCCAACACTCCCCCTTAATTTCAAACTATAGCTTTCAGTCTTCTAGAGCTGTGTTTGCTTTTTCAGATCTACCATGTGCAGGATCAAAAACTCCCAAACAATCTCTCAAATATACGAAAACTTCTTTTGCTAAAGCCTTTGTAAAAATGTTTGCAAACTGATCTTCAGATCTACAAAACTCAAGATGAATTTCCTAGTTGTTTACCAGCTCCCTGATGAAATGATACCTCGTATCAATATGCTTGCTCCTCTTATGAAAAACATGATTTTTTGACAACGCTATGGCTGAGTTGTTGTCACAAAAAATCCATGTAGCTTCCTCTTGTTTTTCATGTTGTAAATCTGCCAACACTCTTCTCATCCAAACAACTTGACATCTTTGCTCCATTGCTGCTACATACTACGCTTCTGCTAAAGATAATGTGACAATGGGTCGCTTCTTTGATGACCATGAAACCACTCGTGTTCCAAAGTGAAAAGTATAGCCGGATGTATTTTTATGATCATCTATACTTCCAAAGATTGCTCACTATCTATATAACCAATGATTTTGAACTCATCTAAACTTGAATAAAGAATTCCATGATTTCTTGATCCACGTACATACCTCAAAATTCTTTTTCTAGTTTGCCAATGTGAATCTTTTGGAGATTCCATGAACGTTGATATGAGGCTCACACCATACATGATATCAGGCCTTGTGGCCGTCAAATACATAAGACTTCCAACCAACTTTTTAAACAATGTTGGATCCACAAATGATCCTTCATCCTCTTTGCTCAACTTCAAACCTACACGCAATGGTGTTGGTGTTGGCTTACAATTCAACATGTTAAACCTTTTCAAAACATCACTTGCATACTTTGCTTGTGAGATAAAAACTTCACCTTCCGATTGTTGAACTTCAATACCCAAAAATAATGAATAAGACCAAGATCTGTCATCTCAAACTCCTTCTTCATGGCTGATTTGAATGACTCTGTAGATATATTTCGGTAATGATCAAATCATCTACATATAAACAAACAATTAAAATTTTACCTTGCTCATTTATCTTGGTGTATAAGGTAGGCTCACTCTGCTGCTCCTCGAAACCATTCTCAATCAAATAAGAATCTATTTCGCATTGTGCAAGCTCTAGGTGCTTGCTTGAGACCATAGAGTGCTTTCTTCAATATGTATACTTTTCCTTCATGACCTTCAATCTCATAACCTTCTGGCTGATTTACATAAACTTACTCTTCAAGTAATCCATTTAAGAATGTTGATTTAACATCCATCTAATAAATAGGCCATTTGTTTTGAGCTGCAATTGTTAAAACCATTCTTACCGTGTCCAAACATGCTCTTGGTGCAAATATTTTGTTGTATTCAACTCCATATTGCTATAGAAACCTCGCAACCAGCCTTGCTTTGTGCTTCTGTACTTTTCCATCAGCATTGTATTTTGTCTTGTAGACCCACTTGACTCCTATCACGTCCTTTCCTTTTGGAAGATCCATTAGCTCCCATGTCTGATTCTTCTTTATAGCATCAATCTCATCATCCATGGCTTTTTCCCAAAATTCATTCTTTATAGCCTCTTCGTAATATACTGGATCTGCAGCTTGATAAAATAATGTAAAAACTGAAAATGAATTAGTTGTATCAACATTATAAATCTCACTTAGAATTCTTGTTTTCCGTTGCGTAGGAGTATTTGATGCGGACTGCTTTTGGTGATGGAGTAGCTTTCGGTGTTCCCTGTGGTGTCTCTTGCATGGTGAAGATGGCTAAAATCTTGGTGACCTCCTGATTGTAGATGGAGGTGTAACTTGTGCTACAAATTGTGGTGCATGTCCAAGATTTGTAGATCTGAGCTTGTTGCTCTAAGGTTTCATCTGTCATATCATCATGCGGAATAGCTGTTGCTATACTCACTATTTTCTCTATACTTCCATCCCATGCTTCATTCTCAATAAATTGTACATCCCTATTGATCACAACCTTTCCAAAGTGATCTGGATTATACAACTTGTATGCTTTTCTATTCTCGAATACCCAACAAAAATACACTTTTCTCCTTTTTGTCTAACTTCTTCCTTAGCTCATTAGGTACATGTGCATACACTACACAACCAAAAACTCTAAAATTTGAAACATTGTGTTTCCTGTTAGTCCATGCTTGTTGAGGAACCATGTTCCTAACAAGTTTTGTTGGACACCTATTCAAAATATAAAATGTAAGTTGCTTCATTACGCTTCGCCCTAATACTCATTTGGAAGATGTTTTGCCTTCAACATGCTTCGCCATCTCCATGATGGTTCTATTTTTCCTCTCCACCCACTTTATTTCTATTGTGGTGTATATCTAGTAGTAAACTACTTGTGTATACCATGATATCTGCAAAAATTCATAAACTCATTAGAAACATACTCACCTCCTCTGTTTGTTCTGAGAACTTTGATGTAGTATCCACTTTGCTTCTCCACTAATGCCTTGAACTGCTGAAATGTATCAAAGACATTTGATTTATTTCTCAGAAAATAAACCCATGTCTTCCTTGTGTAATCATCAATGAATGTCATAAAATAAATACAACCTCCAATAGAAGTTGTTTGCATAGATCCACATAAATCTGAATGTACAATCTCAAGTGGTGCACTTGCTCTTGCTGTTTTGCCAACTGGGAATGAATCTCTATGTTGCTTTCCCAAAATACAACCTTCACATACCCTTTCGATTTCTGAATCAATGGCAAACCTTTAACCATATTTTTTCTATGTAATAAATTCAAACCTCCAAAATTCAAATGTCCATACCTTAGATGCCAAAGCCATGTTTCATCCTTCATGACTGAATGAAAAGCTGATTGTGTTCCTTTAGCGCATGACTCAACTATATTTACGTAGGAATCAGCGCAGGACTCGCTTGTTGTAGTGTATACCTGATTTTCATTGGCGCAGACTCTCATCTGTTTGAGTCAAGACTCAACAAAAAGACTCGATTTCGCTAACGCAGGGACTTTGCTGAAAACTGAGCTACTAAGTTTGTTGCAAATAGATCTGATTTCTTCTTTTTTCCATGTTTCAAAATCAATGGAAACATCCTATTGCTACTCATCTTCACTTTTGCAATCAAGAGTCTTTAGGAGCTTTGTCCACAATCACGCACTCATTGTCTTCCATATAGATTCGGTATCCTTTACGTACCGGTTGTCCAATACCCATAAGGTTATGTTTCAAACCTGCAACATAGTAAACATCTTGCATACTTTTTTCTCCCCTGTCTTGTTAGAATACTAACTGTGCCTTTTCCTTTTATAGACACAATATTGTTATTTCCAAGAGTTACATCACTCTTAATTGAATCATCCAAACTAGAAAAAAATCTAGATTACTTGTCATGTGATTACCGCAACCTGAATCCAAATACCATACATCACATGGACTCTCTTTTGATAAATTACATTCAATAGGGGATAAAGAAGGTATTTCTTTGGCAATCCTTTTGCATGCAATAAACATAGGTTTAGAAATAGAACTTCCAACCTGATTTTGATTTTGTCTCTCCCGATCATATTGATTTTTCTTTGCAATCATAAGCATAGTGCCCATACTTCTTGCAAATAATGACACTTGAACATGAGACTTGTCTTGTCTCGACCATAACTCGTTATTGATTATGTCCTCTTCCACCTAATTTTGATGAACCACTGCCACGTCCTCTAGATGGAATTCTTCCTCGCCTCTTGGGCTGAAAATTCCTCTTCTTTTGCCACGACTACATCGTCTGAGATGCAAAAGCTTGATCTACACTTGCATGTGATCTATTCATCCTTTGTTCATGATTGATTAGTGATGCATGCAACTCATCAATAGAAAACTGACTCAGATCCTTAGTTTCTTCAATAGAACAACTAAAGGATCAAATTTTGTAGGAAAACTTCTAAGAAATTTTTCAATAATCTTCATCGTCCTCAAGAGTCTCACCATGGGATTTGATTTGATTGACTAAGCCAACTACATAAGTAAAAATGATTCTACAAAATCTGAATCTTTCATTGCTAAATTCTCAAAATCTCTACGAAGTAACTATAGCTTGGCAGTTTTTACTTTCTCCTTACCTTGATATGCAACTTGTAAAGTATCCCATGCAGTCTTTGCTTGAGTGGCTGCTGCCACTCTTGGAAGAATGCTTCCATGCATTTCCTGATGAATATAGAAAAGAGATTTGACGTCCTTCTTTCGTAACTCCTTCAAAGTATCTTTCTCTGCTTGAGAAAGTGCAGTATATGCTGCTGCATTTATGGGCTCTGTGTACCCATCTTCAACGATCTCCCACACATCTTGAGATCTGAATAGTGCCTTCATGGTCAATGACCAATATTCATAATTCTTTCCATTAAATTGTGGTGTCTGCATACCAGATGTAGAAGCCATAGCTTGCTACCAATTTAATAAGCTCTTTGGAATAACCTAGCTCGATACCAATTTGTAGAAAATCTGCGGTCTTATACAACAAAAAACATAAAAGAAATAAACATAATACTTAAACAACTTGCATAAATAGATGAATATTCGAACTAGCACTGCTGTGCATAATCTCCATTAATAAAAGCTTCATCATACTCGAGCTTTAGCTCTTTACAATCAAGTGTGCGTGCAATTGTGTGCTTTCAATGCACATCCTTCCTGATTGTGCAGATTTAACACCTTTGTGTGTCCATACAAAGCAATTACAATTGTTGTTATTTAAATAGAATAACTCACCCACTAACAGCTCTTCAACTTGAGCATTCTAAATCTAAACTCATGCTTTAAAATAGTTGCATGCTATGCATGAATTAAAACATATTTTATTTGAATTAAATCTAATGATAAAAATAAGATAAAGCTAACTTTACTAAAGAAAACTAAAACAAGACTAAAGCTAAAATTAGCTTTCCTAAAAAGCTATGGTTGGATTTAAATATGCAACACATGCAATTTCCAACAAGGACTCTCATAAAGGAGAAACTTTGGAACATATTCAGGCAAATCCTGAACCACAAGTTGTGTCTTCTTTCCACAAGAACTTCTGAAGAATCCAGAGCTACTTGAGAGAATTTCATTTGCATAGCTAAATACGACCTTTAATTCAGAAGAAGCCATCCAAAAGTCACCCCTCTGACGATGGTTTATTAAAAACAGACTGCTAGCATCTTCATAACATTTTATGTTGAAACTATTGATTAAGCTGTTGAAAACACGCCACTTCAGACACTGAGCCTTGGTAATTTCTTCACCATCACCTACAAAAATTAACAACTGACCAAAATCAAACTTAATTGCTATAACTGAAGCTCAGAGTGTAGCACAGACCACTTGGATGAAAAAACAAGAATACAGCCCAAAGTGATTTGCAGCAGCAATTTCTTGAGGAGGGTTCAGCTATTGGAAGTTCTGAGCACACCTGCATGCATACTCTTGAACTCATGGCAGCTGATGAGTTCTTGAATCCATGACCATTGTCAATAAGGACTGCTCAATGTCGTCGACCCTCCTCATCAACTTCTCAAAAAAAAAAAAAAAACATTTGTCTGTCCATGGCAGCCAACTCTTTCTATCCTCTCCTGAGTCTGCTCTGTACATTGAGAAATTTTCTCCTTTCAAAGCCAGAGATTTCAACACTAGGGTTTAATTTTATGGGCGTTCTTCCATGAGCTGGTTGTGCGGTAAAGAATCGCTGGCCATTATCTACTTAGCTCGATGCCCCTCAACTATGGATTTCTGCATTCACTTGTCATGTTACGAGCCTGTAGCTTGGTGTTTGGGGTTTGTTTTGCAAGTCTTTTACCCTGCTGCAAGTTTCAGTTCTTGAGTGTATACTTTATAATATTGGTGCTACATGTATGCCTACAATATACAAATCTAATAGGATCTTATTTTTGTATTAATGAAATGTGATACTGTGGACTAGAATGAGTTGATCTTAGCACCTTCACCCTTACCAAAATATGTTAAGAAAATAAACACAAAAGGAAAATATTGATGGAAAATTTTGGGAGATTTTATATTGGTATTCAAAGGGGTTGATCTAGGTGTTACTTGATCTAATGTTCGTATTGAAGGGAAATGAAATGAGGATCTATGGAAACTGCAGAGTCTACGGAATCTACAGAATCCTTCAAACAACAATAGGAAATAAAATGCAGTGGATTTAAATGATGCAAAACAAGGGAAAATGTAAGGAAAGCTACATAAATTTATAACAGCAAAATAAGATAAAACTCTTGGCTGCAAATAACACAGATCTGGGATTGAAATTGCTTGAGCAATACAAATATATTTGTCAATAATGAACAGAAGCTACAGCTGCACACAAAACATTCATTCATACATTAACAACATGAAAATGAAGGAATTCTATCAACAAAAACCAGTCCAGACTTGAGCTGGAACAGAGCACTTTTCTTCTTCTCCCAAATCTAGTTTTTCTCCTCCTTCTTCTTCTTCCTTCTGCTTCTTGCTCTTCTTCATCTTCATTTTTACTTCTCCCAATAAAACAAATGCATTAATAATAAAAACCTACACAACAAACTTTCCTTGCAAGTCAACACAAAATCTCTGACAAGAGATAATCAGGGAGAATAATCAACCAAAAATAAATGTGCAGCAGTCATGATTAAATGCAAATCTGATAGCTAAATTTGGGAAAGTCAAATAGTAGTTGCACATTAAATTCTGATTTGAATTTCCAACACTCCCCCTTAATTATGAACTGCTACAGATCATGGAAATATGAATCAAGTTTGTTCAAAAACTGTTGTAGCATTTCCGTAGCTAGCTAACAGTTTTCCGGAGCTGCTAACTTGTGCAAAGTCACAAACTCCTAAGCCACTTCGTAAATACTCAAATGTCTCTTTTGCCAATGCTTTTGTAAATATGTCAACCAGCTGATCTTCGACTGCAAAAATCAAGACAAATTTCTTTGTTGCATCTACAAGATCTACGATAAAATAATACCTCGTATCAATATGCTTAGTTCTCTTGTGGAACACATGATTTTTAGATAATGCTATGGCTGAACTGTTATCACAAAATATTGTAGTGGCTTCCTTTTGATCATGCATCAAATCTTTCAATATCCTTTGCATCCAAATAGCTTGACACGCAACACTAGTGGCTGCCACATACTCAGCTTCAGCTGAAGAAAGAGTCACAATGGGTTGTTTCTTCGATGCCCATGACACAACACCTGTACCAAAGTGAAAAGTATACCCAGAAGTACTTTTCCTATCATCTATGTTGCCTCCACAGTCACTATCAGTGTACCCAACAAGACTGAAATCATCTGAAGTGGAATACAAAATACCAAAATCCTTTGTACCACTTACATACCTCAATATCCTCTTACCGGCCTGCCAATGTGAGTCTTTTGGAGACTCCATAAACCTTGAAATCAGACTTACACCGTACATGATATCCGGCCTTGTGGCTGTTAAGTACATAAGGCTTCCAACCAGCCTCTTGAACAATGTAGAATCCACACATGCTCCATCATCTTCCTTGCTTAACTTCATCCCTGTCATAACCGGTGTTGGGGATACCTTGCACCTTGCCATATTAAATCTCTTCAAGAATTCATTTTCATATTTAGATTGAGAAATAAATATACCATCATTGGATTGATGGACTTCAATCCCCAAGAAATACCTCATAAGACCCAAATCAGTCATTTCAAATTCATTCTTCATTACTGATTTGAAAGAATCTATGTTTAGATCACCGGTAAAGATTAGATCATCCACATACAAGCAAACAATCAAAATGTTACCTTTCTTGTTGACCTTGATGTACAATGTTGGTTCACAACCACTCCTTTGGAAACCATTTTGAATGAGATAGGAGTCAATGCGGTTGTACCAAGCTCTTGGAGCTTGCTTCAATCCATAGAGTGCCTTCTTTAACCTATACACCTTGTCTTCATGACCCGGTATCTCATAGCCTTGTGGTTGTTCCACATACACTTCCTCCTCTAAATAACCATTTAGAAATGCAGACTTTACATCCATTTGATATATAGGCCACTTGTTGTGGGCAGCAATAGCTAAAACAGTCCTAACTGTATCCAACCGAGCAACCGGAGCAAATGTCTCATTGAAGTCTATACCGGGCTGTTGTGTAAAGCCCCTTGCAACTAGCCTTGCTTTATGCTTTTTCACTTTCCCATCAGCATCTTGTTTAGTCTTATAAATCCATTTGACACTAATTACATCTTTGCCTTCCGGAAAATCAACCAACTCCCATGTTTGGTTCTTTTCAATGGATTCAATCTCCTCATCCATGGCTTCTACCCATATATCATTACTCATGACCTCTTTAAATGTTAATGGATCATCAATATGAGAAAATAAATTAAAAGCTGAAAATGAATTAGTTGTGTCAACATTATACAACTCACTCGAAACTCCTTGTTTTTCGTGGCATCATGCTTCTTTAGAGTTGGATTCGGAGATGAAGAACTACTTGGAGTACTAGATGGTGTTGCTCAAGGATGCTGATTAATGTATATGCCGGTGTAGATGCTTGTGAATTTTGCTGTTGTCTGTTGGTGTGGACAGCAACCTTGAAGATCTCCTTGGTGTGAATGAAGGTGTAGCTTGCATGCTGCATGCAATGTGTGGTACCATCTCGGGATTGGAAGGAGCTGTTGTTTGAGTTATATTTGGTGTTGGAAACACATAATCCACCATATTATCATTTAGGACAGTAGCTTGCATTCGGCAGTCCTCTCTATGCTTCCATCCCATGCTTCATCCCCACAAAGGTGAACATCATGGTTGATTATAACTTTCCTATTGATAGGATCAAACAAATTATATGCCTTTGTTTCCTCGAATAACCAACAAATATACATTTTTGTCCTTTATTATCTAACTTCCTTCTAAACTCATCTAGAACATGCGCATATGCAATGCATCCAAATACCTTCATATGAGAAACACTATGTTTCCTTCTTGTCCAAGCCTCTTAAGGGACTTTATTTCTTACACTCTTTGTTGGGCACCTATTCATGATGTAAAGCAAGTGGTTGCCTTTGCCTCAGCCCAATATTAATTTGGTAGATGTTTGGTTGCCATCATGCTATGAGCCATCTCCATAATTGTTCGGTTCTTCCTCTCCACCACACCATTTTGCTGAGGTGTATAGCGGGCTGTGAATTGCTTGTGTATGCCATGAGATCTGCAAAATTTATAAATTCACTAGATATAAATTCACCGCCGCCTCTATCCATCCTTAGAACCTTGATGTAGTGGTCGCTTTGCTTCTCCACAAGTTCCTTGAACTACGGAAATAAGCAAATGCATCGATTTGTGTTTCAAGAAATATACCCATGTATTTCTTGTGAAATCATCAATGAAAGTAATAAAATAAGTGTAGCCTCCTATAGATGGTGTTTGCATTTTCCCACAAATATCTAAATGCAAAATCTCAAGTGGAGCTGTAGCTCTATTTACCTTGTCAACCGGAAATGACTCTCTATGTTGTTTACCCATAATACATCCTTCACAAACTCTTTCCGGTTTCTCAATTAATGGCAATCCTTTTACCATATTCTTCATATGAAGTAATTTCAGCGCTCCAAAATATAAATGCCCAAATCTGAAATGCCAAAGCCAAGAATCATCCTTTACTACTGATTGAAATGCTACTGGAGTTTCTATAGAAACATCATTTTCCTCTTTGGAGCTGTTCTGGGCATTTCCGTAGCTGTCTTGGAAATTTCCGTAGATTTCTTGAAAATTTCCGTAGAAATTTTGAACCTTTTTGTGACTGTTTTGAACATTTCCGTAGTTGTGTTATCTCTAGCTACTCTTGTTGATTTTGTATCTTCTACCTTAAAGCTACTCCGAATTGATAAGTATGTGTCGATGAATAGCTTGAGCTATTTTTAATTTCATGTCCGGCCTTATTTTTATTGGAAACATGTGGTTTATAGTCATTTGTACCTTCATGCAATAAGCATATTGCTTGGAAGCTTGTCCAAAATAACACATTCATTATTTTCCATGTACACTCTATATCCCTTTTGTATCAGTTGTCCAATGCTCATCAAGTTGTGTTTTAGACCAGCAACATAATATACATCAGGCATAAATTTTGGCTCCCCCTTTTTGGTTAGAATATTAACCGTACCTTTACCCAAAACAGTGACTTTGTTGTTGTTACCAAGCGTAACATCAGTTTGAACTGATTCTTCCAAACTAGAAAACAAATCTTTATTACCTGTCATGTGATTACTACAGCCCGAATCTAAATACCATATGTCACATGGGCTTTCTTGAACAACATTGCACTCAACTGGAGAGTTTGTAGGGATTGCTTCAGCAATCTTCATGCATGCAATGAACATGCTGCCTGAGGGAGTGCTACTTGACTGATTTTGACCTTGCTTCTACTGGTCATACTATTTTTTCTTGCATTCATGAGCATAATGCCCAAACTTCTTACAATAGTGACATTGAATGTGTGATTTGTCAAATCTTTGGCCACTTGGGTGACTGAAATTCTGATTTTGACCTCTACCACCAGCATTTGCATAACTGCTGCTACGTCCACTTCTAGGAGAACTTCTCCCTCTTCCTCTAGGACTAAAACTCCTCCTTCCTCTTCCACGATTTACAGAAATCTGAGATGAAAATGCATTTTCTACTAAACTATTTGATCTATTCAGTCTATATTCATGATTGATAAGAGAGGCATGTAGTTCATCAACACTAAACTGGCTCAAATCTTTGGTTTCCTCTAGAGCCACAACTACAACATCAAATTTAGAAGGGAGACTTCTAAGTACCTTTTCAACAACCTTCCTATCCTCTATGGCCTCTCCATGGGACTTCATTTGATTTATCAAACCAACAACATGAGTAAAGAAAGATTCTACTGAATCTGAGTTTCTCATTGATAAATTTTCAAATTCTCTTCTAAGGAGCTGTAATTTAGTAGTTTTAACCTTGTCCATACCTTGATACGCAATCTGAAGTGTGTCCCATGCTTCCTTGGCTTGCTTTGCTACTGCAACTCTTGGGAGTATGCTCTCATGCATTGCTTGATGGATATAAAATAATGCTTTCCCATCCTTCTTCCGTTGTTCCTTCAAGACGTCCTTTTGAGCTTGTGTAAGAGCATTGTATGTTGCCTGGTCTGTTGGTTCCTGGTAACCATTTTCAACCATTTCCCAAATGTCTTGAGACCGAAACAAAGCTTTCATGGTCAAGGACCAATACTCATAGTTCTTTCCTGTGAAAATCAGAGTTTGCACACTGACCAATGATGCACCAGACGTAGAAGCCATTAATGGCTGCCAAATGAAAAACTAAAAACCTAGAAATGAAATAGAAGAAGGGTTTAGCCAAGCTCTGATACCAGATGAAGGGAAATGAAACGAGGATCTATGGAAACTATAGAGTCTACGGAATCTACAGAATCCTTCAAACAATAATAGGAAATAAAACATATCGGATATCAATGATCTAAAACAGGGAAAATGTAAGGAAAGCTATAGAAATTTATAAAAAAATAAGATAAAACACTTGGCTGCAAATAACACAGATCTGGGATTGAAATTTCTTGAGCAATACAAATATATTTGTCAATAATGAACAACAGCTACAGCTACACACAAAACATTCATTCATACATTAACAACATGAAAATGAAGAAATTCTATCAACAAAACCAGGTCCAGATTTGTTTTACAAAACAATGGAACATAGCACTTTTCTTCTTCTCCCAAATCTGGTTTTCTCCTCCTTCTTCTCCTTCTTCCTTCGCTTCTTGCTCTTCTTCCTCTTCTTTTTACTTCTCCGATAAAACAAATGCATTAATAATAAAAACCTATACAACAAAATTGCCTTTCAAGTCAACACAAAATCTCTGACAAGAGATAATCAGGGAGAATAATCAACCAAAAATAAATGTGCAGCAATCATGATTAAATGCAAATCAGATATGTCGAAGGGGAACTAAATCGGGAAGTCAAATATTGGTTGCACATTAAATTCTGATTTGAATTTCCGATACCTATCAGAGTTTTGATAGATTCCCATAAAGAGTTTGACCAAGTGAAAGAACGAGATAGTTTCCCATGGAATACAATTATTGCTAGGCATACGAGAAGACTTGGTTATCCTCACAAGGCGATCCACGAGTGTTTCACCATATGCAACAAAAAAGTCTTCAACCCGATCAGTTTACATTTGCCAACATAATCCCAGCCTGTGCCAAAATGGGAGATTTGGAACATGGTATGGACATCAATCAAAGCATGTGAACTGTTCAACAGAATGCCTAAAAAAATGTGGTATCGTGGACAGTAATGATTGCAGAATATGCCCAAAATGGATTTTCTGAAAATGCGTTATAATTATTTAGAAACATTCATGCAATTGCAATTGGCAGATGTAAATCCAAATTCCACAACATTTTTCAGCATCCTCTTGATGGAGGAATTTTGACTGAAATAATAGTCAGTTGTATGCTTCCACATTTTGTATAGATGTCTACTAGAGCACTTGCAACTACATCTAACAAACCATTAGGTAGTCCCTGATACCACATCTTTATCAGGAATTATTTCAAACAATTCATGTGCATTAGGTATGCTTCCACATTTTGTATAGATTCCTACTAGGGTACTTGCAACTACATCTAACAAATCATTATGGTTTGATGGTTGTAAATGCACATTACGCCTACTACACACAACCCTCTCCAGAAGATTACATATCTTCAAATATTACAGCATAATACACTGTATTTTCACGAGCATGGTTTCACAAGGATAGGCAAGTCCACTCTTTCATTGCTCATAGGTGATTAAATGGCATTTGCTACACACAGCTTTTCATAAAAAAACATATTTAAATGTATGTCAAGTTCAGAGTTTTGATAGATGCCCGTAAAGAGTTTGACCAAGTGAAATAACAAGACAGCTTTCTCATGGAATACAATTATTGTAGCATATAGAAGACATGGTTATCCTCACAAGGCGATCCACAATGTTTCACCATATGTAACAAATAGGTCTTCAACAAGCTCTGATCGGTTTACATTTGCTAACAACATACTCTCTAGCTTTGTGCCAAAATGGGAGCTTTGGAACAAGGTATGGAAATCAATCAACACATAAAGGATAGAGGAATTTTGTCACATGTGGTTGCAAATGTCCTGCTACACATGTATGCAAACTATGGAACCGTAGATAAGGCACGTGAACTGTTCGAGAGAAATGAATTTGTTGGAAATGCGTTATAATTACTTAGAAACATTCATGCAATTGCAATTGGCAGATGTAAAGCCAAATTATTTTAGACATTAATATAATGTCTTTCCTACTTATTGACAAGAATTAGCATTGGAAGATCTAGGTTATTACAAAAATTAGAAAACTTACATTGCTTTGTTAACAATAATGGAAATACTTTGCTCCAGAATATGTTGTACATGGCCAATTAACTCAATAAACAGATGTTTATAGTTATGGAGTAGTTGTTCTAGAGATTGTAAATTGGAAGAAATGTAACAATACTGGATTCCTACCACCCTTTGAGCTTCTTTTGTAATGGGTATATATGTTTCTTACAATTTAACCTTTAAACTGACTTTCCCTGGAATATATATGAAATGAAATGAGCTTTTTAATAATCTCGTGAACATTGTAGAATTCAATGCCATTGATTGTTATTAATGTCTACAAATATCTACAAAGGTTAATATGGCTAAATTCCAAGAGAGAACCTACTAGGATTCTAAACAAAAAGGGAAAAACAAAAATATATGCCTTTGTATAGGAGGTTGAGCAAGCGATGCCAAAATCAAGCGATCCGTAATTTGGATGGTTATTCCACTCCAAACTCATCTAACATGGAATTATCACCAACACGTGTGTTTCCCAGTGTTCTATGTTATACTCATCACTTAAAATGTTGTTTTAATATGTTTCTTGGCCCTTAAGACTGACATCTACAACATACAATTGATTACACAACCCTTTCGCAAGAAATGCCCACATGATAGATTCATGTAGACACTAAATTTGGGTCTTATGGACGACCTTTGTACCCGCATATCACCTCGCATGACCTAACCATACCTCACCACCTAAACCTTACACACTTTATTATTTATTAATTACCATATAATTAATAAATCCACATCTCCACCCCCCGCCACCTCACCTTGCCACCTCATCATGACCTAGCCCTAACCCTAAACCAACCTAATTAATACCTATGACTTGGTCCAGACTCACACCCATGACTCATCACCCTCCCCGCAATCAAAACAACCTAATATTAACTTGACCAAGCCCACAACTAATCCCTTAGGAGAAAAGGAGGAAAGTTGGCTATTTTACTAAAAATAGCCCACTTTGACTAATGACATCGGTTCTACTCGACCGCCGCCGGCTATGTGAACCGCCATCGGTTCCTCTGTAAATGACCTCCCGGCCTAAAAACAAAGGATCCGGGAATTCATTTTGGAAAAAAAAAGAGAAGTGAAACAAGCGAGGAAGAGGTTGCGAGAGAAGAGCATCGAGCAGAGACTACTGGTCGAGTAAGCTGGATTCTTTGTCACCTTTGGTTCAAGCATTGGAAAAGCCGAGGATAGCTTCATCAGCTCACTTTCCAACACCGGATCATCCCAACTAAGCCTTCTTTGTCACCACCACCTTCCTTGGACTGTATCTTCATCAAGAGAACCGTAAGTATTATCTTTTAGTTCTTTGTTATTATTTTGCTTCAATTCATATCAAATCTCCTTAATGAGGACCACCTTCAAAAGGAAGTCTAATATTTCACGGGCCTAAGGCAGTTTCCTCACTTATTGTTTAACGAAAATCTGGTGGTTTTGCATTCTTATTTATAGGTAGTCCTTCCCGAGGAAAAAAGGAGTTCTTCTGATCGATCTGATCTCTCTGGTACCCGCACACCTTCCCAACATTCAATAGGTATTCTTCCTAGCCCTAACCCTTATCTGTTTCTCAAGAGAATGAAAAGATGGAAGTAACTCTATTCAGAAGCGGAAACCACATTACATGTGAAACATTTTGGCATGCCGGTGGGATCCCTTTCGGGTTTCTTTCTTGCTTGCTTGCTTTCATATAGGGAGCATACCCAACTTTGTTTGTTTCTGCTAAATATTCACAAAATATTTTGTCATTTTGATAAAAGATTTTGTCTTTATTTCATATCTTTGCATTAGTGAAAGTCATATTCTTTTCTTCATCGAATATCATTTTCGATTTGGGTTTAAAACACGTACATCACATTCTTGCTTGTTGTTTTTAATTCTAGTGAACGTAGATTAAGTAATAGGTCGTACACGTGGGGTGATATCCACGGTATTCATGAGAAATTAATCTTACTCTCACCGCACAACACATGCCAAATCACATCATAATCAATACAATGGCTCAAACCTCCCCCTTTCGCGGTATTCCTCCGCCCGATTGAGGTAGCCTTATGAGCCAAAACAAACTTGACATCTCCCTTAGGTCTCTTGTTTAGGATTGATAGCATCTGCGCGTCTAAGGCATAAGCCCAAAGTGATTAAAACTAATCCTAGGGTTAGTCTATTGATTTTCTTATGCATCTTGCTTGTTTTTAGTTCTTTTCTCGGTCATACATTAAATGTTCCGATGATCGCTTCAAGACAGAGTTTGGTAGGTATATTAAGCATTGTTATCCCCAAACCAGCAGCTTCTTACATCGTCTCTTCACTTTCACAAGTGACCGACACCGGTCTCATACTACCGACATCGGTTAAGCGACCGACACCGGTTACTTTCCAAAGACCGACATCTGTTATTTGACCGATATCTTCATGTGTTCTATGATTCTTGACACAACGAAACCTATCAATTCAAACATTTTGTTGTTGTTTTTCGTTCGGATTGATTAAATCCTCTTTGTGTCTGTTTTACATGGTTGTTATCTATTAGGAAATAAGGGATAAAATATGCGAATAATCCCTCACAAAATCGCATAGCAGTAGAAACTAATATGTAGAAATTATAACAGATCTCAAATAAAATTGCACAACACAAAGAGACAAAAGTATTTAATGTGGTTCACCCAATTTGGGTTACGTCCACCAAGAATCACTTGCTCAGGATTTTATTACAGGCCACCGCTCTCTCAATACAATACCGGATCCGTTTGGAGCTATGCTCAACAAACTCTCAGGTGAAATTCATGCCGAATTCAAAACACATCTGCAATACATTTGCTTGTACATCTATCATATGCATAAGACCATATAAATAGACAACTACTTAGCGGTTTACAAAACCGTGGAGTATCAAAACCATGGGAAAAACTCTTCCCATAAACCTATGGGTCAAAAAAAACTTCGCCCATATGAGAAAATCACGTTTCCCGATATTTTAGGTGCATTTTTCGAGGCCAAAAAAATTTTATGCCTAAAAATAAATAAATTCAGGGGCTGCACTCCGATCCTCTGGCGAGGATACATGAAAAGTGTACAGACTCTTAGTGTATAGTCTTGATACTTTCACACATGAAAACAGGCTCCACAACCTAACATTATCACCTGAAACAAGCAAGCAACCATGGTTTCACATGCATGTTCCGTACCTTTGCTTGAGTCACCCCCTTCGCATCTATGGGAATCCTACGGATACTAGCAATTTTCCCAAGATCCTGTGGGAGATAAGGAATTTGCCAAATTTTTGGATGCTAATCGTAGCACCGTACAATATTATTTGTCTCATACCCGACAGGTGCATCAGGATGGTGGATCCTCGTTAGTATGCCTTTTAGTATCGCCGCTCACTTAGCCCCTTCCCCACCTAATAACTCCGCCTCACCATCTTCATCCTTAGCCCCGTCTCCCGGCTCGGTGAGCTTCGATGGTTCATCTGCTGCACCGATTGGTTTTCCTCTGGGTTGTCTGGGACTCCACATATCACTACCGTCCACCCCTACCTCATCTCTCTCGCAGTTGCCTCTTTCATCACTTGCTCTCTCCGCCACCTATACACACGAGCTTTCCCTCATAAGTTCCACCCACCTTTTCATTTCCACAAATTCATCCGGTAGCTTCAACCTCTTATATAGGACACCCTTATTCGGCTGCCCTAACACATTCATCAGCATTATCTTATCCTCCTCGATTTCATAAGCGACAAGACCATCATCTAACCCAACCAATGATTTAATCAAATAGATGATGGACAAGATCTGCAAAATCTTGAGGCTTCATTTTCAGAAGTCGTAACACCACGACATATGAGCAAGTTTGTGGGAGCCTATTCATCCTTGTCCCCCTTCATACATATCCTCCCCAATGGGAATTACCGAAATTTACTCGCTTTAATATTAAAGAGGACCCTCAACAACATTTGCGATTTTTCGGACATGCACTCGCATCTCGATTGCTCATGACGATGCCTTACTACTCTCTTTACCTTTCCCATGTCCTTATCGGGACTCGCCTTGGAGTGGTACGGTGCTTTAACCTAGCATTCAATCTTCTCCTTTAACAGTTAGCCCAATCTTTCTTGGATCACTTCTCCATCAATATTGCCAAGAAAGTATCCATTATCGACTCTACATGCCATCCGAAAATTTGAAAGACGAGTCTATCGCAAATTTCGTTGGATGATAAGCGGGCCTCATCAACCAACTTACTTACGCCTTACCTCGGGCCGAGCTCATCGAACTATTTACGCGGGCCTGTGCTAAACACATTTCTCCTACCCTCCAAATTAAAACTTTCGGGACATTTGATGAGGCCTTTACTATGGCTGGAAACTAGAGATTCGAGCCTTAGAGGAAGAGAAATTGAGGTTACGCAACAAAAGCTCAAAATTCTGGACCCAAGACTCTACCACCAAACCCAACACCACAAAATCTCACTCATCGGCTGCCTCAAAATCAAAGGGTGCCATACACGCATGTGAACGGTCAAATCTCAAGCAACATGCCTAATACCCACCATGAAAGCCACCTATAAGTATAAAGTCGAGCCCATCAATTATACTCCCTTGGGAAAAACTTATGGTGTGATCTTAGACAAATTGCTTAAAGAAAGAGCTATCACCTTGCCTCGTTAAACGTCACCCGGTTTTGATTCCACCCACGCTATTCCTTCTTGGTATAAAGAAAATGAATTCTGTAACTTCCATCGCGTGAAGGGACACAGTCACGAAAACTGCAAGATGTTGAAAAACATAGTGCAGGAAATGGTTGATGCAGGGGATATAACTCTCGATAATCCTAATGCCCCCGCTAATCGAAATTTAAAAATTTTCAACAAACCATTTCCTAACCATGCATCTAATAGTAACACAAATCAAGACACCTCAGCCGAGGAGAAGAGTGTTCATGAAATCCATGCAGTTTTCAACTCCCAACCCGGGGCTTCGATTGAGGAAATTACGAATCAAGTATCTTCATCAACGCAGGATTCTCTACCCCTTCTCCTTCATCGGGGAAAAGAGGACGGTCCCATTATTCCTTTACCCATAAAATAATTAATAGCCTAGAGTTCTCTTCTCGCAAGTGAACCTTCTTACACCACATCCCCTGCAAGATTGTGGCGGATGTTATCTAACTTATCTATTTCCCAAACATCTCCTTCCACCACTCTTGCTACAACATGAGAAGAAGACTTGTCACTTTTTCTGTCACCCTTAGAGAAGAAACCCCTTGAGCCTACATCACCAAACTCCTCGATCATAACGGATCCCCTTGAACATGCCCTCCTACCTATTAGTTCTTCATCGCCTAAATCTTTCCAGGTTGTTGACTGTTAGTACCCATTGATACGGGCGCCTCATTTACCTCTCGTATCACACCCACGGTGGACCGGAATCACAACCCACCTCTCTTCCATACAAAATTTCTTCTTCACACGTGAATATTGTCATCCCTCGGAAGATAGACGAGTCCTATGGGAGCGTTTGAGTACACCATGCTCTACTCAAGTGTAGATGGTGATCCAGACACCTCTACCATATACCCGAGGTGTTTACAAAAGCTCAAAATGCCTATGTGCTCATCTTCAGCCCCCTCATCTCTACCGAATACCTCATCCACCTCTATTAACCTAACCAAACCTTCCCCTATGCTTGGGACTTTACCAATACCCGGCCCTAACACACCCACCTAAGCAGTTAGCTTTATCCAAAATAAAGCCGTCCATCCACCTAGAGACGAGACTCCAATCTACTCCAGGTCAATCTATATCTCTCTCACAACTAAAACCCTTACCATCACACCTACCTTCTATATTGGGACCTCACCCCTCCACCTTGCCTCAATATATCATACCTCCTGCGTTTTCTTTAAAACGACCTGCACCTTCTGCACCCATACAGAGATCCACGGGTGTATCAACACCGTCACCCCAAGTATCCTGTCCACCTACCAACCCTAAACAAACTCCATCATCAAAGGATTTGTTTGCTGTCACTCCTCTTTCCCGTGGTTGTTTCCTGCCACCACGTCATCTGTGGCCTCATCATCTAACCAGCTAAACATGACTTATGCGCCGAAGAAGCCACGTTTAGTTAAATCCAATTATCAAAACCCCTTGTCTAAACCACCACCCATACGAACCAACCATACTCAACCATTACCAAAACCCACCCAATCAATAGCCTCATCTTCCTCTGACTTTGACCCGCTCAAAGGATCTTACACCAAGATCCTTGATATGTTGGTGGAGAATGTGACCATTTCCCTACCCCCACTTAGACCCTATGATCCATCTAAACCTCGACCTATAGGTTATGATGAGTCTAAAATCTACGCTTACCACCGCACACGGGGCATGATGTGGAGGGATGCTGAAAGCTTTGAAAGCCATCCTTCGTCAGTCACCTATCTCGGATAGGAAGGTTAAGAAAGACAACTTACGAAGGGAGAAACCTTTAGCTTCAATCCCTCTCTATACCACTGTCCCCGCCTCACCAAGATCTATCATTATTGCAACCCCACCTCTCGAAGACAATGACTTATCCTGTAATATTCCTCCTCTCGTGTTCACAAGATCAACATCATTAGTATTGCTACTTGAGGGCAAAAAAAAAAATGAGAAAGCTAAAGAAAGAACACCCGAGGCCTCTCTTTCTCTGTCCGCCATCCCGATCGCACCACCACCTAAAGTGGTTATTTGTGGACTGACTACCCCGTCTCGATGGAGTTTCCCATCATACCATGATCAAACAACTTCACCAATCACTGTTAAAATGACACTTTGTATGATCTCATTCAAACCTCGAATCTCATCGACAAGCTCTCATTGAAATCCTTCAAGGGATAAAGGTCATACCTAACGAAACCTTTCTGTTGCCTCCATTTTAACACACAACCACGTTGCTTCTCTCACCAAACAATCTATCATACCCCTCGCATGCAATGACCGCTGCTTTGTCGGTTTCTCAGAAGACGAAATTGTAAGTGCGTTGGTGCGAGAATATCTCGACCGCTCTTTTTCATCTCGGCTTACGTCCGGGACATCCGAAACGTCGTGTTATGATTGAGCAGCGCTTAGCCTAAACATCATCTCTTCCAAAGCCTTCCAACAAATGAATATCCTTCTAATTTGCATGTGTGCCAACCCCACCATGTTGCATTCATTCAATGATGCTATTACTTCTACTTTAGGCACCGTGATCCTTAACATTCGTGTAGGGCCACGTACCTTACCTGAACTCTTCTATGTCCTTGAGGGAGAATTCCAATACAACATGTTGTTAGGCCACCTTGGATCCGGGCTATGGGATGCGTTCCTCCACCTTACATAGATGCATAAATTCGAGTATGAGGCGAAGTCATACACCATAAAAGTGACACTCCCCCTTCAAAACCCGTAATATGTTATATCGCCCTAATGATGTGCTTGTACCAGTCAAGACACCCATTCATCCAACCCAACCATCTACTTCGCCCACACCTCAACCATCCACCTTAGCCGCACCTACACCTTCAACCAATGAAACCGCCACCGCAAATACCACTTCCTTCCCCGCAAAACAACATCCCAACCTCGGATCCCTTGGTAGATATTTTTCAATGCCTTACACTAGGGAGTATCGTCTATATAAAGTTAGCACTTTCCATATACCCCACGGGAGTATGGGTAGTTACGTCATCTTGCGCATCCTACCTACGACCGTCGTGTGGGGGAGGTGATCTCCTACGGACTACCTAATTGCCGCACCAACCTAACATATGGGGGTGTTGACGCATCCTCCGTTACCTCTAAACCTCCCCTTGGTGTGGTTCCCTTCTAATCCAATTTTCAATATCTAACAAATCGTCGTTTCGCCCTCACCTTCTTGAATCACTGTGCTTGGAAAGGTTTTGGTTTCGGTATTTATGAACAAGGCCGACATACATTCATTCCCGTGACTACACGCAAACACAAAGATCATAGTGGTCTTGGATTTTCTGAAACACTTACACAAAAGAAACCTCGTGTCATTTGTATCTAGGAAAAAAATGAAGTCACTCCTTAGAACCATCCTCGCCCATTTTCCATCTTCACCACTGAGTCGATAGACCAGAATCTATCCCTTCTAACTTTTTTTTTTCGTAAATGCTATATTCCGGGTCCTCTCACTTATCAACGCGATAATGAAGACCCATCTTCTCTTCCCTTCTTTATCCGGACATGATCAAAGAAGAATCGCCTTCAATTAATGTTGTTGAGTGCCGGGATGGCGACTCCATCCTCACTTACCTTAGACGGATGACTCTTATATTCAACACGCCTTACCATCGAAAATCAAACCATTTTTAATGAATCGACTATAGAAATCAACATCCACACGGATGACGATCCTCACATTGTAAAGATCGGACAATCTCTTGATGCATTAGAACAAGCTGCTTTCACTACCTTCCTCCATGCCCATAATCAAGCTTTTGCTTGGTCTATCTTGACATGCCGGGGAATTGATCGACATTGCTGTCCATAACATCACTCGAAACCGGACTCTAAACCGATTAAACAAAAGCTGAAAAATACATCCACGCATTGCCCTCTTGGTGAAAGAAGAGCTTCAACGCCTTCTTTCTATTTCTTTCATCTTACCTATTGACTATCTGCAATGGATTTCTAATGTCGTACCTGTCACTAAAGCAATGGGGGACTTCGGATATGCATGGATTTTCGGGACCTTAACCTCGCTTGCCCAAAGGATGACTTCCCCTTACCTAGCATTGATCAACTTGTTGATCTCACTGCGGGCCATGAGATGCTTTCTCTCATGGATGGCTTCTCAGGATACAATCAAATTTTGGTAGCCCCGGCCGATCAACATAAAACCACCTTCATTACCCCCTAGGGGACCTTACCGCTATCGTGTTATGCCATTCGGCCTTAAGAATCTTTGGTGCGACCTATCAACGGGCTATGACTTATATTTTCCATGACATTATGCACACTATCCTCGAGGATTATGTCGATGATCTTCTTGGAAAATCCAAACATCGCAGTGAACATCTCGATGTTTTAACCATTATTTTCGATCGCCTGTTACAATACTGTGTTCGTCTTCAACCAAAGAAATGTGTCTTTAGCGTCCTTTCGGGAAAACTCCTTGGCTTTATTGTCTCTTTGCGTGGCATTGAGGTCGACCCAGCTAAATTCAAAGCAATCCTAGAAATTCCCCCACCCACTAACCTCAAACAATTGCGTAGTTTGCAAGGCAAACTCCAATCTATCCGGCGTTTCATTTCATGACTCTAGGGTATTGTCAACCTTTCCATCATGTCCTTAAAAATACATTGTATTTCAATGGAGTGAGGAATTCCACCAAGCCTTTGAGGCTCTTAAAGCTTATCTCTTGCAGCCACCCGTGCTTATCCCACCTCAGGACGATTGCCCTTTCTACCTTTACCTTTCTGCTACCGACCATGTTGTAGGAGCCATGCTCGCACATCGTGACTCACGAGCATCTAGAAAAAGCAGATTTATTACATAATCCGTACTCTTGTGGACTACGAGACTAGGTATACACATGTAGAAAAGTTGTGCCTAGCCCTATCATTTGGGCCACCAAACTCCAACATTACCTCTGAATCACAAAACATTTTTCATCACCAATGCTGACCCCATACATTATATCAGACGCCAAACCTCGTCTAAACCAATGCATCGCCCGATGGCTTATGCTACTCGCCGACCTCGACCTTGAGTTTGTACACCAAAATCAGTCAAAGGACAAACTATCGCAGACCAACTCGCGGAAGCCCCTTTACTCGGGAACAATTTACCAATTTTACTTTCCACTGATGAGCTCATCGCAACTCTTTCACTCGGTGATGTGTCGTATCTAATGAACCTATTATTTGATGGATCTAAATACCGGCGTGGTGGTGGGGCGGGCATTGTTCTCATTCCTATGAAGGTGAACCCATGCCTCTTTCATTCAGGCTCGATTTCCCCGCACTAATAATACAGTCGGAATACGAGGCCCTTGTTTTGGGTCTCAAGTTGCATTACACTTAGGTGTAAAGTCTATTAACATTTTTAGTGACTCTCAATTGGTAGTCAATCAAGTTACAAGCATCTACCAATGTAAAAATGAGGAACTTAAAAGTACAAACATTACGTAGATTCACTTTTGACCTTATTTACTCATTATTCTATCCAAACCATTACGTAGGAACTTCAAAAGTATAAATTTGCTTGGCCTCGCAAATTCCCGCCTCACCAATCGACTCCGACATATTTGTCTTGGTCCAATAACTCTTTGCCCCATCTTACTCAGTCCTGGATGCTTGTATGGTAAATAATGTATCTGCTAATTCGCAGGATACCTGGTATCACCAATTTCATGACTACCTTACAACCTCTATTCTCCCACCTGACCTTACTAGTAACGGAAAACACGCTTTTCTTAAAAGTGTTTATCGTTATGTCATCATGGGAGGAATCCTCTATAAACATGGCTTTGATGGCATCCTCCTTCGATGTCTAACCGGCGCGGAGGTCACCTATACCATCCAACAAGTCCATGACGGAATTTGTGGTGGACATTTTAGTGGCCTTGTCGTGGCCAAACAGATCCTTTGCCTAGGCTATTATTGGCCTACTCTTAATAATTACTGCTACAAATATGTTAAGCGTTGTGTTATGTGTCAACAACATGCTAACCTTCAACATACTCCTAGCCACCCACTACAGTGCACGACGAGATCTTTGGCCTTTCTCACAATGGGGTTTAGACCTTATTGGTGAGATTCACCCGCCTTCTTCACAACGTCACCATTGGATAATCACAGCAACCGAATATTACACTAAATGGGTGGAGGCCATTCCACTCATTTCAACCAAAAAAGAAAAAATTGTAGAGTTCATCAACCATCACATTATCTGTCGTTTTGGTGTTCCTCATCGCCTGATAATAGATAATGGAAAATCTTTCAAAAATAAGTTGTTACAAGACCTTTGTGACAACTTTGGTATCAAACTTAGCTTCTCATCACCTTACTATCCACAAGCAAATGGTCAAGCCGAATCTTCTAACAAAACCCTAACCAAAATTCTCATGAAAGTCGTTAACAATTCTGGAAACAATTGGCCTGATCACATCCCCTTTTCCCTTTGGGCTTATCATACTAGCATTCGTACCTCCACTAATGCCACACCATTCTCTTTGGTATATGGTACCGAGGTTGTCTTGCCTCTTGAAATACAAATCCCCTCCCTAAGAATATCTCTCCAGGATATTCTCACCAATGATGATTTCCGCCAAGAGTGGTTAGCCCAATTAGAGCTTCTTGACGAGTGTCGTCTTATAGCTCTTGACCACCTTCAAATCTATCAAAAGCGCATTAAGCGTGCTTATGATAAGTGAATTCATGAGCGTACCTTTAAGATTGGTGATCTTGTCCTCAAAGAGAATCAACATGTGACCAAACTAGAAAAGAGCAAACGTGGAAAATTTGCTCCTAATTAGATTGGGCCTTACATTATCACTCACACTTACAGATCAGGAACTTACCATTTAGCTTCGCTTAATGGTAAACCTGAGACTGAACCCCTTAATGCCTTGCATCTCCGACCATTCTACTGTTGAATTTAGTGTTACATCACTTCTTATCTACCTTGCGCTCATCCCTTGAGCTCATTTACCACCTCATACAGTTTGTTTCGTGCATCTCAAAGTAGAATCAACCTCACGTAGTTTGATCATCACCTCCTCTTAAAGATGCCTTCTCCTTTTTAGTCTGGTCCATGACTTAAAAGTATCAAAATAACAAGTTCTCAATTATTCAATTATGAGATATTCTTGAGTCAAACTTCGTGCAAAACTAGATGCTTCATGCCAAACGGACATCTAGATCTCTAAGTTATACATATTTGCTCCTTGAAGGAAAGCTATGTGCAAAGCCACATCTGCTATTATAGCCATTTGCTCCTCGAAGGACAAAATGACTATACACAAAAGCCACATCTCTACTATAAATAGACTACTCCTTGAAGGACAGCTATACAAAGTCGGTCTCTATCGAAGCTTCTCGCATTGATCGGCTTCGTGAAGACCTCAAGAATAACAAAATACATATCCCATATAGACTTCCCGCATCGATCAGTCTAATTTCAGAAAAATAAAAGCAATATTCAAAAGCACTTTTGAGTCATGGACTTGTCTATTTAGGTTTGGTTCTCTTTCGTCAGAATAATCACCTTATAACAAGTTCTCTGCGCCCTAGCTATACCATCCACCTCACCTCACCATTCTTCAAAACAAAAAAACTCAAGGGACGTGACGTATATCCGATATATTGTGATTATACAACTCTTTTCACCTATCGACTTCTCTTTATGCAAGGTACCTAGAGATTCAATCTCATCCTATGATAATACGTGATTTGTTTAGCTCTTTCCAAGTCAGGACATTTTTGCCTCTTTAACCCGAATGCGGGATTATATGTTGACCTTAATCGGGACATGGTTCCCTTATGCTTGGGTTAGCTAACCCTCGCTTCACCTATACTTTACCAACTCCAACAACCTTACCCTACCAATATCAAAAAAATTTAAAAATCCCAACCAACAAATTGCCTAAATTCATCTCTCCTCGGTCCTAAGGGAGAACTACATCGGTCTGAGGCCCCTCCTTGCTTTGTGCAATGGGCTATGTAGGCAGCACTTAGGAGACATGGGGTCTCCCAAGGTTAGCTCGACCATCCCCTACCATAACCTCTCATATGTTGTGTTTTGCTTAAAAATATAAATGATTTCGTATATTTATATTGATAACACTCACCTTTGTCCTTTATCAATTCAAAACATTCAAAACACAAACATTTCTTATTATTATCATAAACTCAAAATCACCATACATATTTAGTTTTATTTAGATGTTAAACAAATACATCTTCTCTATCATCGACACGCGAGGTCGGCATCCTTCTTTATTCCTCACCCCTTATCTATACCCGGTTTTTATGCACTGAGCGTGGCCGGCTTTACATGACCGACACGATGATCTCGAACCCACAACATCTTAACGCTGACTTGCGTGGTTGCAATGCTGGTCGCTTAGTGACCGACATCGGTCACTGTGGGATTTTGGGGCCGGGTCGAAAACGGCCCCCAAATCCCTTTTTCTATTTTTAACCTATCTACCCAGCCGAATTACCTAAAAACTTACCCACCCTGCCATTTTGGCCTACCTAACATACCTACCAACTCCATTTTACGATTTACCTTCATTTATCCATTATTTTATTAAATTTTGGATTCCTACCCCAAAACCCACATCCTAGCTAAATGCTTCAACTTCACGCAAAAAGGGGTTCAGAGCCTACCGGTACGACTACACGTCATCGTGGTGGGATAGGTGGCGGTGGTCCAGCTCCTCCAGCACCTCCTACTCCTCCAGGCTGTGCCATGGCTCCAAATCTCCTCAGCAGGGTCCTCAACCAATCAAATTCTGTCTCCTGATCTCTAGGGCCTACCAATAACTTACTCCCCCACTCAACTAGTGCCAACTCAGCCCAAAATTTCAACCCAACTAATTCACACCTTAGAAAAGACAAAAATGGGCACTCAAATTCACAAAGTGACAATGACATGCCGTATTTTTCTTTTTATAGGTTTTGACATATAACCGATGCCGGTTACGGTGTGCCCTAGAAGACCGGTATCGGTCTTGTGACCGATATCGGTCACACATAACCGATATCGGTTACCTACTTACTTAACCTAACTCCCGCCCTTATCCACCAATCTCCATTTTTCACCACCTCACCTACCCCGGATTTGCTAAATAGCCTTATTTTGAATTCATCGGCCCGACCCAAGGCCACAACCAACCAATCGGCCCAACCCAAGGCCGCACCCAACCAATCGGCCCGACCCAAGGCCACACCCAACCAATCGGCCCGACCCAAGGCCGCACTAACAATCGGCCGACCTAAGGCCGCAACCACCTAATCGGCCCGACCACGGCCGCGCCAACCAATTGGCCCAACCCAAGGCGCAACCAACCAATCGGCTCGACCTAAGGCCACCACCCACCAATCGACTCCGACCCGAGGCCACACCTGACCAATCGGCCCGACCCAAGGCCGCAACCAACCAATCGGCCCGACCCAAGGTCACCACCCACCAATTGGCCCGACCCAATGCCACAACCCACTAATCAGCCCGACCTAAGGTCGAATTAACCAATCGGCCCGACCCAATGCCACCACCCGCCAATCGCCCGACCAAGGCCACAACTGACCCACAGCGGCCCGACCCAAGGCCGCAACCAACCAATCGGCCTGACCCAAGGCCACACCAATTAAGTACCTCGACCAAGACCCAAAATTTACGATTCTATCATGTAGCTGTTTGTTCTATCGAGCTCACCTGTTCATGTTTTAGCATAACTAGGATACTTGAATTGATCAGCCAACCAACATTGCCTAGACCAAGACCGTGCCGTTTATCTCAACCAAACCACCATTTGGTACTGTCGAACATGCCTAAACGTCCGGTACCTTACCCGTTATATCCCTGGAGCTACTTCCTATGCCTTGGATACGAGGATTATATCACCCTTGTTTGCATAAACTATCTACCTTTTCCTATGCATGGCTTGTTTGCTCTTCACATCGTGTACCACTGGTCTCACTACTGCCCGATTCAACGTACGTCTGCTTCCTTGAATTTACCCCACCATCTTACCTTCATCTCAACACCATTCACCCTTTATCAACCCTATCCCTGATTTCACGTCGCCTCAATCGTGATAGATTTGAGGGGATTACCTATACCCTTGGTGGGCAACCACGTCTTATTATTGTCGATTCGACTTTACATGACAAGCTACATGACAACAAGGGGAAAATGTAGACACCAAATTTGGGTCTTACGATGCCCTGTACCCCGCATATCACCTCGCAACCTAACCATACCTCACCACCTAAACCTTACACACTTAATTATTTATTAATTACCATATAATTAATAAATCCACATCTCCACCCCTGCCACCTCATCATGACCTAGCCCTAACCCTAAACCAACCTAATTAAGACCTATGACTTGGTCTAGACTCACACCCATGACTCATCACCCCTCACCCGCAATCAAAACAAACCTAATAATAACTTGACCAAGCCCACAACTAATCCCTCGGGAGAAAAGGAGGGAAAGTTGGCTATTTTACTAAAAATAGCCCACTTTGACTTAACCGACATCGGTTCCTACTCGACCGCCATCGGTTATGTAACCGCCATCGGTTCCCTGTAAATGACCTCCCCAGCCAAAAACAAAGGATCCGGGAATTCATTTTGGAAAAAGAAAAGAGAAGTGAAACAAGCAGAAGAGGTTACAGAGAAGAGCATCAAGCCGAAGACTACAACTGAGTAACTGGATCGTTGTCACCCTAGTTCAAGCATTAGAAAAGACTGAGGATAGCTTCATCAGCTCGCTTTCGAACACTGGATCATCCCAACTAAGCCTTACTATCGCCACCACCTTCCTTGGACCTGTATCTTCATCAGGAACCAGTAAGTATTATCTTTTAGTTCTTTGTTATCATTTTGCTTCAATTCATATCAAATGGGAGGCTCACCACCTTTGAAAGGAAGTCTAATATTTCTGGGCCTACGGCGCAGTTCCTCACTTATTGTTTAATGAAAATATGGTGGTCTTGCATTCTTATTTATAGGTAGTCCTTCCCAGACAAAAATGAGTTCTTCACAATCAATTTGATCTCTCTATGGTATGTGCACACCTTCCCAACATTCAATGGTATTATTCCTAGCCCTAACCCTTATCTGTTTCTCAAGAGAGTGAAAAGATAGAAGTAACTCTATTGCGAACGGCAAACCACATTCTATGTGAAACAATTCATTGCAAACAATTTCTCACATTATTTCAACATGTTACCGCTCCATATATAAAACTGCGATTACATGTGGTTATATAGACCTTCCTGCGGCAAATATGGTTTTTAAAAGAGTGAAATGTAGGTTATGAAGTTCATAATTAATTAGATCAAAATCAATTGAAAGCATTCCTTTCAACGTTGGAATCTTTCTTCCCTTCGCCCAATTAATTGATAAGCCAAGTTCAGTTGGCTACATAGAAACCCCGAATTGAAGCAAATAAACTTGTGCCCATCTCAAGGTTTGAACCCCTACATAACATTAATGCTTTTATAAGACAGAAAAGAAAGATAGAATCTTAAGGAAAACAATTGTTCCATGTCAATAAATCCAAGCCTGAGTAACGATTGAGATCTTGTCGAAGAGATCAACATGAAATTACAATAAATTCATGGCCATATACAAACAACTATCCTGCAATGTCACTGCAATAAGAAGAAAGTCTCAAACTATGATTAGCCTAAAATCACAATTCACCCACAAAACCTACATTCAAAAATTTAAATTCAAAACAAAAAAAAATGGCGAAACCACCAACTACACACCCATGACCTTACATTCCCAACCACAAATGTCCCTCTCACGGCGTAATCTTGCTCCTCCTGGAGCGACCACTAGTATACTTTAAAGTTCGAGAAAAAGACCTTACAAAAAGATGTGGTGAATCAACCACCACTTAATTTTTAAAATTGATAAGCTTACATGTATAAACATTTTCATTTCTAGTACAAATTTATTAATTACTTGTAAAACTTAGAGTCTATAACGTGGTTTCTATTTTATGTGACTATTAATTAAAAACATATAAAGGAGATGACATGGATAACTATTAAGAAAGAATCATAATAATTTAGGAATATCTAAATATGAATTTGACTTAAAATCCATGGATCCAGATATCTAGAAACAATAATATCTCAACGCAGGGAACTACAATTTTATTTCCATGTTACGTTGTTTTATTTATAAATGCAGGGATTTATACCTAAATGTCATACAATAGATTATGTAAATTCGTCGATTTTAATTTCTCAGAAATAATTTGTGGAAATGAAATTACATAGAGAGGAATGATAGACTAACCATGGATTCCTTGGGATACAAATGAGGGTTTCCTGCATTGAATTAAATGAATACTATTTTCTTTTTACATCTCAATATCTCAAGTAGAAGTTAGATGACCCTAACATCATATTGGATTTATGTCAATAACTTCAGAAGTGATGGGGCTAGGTAATTATTGGGTTATCTTATAATTTTGAAAAATAATTTGCATATGGTATATTTTATATAGAAAATTTTCACACCTACAAATTGACATCCACAAAATATTCTACGTAGAAATAGGTACAATATTTACATACTATGCAATGTAGTTGTATGTGAGCCTAGAATTGTGGGTTATTTAAAATCAAGAGCACATCCCTTCTTGCAATGAAACTCGTTTTTGGTACACTACGTGAAATTAAAGGTTGGGCGCCAAATATGGAGACATTCCACTAAGAGAAGGAAGATTTCCACATGGAACCATCGTCTATACAAAAATCACATTTAGGCAATTCCTTACGATTTTCCTACAAAAATTACAAAGAAAAATATTAAGTTGAAAACCACAAATATGTAATTTTCATGTAAAAGTTAGATGAATGCATGTAATTGAGCTACAACCTCCCATAAATTGATGATCTATTTACAAATGAAAATTAGATTCAATAGAAACCCTAAACTACAAGTTAAGGAGAGTTTTTAAATAAGTAACTCAATATTTAAGAAATCCATTTTAAGAGTTCTATATTTGTTACGAATAACATTCAATTTAAAGATCTTGAATGCTTGTCTAAAAATATCTCCATTTACAAATTGGGCTCAATAGCACCATTTTTCGTACAATTGTTTTCAGATTCAAGATGAAATAAAATATTAAAACTTGTATTTAACCATTTCCAAACAAAGAGAAACAACCATGGCTCATAATACTAACCCAAATATAATAGATTGAATGGAAATGATACAAAAAAAAATATTTTCTATGTATAAATTTTGTTGGAGAAATAAAAATAAATAAATTTCAATATAGATTTCTCTTAGAACAACCATAGACAAAATCTTCACCAAATTTCATAATTTTAGGTAACAATTTTTATTTAGACATGGTTCCTCGATACAACTACAAGAAATTTAAGAAACACACAAACCTAACTCCGATTTTTTTCCAAAATCTCTATGTCAAAAAGAGTACATCGTCAAATAAATAGTTTTCCTCAATATTTTCCTAGCAATATCATTTCCTCCCTATCAATAAAAGTCAAAATAACTATGAATGGATTCTTGACCAAGAACAATGAAAGTAGAAAATTTGAGAAAAATAAACAAATGTGGTTTTATACCCAGAGAACATAAATCATGGCCTTGTTATCAAACTTACCCTTTCCATTTTGTAGATGATATAAGTGTCTAGTAAAGGCCATAGAAAACCTAAGGCAAAGAAACCCTATTACTCTTACACAAAATGTTATTTTCCAAACCCATATTTTAGTATCTTTTCGTATTAAAAAAAAACACATATACAAATTTAAAGTTTTTAGCAGACGTGATAATAACATTAGCTTTAAACTAGGAAATACGTTTAATGGGAAAAACATTTCTCTCAATCCCCATCCACAAAGAACTATAAAGTTGTTTTCCGCGCTTGTGCCCTATCATACTTTCTTATACTATATGTAGACCAAACTCTTATGGATTTATTTTGAGGGGAGTTCGCCAACAATATACAAAATTAATGAGAAATATTTAATCTAGTTAGAACCTATGTAAAATTTAGGAAATAAATCATTATATATAGTGGAAGACCTCGGGCAAATTTTTCACTCATTTTGGAGGGATGGTTTTCTAAAGCTTTGCAAACAATTCTTATATCAATAGATAAAAATGTGTCGTGGATAATTTCCTTAGAAGGAAATTTCATATGGTATATTTTGTAAAGAAAATTTCCACACTTAGAAATCAACATCCACAAAAATATGTAGAAATAGATAATGTATTTTTACTATGTAGTGAATTTGTATGTGATCTTATAATTGTGGGTTATGTCAAATAAATATCATAGTCCGCAATGAATCTTTTCATTGCTATATTTAGTGAAATGAAGATGGGATTATCAATATGGACACATTCCTCCCGAGAGAAGGAAATTTTCCACATGGAACACCATTTATAAAAAAATCACATTTAAGAGATTCCTTATGATTTTTTCTGCAAAAATTACAAAACAAAATATTAAGTTGACCTTAAACACTTTGTTGATGCGTAATCAAAACACCCTTGAATGTCTACGACTCGATGGGTTGTGACTCTCAGTGTGATTACATAACATGGAGATTTTCCCAAAGTGTGGAACTTTTAAATCAGGAAAGCTTTCGGATGAAGGTTAGTTCCTATTTCTTTGTTTAGATGCACACATTCATATTGTAGAGGATCTATCCTAAAATCTACTCTAACTTGCCAAGAAGACAAGGTTAAGAATATGCAATAAATTAAACCTATTCTAACAGAGGTGATGCACCAAAGGAATGTTGAACTTTGCTTTGCAATTAAACACAAACCATGAAATGTAATACAACCACCATACACGAGTGACCAAGATTGCCGTGAGAGATCAAAGAGATACAATGAACACAAGAGAGGGTTTAAATTCATCGACATATATGTATTATTGCTCCACAAATTTGATACAATACACTCAATGGCCAAGAGGCAAGATTTGCATTACGGTTTGATGGGAGGTTTTAACTCCACAAATCCAATTACAGAAAAGAGGAGAAGGGAGGTTGCAAAGTAAAATTATCCAACCTTTAGAAAAATTCCCCTCCTTGCAATATATAGGAAGAATGAGAGAAGGAGATAGAAGAATTTTGAAATCCTACTCCAACCACCCAAGAAATGCATTGAATTCACTTGCAAAAATGATGGGTTCTACTACAAACCCCATGCCTCCATTTGTTGTTCCGTTTTGGGCAAGAAAGGAAGCCCATACTTCATTATTTTGGTAGGTGAGAAGTTTTAAACCCTAAAAAATGGCGGACTATATTTCTTAATGTGATATACGTTGTTGTGTCACCAATGTTGTAATTTTGATATTATGAACACACATGTTGTGCATGTCACTTAGTGCCCATTTGTTATCCTGTTGATGTGGTTGTGATGAGAGTGTTCACTCTCCTTTTTGGGGATTCAATGAGGAGTTCACGTGTGATGTGCCACGTTGTTGTGTGTGAAAATAATGTTATTTTGGATTGTGGAGTGTTGGAGCATCTTGTCATTTTGTGATATGTAGGCATGTTAATTTGAATTGGATTGTATCTTGATGTTGCCACCTTATTTTGATGAATCGTGTGTATATATTGATACGTAATCATAGCAGCCACAGAATGTACGAAACTCGATGGGTTGAAACTCTCGGTGTGATTACATAACATGGAACTTTTCAAAAGTGTGGGAAATTGCAATTGGTAAATCTCTCCGAGATGAATTCAGTTCTTATTCCTGTTCAAATGCACACATACAAATTGTAGAGGATCTACTATTAAAACCTACTCTATCTTGCCAAGGAGACAAGGTTAAGAAGATTGCAAGAAAATAAACCTAAACTAATAGAGGTGATGCACCAAAGGAATGTTGAACATCTTCTTTTCCATTAAACACAAACCATAAAATGTAATACAACCACCATGCACAAATAACCAAGATTACAATGAGAGATCAAGGAGATGCAATGAACATAAGAGAGGGTTGAAAATCATCCAAAAACTTTTATTATTGCTCCAAAGATGATCTGATGCATCACAATGGTGAGAGGAAAAATTGCATTTAAAGTTTAGATGGGATGTTTGAAATCCAAAAGATCAATTATAGACAAGAGAAGAAGAGAGGTGCTGAAAAATTATCCAATCTTTAGAAAAATTCCCGTGCTTACTGATATATAGGGAGAATGAGAGATGGAGATGAGAAGAATTAAAATTATTGCTTGAACAACCAATTATGGATTGACTTCACCTACAACAATGATGGGTGCCATTGAAAAACCCATGCCTCCATGTGTTGTTCCTTGTTGGGAAAGGAAGGAAACCCATACTTCATTATTGGGGTAGGTGGGAAGCTGACACCTTCAAAATGGCGGATTGTATTTCTTAATTTTGAATAACTTAGTCTCACTAGTTTTAAGATATCCAAAAATACCTTTCTTGTGTAAATACGAGCTCGGAGTCGGAATTTATGGCCATCTGAAGGTCGATGTGTCATTCTGTAAAAATGGCGAGTGAGAGTTCCGAAACTCTGAAACCCAAAGTTTGAAAATTTGGACTTTGAGCTTGGACTTGAATTGTGATTTTTGTGTTTTGAGGTTTCAAACTTACGAAACCCCAAACCCTGAAATCCCGACGTCGAAGTTCGAAAATCTAAAATTTCAGACTTTCGGACATCGGAGTTTTCAAATATTGTTCATCGCTTTTCCGTTTTTCCTCGCCAAAGACTCGAAGTCCAAAACTGAAACATCGAAGTCTAAAAATTCCACCGCATTGACACCAAAACCTTCGTTGATTTCCAAAATCTTAACCCTTTCCAACTCACTTCCCGAGATCTTTCAAACCCCGAAACCCGAAAGTCTGAAATTTCAGACGTTTGGAGTTGTATTTTAAATTTACCACTCCCTTTTTGTTTGGAGACTTGAAACCCCAAAACCCGAAATTACGAAATTCCAAACTTTCGGAGTTTTGGGTTTTCAAACCTTTGGCCATTTTTTTCCATTTTTCTCGCTGAAGATTCCAAAGTCCAAAACACGAAAGTTTGAATTTCAAACTTTCGGACTTTGACATTTTGATTTTAGAATTTTTTACCTTTGCTCACGCCTTTTTTATGCGAAATCTTTGAATGCCAAAACTCTAAATTTTGGGCACGGAACTCCATCCTTCCGCTTAAGCGTTGATCTCCTTCGACGTTCCTTGGCCTACCTGCTGACTTAATTTTTGGAATCCAATGTGAGCTTGCATGTTGAACCAACCTCTCCATTTTCCCCGTGTAAGGTCTTGTTTGTTCAATTTTTTACGAGGGGATAAATTGGATAGCAAAAACGTATCAAAATTTCAAACTATTTCCTATTTGGAAAATAAATTGTTAATGTTCAAGTCCACCCTTGGATCCACATCGATAGTTTCATGTTATATGAACTAATACTGAGAACACATCATGTAATAAAAGTAAGAATTTCATAAAACATTTGACCAAAATAAGTCTTTGAATAATATATATTGAAGCTTCAATAAAAATTGATCAATGTATACAAAATTCCCATCATAATAAACAATTAATGTTTTATGTAAATTATGCATACTTTTACTTGTCTTTATAGAGATTGGAGAAAGTTGAGGATTTCATATAGCATTACTAATTTCCTTGTCATCGAAAGGAAAGAAAACACGAGAAAAAATCTACTTAATAATTGAAATTTACATATAAAAAAATAGAAAAGAATAACACAATAAATAAATTGTGCATACTATTGCGTAAGCTTGGTGATTAACATGATGAGATCCTTCTCCACTATAAGTTTGAGATTTTGGTGTGACGCCAAATCATTTGGTATCGAGCGGAGTAATTAAGCGCGCCAACCCTAGAGTAGTGTGGCAATGGGTGACCTCGGGAAATTCCGGTGTCACTACCTCCTAATGCTGTTGGGCCTGATTGGGTGTATACCCGACTCCATCGTGCGGGAGGGTGTTGGTGTAGCAGTTGATTAACACGATGAGATCCCTCTCCACCATCAGTTCGAGCTTTTGGTGTGATAGAAAATCATTTGGTATCAGAGCTAGGTAGTTATGCGCGCCATGACCTGGAGAAGTATTAGGATGGGTGACCTCCTGGGAAGTCCCGGTGTCATTACCTCCTAATGTTGTTTGGCCCGATTGGGTGTATACCTAGCTCCATCGTGTGGGAGGGTGTTGGCATAGTAGCTGATTAACATGATGAGATTTCTCTCCATCATCGATTTGAGATTTTGGTGTGATGGCAAATCATTTGGTATCGAGCTACGACTTGTCGTCACACCATAAGTTCGAGCTTTTGGTGTGATGGCAAGTCGTGTAGATCTGATCACGAAGCGATTTACCGTCATACCAAAAGCTCGAACTAATTGTGTAGAGGGATCTCATCCTGTGCATACTAATTTCCATGTCATCGAAAGGAAAGAAAACACGAGAAAAAATCTACTTAATAATTGAAATTTCCATATAAAAATATAGAAAAGCATAACACAATAAACAAATTGTGCATACTCCACACCCATCGAAAAGGGAACAACTTTGTTAAAATTTACTTGAGTGGAATTCATATTATCAAAAATTTGATTTAAAGAAAAATATATTGTATTGGATAACAAAAGGATCATAACAATTCACAATAAAATATGAAATATAAGGAAAGTCATAAATCGACTTTTTACAACTAGACATCAAATCGTGTAAAATTTTTATCCTTTCACTAAATTTTTCTCTTTTAATCTATATATGTACATTTTAAATCATAAAAAGGTTACTACATTATCATAGATTTCGGATTTGTTCCCAATAGATATTTAGACTCAAGTTGTCTCCCTATAAATAATTAATATGTCAATTTTCTTGTAAAAGTTAGATGAATGTCTTTAATTTAGCTATTACCTCCTATAAATTGATGATGTCTTTACAAATAAAAAATGAATTTGTTAAAACCTCTAAACTCGAAGTTTAAGATAGTTTTTAAAAAGTAACTTGATCCGTAAGGAATCCATTCTAAGATATCCACAATAGTTGTAACATTCACTTAAATGACACTCTAAAACCCCAACAAATACTACTAATTTATCGGGGAAAAATATTTGTGGGATTTATTTTTAAAGTTGTAAGGATAAAACAATAATTACGAACAAATAAGTTCTCACGATAAATTTCTACACCTTCATAAGGTAATAGAAATCAAATTAATAATTAAATATTATTAATTTATTTCCCAAAATGTTTCACAGTTTAAATAAATCCTTTATTAATTTCCACTTTGTTTGAATATTTTCCAAAACAATTCCATTGTTTAATCACTTAGTTTTATTTAAATTTAAAAGAACACATTACCTAAGATGAACTTAGAAAAATTCCATAAAACCATAATAACCATGTCCTATCTATTTAACTAACTATATTGTTATCCATTTTTTCCCCTTAGGAAAAATTGGAAAAACAAGAACTTGCACGTAAAGAAGCCAATGAGGTTGTTTTAGTTACGAAGGCTTGCATTTCGAGGTTGGCCAAGAAAGGAATGGGCCGAGCAAGTTATAGAGAGTTTCGGGAAAAGAAGAAGTCCAAAATTCGGGTTTCGGACTTTGGAGGTGGAGCTTTTTAGAGATGGACTAAGGCGGATTTTGGGGACTCATCAAAGATAAAAATCTACAGAGCACAGAGCTTTGAAAGTCTGAAATTTGGACTTTCAGGTTTGATTTTGAAGTTTTAGTGGTCAAATTTGGAAAAGGAGTGGAAAGTTCCAAAACCCGAAACTCCGAAAGTATGAAATTTAGGAATTTTAGGTTTTGGGGATCTCAAAGTGAGTGTAAATCCTGAAATTTAAAAATCCAAAAGTCGAAATTTTGGACTTTCGGGTTTCAAAATTTTGGAACTCTTAAGAAAAGTTGGCGGATGAACAGTGTTTCAATCTCCAAAATGGAAATGTCTGAAAGTCTAAATTTTGGGATTTTAGAGGTTGCATGCATTTTAGACTTTTGGAGTTTCAGAACTCCTAACTGCCATTTTTACAGAATGACACCTCGACCTTCAGATGGCCATAACTTTTTACTAGGAGCTCGATTTTGCACAAGAAAGGACTATTTGGAAAGCTCTCGGTCCAAAATGAAGAAATACAGTCCACCATTTTTTAGGGTATCAGGTTTCTCACCTACCCCAATAATGAAGTATGGGATTCCTTTCTTGCCCAACAAGGAACAACACATGGAGGCATGGGTTTTGTAGTAGAACCCATCATTGTTGCAGGTGAATTCAATGCATTTATTTGGTGGTTGGAGTAGGATTTTGAAATTCTTATACATCCTTATTTCATTCTTCCTATATATTTTAAGGAGGGACACTTTTCTAAAGGTGGGACATTTTTTTGCACCCTCCCTTCTTTTAAATGCAGCAGTAAGTAAATTTGTGGAGTTCAAACCTCCCATCTAAATTGTAAATGCAATCTTTCCTCTTGGCCATTGTAATGCATTGTATCAAAATTTATGGAGCAATAAAATAAGTTTGTGGATGATTTCAACCCTCTCTTATGTTCATTGCATCTTCTTGATCTCTCATTGCAATCTTTGTTATCTATGCATGGTGGTTGTATTAACCTTTTTGATGGTTTGTGTTTAATTGCAAAGTAGGTGTTCAACATTCCTTTGGTGCATCACCTCTGTTAGTTTAGGTTTATTTTCTTGCATCTTCTCAACCACGAATTCTTAGAAAGTTAGAGTAGGTTTTTGAGAAGACCCTCTATAGTTTGAATGTGTGCATCCGAGCAGGAGGAATAGGAACCAGTATTCATCCAGAAGAGATTTCCCGATTTCATATTTCCACACTTTGGAAAAAGCTCTATGTTATGCAATCACCTTTGAGAGTTTCAAGCCATCAAGTTGCGAGTCATTTAGGGTGATGTGATTACGCATCAACATATACACCTACATTTAATTATTGAACTCCCTTTATCTAAAAGACCCATGCACAATAAATAAATTATTTAATGCATAACTAAATATTTCTAATTTATTTATTTATTACCACCGCAAAAAAAAGGTCAACGTAACCTAAGCACTAAGTGGCCCCATTTTTGACCAATACCCATACCTTTATTTGGTACCCATTCCCTTGAAAATTCCATCACTTAAATTGTAGTAGGGTTCATTTTCAACCTAGGATTACATCTATTAGAGCCATTGGATCAAGGTTTCTAGAAGATTCCTTATATGGTTCTTATATTCACATTTTTAAGTAATTTTTATTTCATTTGTCTTGAAGGATTGAAAGGAGGAGAGGAAGGATGCCATGAAAGATTGGGAATCTCTCATGGTGGTTTTGTCTATTTAGATGGATACACACATATTTTATTATTCCATTGCATCCCTCCTCTCGAGTTGTTAAATGTGTCTTTTTTTGCTCTTGTATTTTGTAGATATTTTTATGCTATTTAGGTTATGGGCATTATTTTACCCACTTCATTTTTGTTCAAAGAAATAAACACAACAATTTAGGGTTACACACACACAGTATACACACACACACACACACACATACATATACATATATATTTATATGTATATATATCTATATATACATATATATACATATACATATATGTATATGTATATGTATATGTATATACATATACATATACACATATACATATATATATATATATATATATGTATATACACACACACACACACACATATACATATACATATATATGTATATGTATATATATATATATATATATATATCTATCTAATGTATATATATTTATACATTAGATATATATATATATATATACATATACATATTTATGTATATGTATATATATATATATATGTGTGTATATATATAGATACACACACACACACACACATATATATATATATACATACATATATATATCTCATATATATATATATATATACACACACACATATTTATATGTATGTATATATATATATATATATATATATATGTATATATGTATATATCTATATGTATGTATATATATTTATATATGTATACACACACACACACATATATAATATTATTATTATTCATTTGTAATGGTTCGTCTCAAATGAAACCCGAAACTACGTATAAAATCCATGGATTTCATTTAGACTAGATCGTTGTTTTGTTAGAGGGTTTGGGGGTTTATAATTGTTTTGGGTTGGGCGGCCATGGTCGACCCACCCCCATATTAAATATGGCGGGGTGTGTCATTCATGGCCGCCCACCCCATAGCCTTCCTTTTTATTAAAAAGGCTGCAGAGTGGTGGGGTTCGCCCTTCCCACCCCCACAAAATAAATTTAAAACTTTTTATTTAATATCTAAACTTTTAAACAGTTGAACCATTATGCCTTTATTTATTATTATATTTGATATATAGTATAATTTATATAATATGATAATATATATAAATATTTCAAAAAAAACAATAATCTATATAAATATATAACATTTATATATGCAAACATTTTCTATTTTTTTGTTTATAAATATATATGCACTAAGGAATTTTAAGCAAGTTGATACAAAAGTAAATTCAAAGAACCATTTGATATTTTGCATACAACTTGATATATAATTACAAACATTTCCAACTTTTCATTATGTCAATTTCAAATTAACAATCCATATGAAGAGAGTAAGGGGTATCTTTTTCCAACATTTTCATTCAAAACGTGCAACTTACAACAAAGTAAAATATAAGTCCTCTTGACATTCATAAATTCATATCAAAAACTTTTACACTGTCCTTACTTTTCCCAAATCTTCATAATCTAAAATACAACCAAATACAACTCTTTACAATACAATTTTACAAGACTTCTTTGCATGGATTAGAAAATTTACACTTGAAACAATGGGATAAAAATTGAACATGAACTCCATCTTCTCTTGAATTTTGAATCACAATACTGAGGAAAGGGGAGTAGGCGGTGTTCTCCACCCAACCTTTATTCCTATAAGGAGGAAAAACCATGCTTCTTATTGGCCCTCGAGGCTGACCATAGCACAATAGGGAATGTTTGAAACTTTGACAACTTCATAATTATAATTTTTCCCCAATAATAAACACATACATCTTGTAAACACTCAATACTTATTTCAAGCAAGTTCAACAAAGGATAATTTTGCATTCATTTCCAAAACAAACACATAGAAAGATTCACATTTTCCTCATAATAAAAAAAGGCTTAATAGTAAACCAAAAGGAGACATGAACATGGAGTATTCTCCTTATTCCTCCCATATGGGAATAGGTTCCACCTAATACCTCCAAAGTGCGCTCACAAAATCACACACAACACCTTACTTATCCTATCCAAATGAAAGATTAACATAGAAACCTTTTTCCTCCACATTGGTGGAGCACCTCTCACACACTCGCTCCACATTTTCTTCACTAACTCTTAAAGGAAATATACCCATCCCAACATAATGCAAAAGCAAACACACAAAACATACACTCAAACAATCGAATCCGATTTGCTAGAAATCTCAAAGTGGCACATATCATAGTGGGCGACTCAATGAATATTATTAATAATCTTACTAAGACATAACTCCCTAATAGAAGTATAAGTGAATTCATCAATGAAGCCCTAACTATATGTAGTGGTACCAAAATCATTTGTTAACATATATATACGAAGGGAATAAATTTGTGTATGTCTTAGCTAATGTAGGGTTTCTATAAATAAATATGAAGCACTCCAAGTTATCATTAAAGAATATAATCCAAATCCTTAGATGGAAGTATTCTCACATGTGGAATCCTTGGCATGGGTTTGTGAAGCAAATTGCAATCACTTTCCCATTCATCTCGAAAAAGAAAAATTGGCCTTTCAAATATTATCAAGGAAAGACAGCCGGTTTACACCTCTACAACTTCGAGGTTTTTGCTAGTGGAGAGTTGTGTGGAAGTTTGTTCGTATCCGATTCAATATTTGTGTTTTGCACCGTCGTCTATTTACACAATGAGTGGAGATCCTTTTGACGTTGAGCCTATTTTGATCCTCAATTGAAATAAAATGTTGAGCTCTAGGAAACCCTTAGTATTGGGGTTTCGATTTTATATAGAGAATTAGCGGTAATGACTAGTTCATTTCTCCTAAACTCATGGAGAACTAGAATAACAAGAAAATCCAATATAAAGGAAAAGAGTTTAACATTTATGAGGAGTTTTTTTCTTTATCACAAGTCTCGGTATGAATGACAATAAATTTTAGAGAAATAAATTTGAAAAGGAGAAAGAAGAAAAACTCTTCCTTGATGATGGGGAAAGCTTGGAAATCAATAAGGAAGGGATTGTCTGTGATAAAATTCCAAATCCATCGATGATGTAGCATGTATGGTGTTTAGGTACGTAATGTTAGAGGAAGGTTTTCCATGAGTTCCACTTCATCACTGGTGCTTTTAAAGCTGTCTCGGTTGTGAGGCCAATGTGAGTTTGTCCTACTACATTCTGCATTCCATGGAAAATTCAATTGAGGAGGTTCAGGGCCATAAAAATAATTATGCCATTTCATCAAGGATTAATTTTCCTCATTCATCAATACATTTCTAATGTTTATGCTAGTGATCCTACTCCCAAAATCACTACACCTCCCCTCGGTGAGTCAAAATTCATTCTAATAACCCTATGTACCATGATAATCTGCAATTGAGCCAACTCCCACAAGAGTTTTTAGGAGTATTAAGGAAAATAGGTCATGAGGGGTAATATTTTTGTGATGATGTTATGGTTAGTGATAAGGATTTGAACATGATAAGTTGAAAATTCAAGGTGATACATTTAAAATTTTATAAGACAATATGGATTTTCTTCTTAAATCTGACATTAAAAAATCAGTTGATGACTCTATTCCCAACCTAAAAGAGGAGGTTAATAATATGGTTATTAAGCTCAACACCTTGGAGGAGAAGCACAATAATATTTTGGCCATTCATGAGTGGTTGTGGACTTGAAGTAAGTGCATATAAAGAAAGTCTCAGTGACATTAACGGCTTTTTGAATTCTATATGGAAGAATAACAAGCTCTCCAGAAAGTTCAAGGACTCGAACTAGGACCCAAACATCACTATGTCCTTATACCTATACCATGCTCTCAAAGTATTGCTACTAAAGTCTCTGATAAATGTTTGTGCTTTAGTTAGTTTTCTGCAATTGTTTTACTACTATTTTCATGCTTTCGTGGTGCTGCATTTTCGTAGTTTTCTCGTAGTTGGGATTTCTTGTTGGCATATGTCCCTGCCCTAGTTTCTATTTTGTTTCTACTTTTTCTGGGAAGTGGCCCCCTTATTATGTTAGATATTTTGTTATTCTTGTTTATATTTGTTGTTACGCTACTTCTTGTACTTGCGTAAGGTCCCTTCAAAAATTTAATCAATAAATAAAAACATATAATCAAACAAGAAAATATTTCTTAATCAAAACATATACAATAATAAATCAAAGGGGTAAGACACTATCTTTCCATTGCGAGGTTAAAATATTTACACCACAAGCTTCTATCGAGAAAAATTCCCTAAAAATATACTCCCCAAAATCTCCAAGAAATAACCAAAGAAAAATTCCAAAAAATGCAAGAGTAGGAATGAGAACAAGTAACCCCAAATACTCCAAATTAACTTCAATAAATAGAAAAGGAGGTGAGGATGATGGGGTGGCTCCATGTAGGATGCCACTTCATCTTTCCTCAATTCCAACTCAACAATTCAATAGAAAAGAACAATGCTAATAAATGAGTAAGTAAGGCTATGACATGCACAAGTATACACTCCAATATGCACTCCATACTTCCAAGGACATATTAAATGAGGTAAGTTGAAAAAGTGACTTTATTTACTCATTTTCACCCAACATATGCATTATGAAGGCTAAAATTGACTTCATACTTCATAAATATGGTTAGTGGGTGAGTTTAATGTTAGGAAATATATATTAGTGCTCCATTTGTATGGGTGAATAATAATTACATGTGTAATTATTATTATGGTAAATTAGTGAAAGTACATTTACTATGTAAATGTAAATAGTAAATGTAAAATGTGGTTAGTATGTGGTAAGTTAGTAAGTTAGAATAATAAAACAATTAGTATTGTTTTATTATTATATTAGTGAGAGGTTGAAACCATATGGGTGTATGGTTGTACATGAAGACAAATGTTGTTGTAAGGATTGTTATTTTACATCTCCTATATAATGGAGTGTAATGAAATAGTGAATATATAATAAAAATATAATATAGAGTTGTTGATTTCAATTATTGTCTGTGTAGCTATTTCATGGATTCTTTGTATTAGATCAGATTAATTTCTACATTTGGTATCAGAGCAGGTTAAATCTGTCTCGAAGATGATCTCATAACTTTTGTTTCGCGATCTGGGTTTCTCAAAATTTTGCGTGTGGAATGATAAGTTATACAGAAAGCTACAATAGAAATTTCAGAAAAACCCAGTTCATAGTTTGGGAGAAACGTGCAATTTACTATACAGCACATTGATCACTATTGTTTTTTGAAGAAATCAGAGAATCAGAGGTAATTCAAATCTGCATTCAATTTTTTTTTGATATTTAGATTCAGAAAAATGGATACACCATTAGATAAATTTAATGGGTTGAAATTCCATACATGGAGAGTAAAAATTCAGATGCAGTTAATGAATAAAAATCTATGGAGGATAGTAGATGGAAACGAAAAAGCACCTACAGATGTAAGCAAAATTGTAGAATGGGAAACTAGAGATGAACAAATAACAAATGAAATTGACTATAATTATGAATAATTTATATACTAAGTGAATTCTTGGAGGATGGAGGCAAGCGGAGGTTGGAGGTCAATCAGTGACCTCTCGTCGATTAACGGCACGGGGCAGACGCATATCGGCTTTGGTGACGGTGTGTGTGCGGTTTGATTTTAGTGCTTCAGGTGTGGTGTGCCTCGGTTTGCGGTGATCTGTTTTCAATAAGTGGAAATTTCACATTGAGGGGGGAACATGATCCAATGTTCCATTTTCAAGTATGTCACTTTTTCTTTGTATGTACGAGCAATGATTTGATAGAATTTCCTATGTTATTCCTGCTGAGTAAGATAGTGATGAGAGTTGTTGATACTCTTTGCATCATCATGATGTCGTGGCTGTTAGTTATCCAGAAAAACTATCTAGAGGTTGTTGGTACTGTCCTCAAAAACCATCTGTTGTGTGGTTGTTGGTTAACCACTTGGAAAACCATCCAGAGGTTGTTGGTATTGTCCTTGAAACCATCCAGATCATGAGCATGCTACGTAGCGGCACGTTGCAGTACAAAGCAAGTTTTTCCCATGTTCGCACTAAGGGGGGGAATGTTAGGAAATATATATTAGTGCTCCATTTGTATGTGTGAATAATAATTACATGTGTAATTATTATTATGGTAAATTAGTGAAAGTACATTTACTATGTAAATGTAAATAGTAAATGTAAAATGTGGTTAGTATGTGGTAAGTTAGTAAGTTAGAATAATAAAACAATTAGTATTGTTTTATTATTATATTGGTGAGAGGTTGAAACCATATGGGTGTATGGTTGTACATGAAGACAAATGTTGTTGTAAGGATTGTTATTTTACATCTCCTATATAATGGAGTGTAATGAAATAGTGAATATATAATAAAAATATAATATAGAGTTGTTGATTTCAATTATTGTCTGTGTAGCTATTTCATGGATTCTTTGTATTAGATCAGATTAATTTCTACATTTAAGAGGCAGGGAAAAGGTTAACTTGTCCCACTGAGTCTCAAAAAGTGGCCACTAAGTCAAAATTCGAGATAAGATATGAACGAAGAGTACACACTTAAAAATGCAATCAACCGTATACACATCAAATAAATATCAGGACAATCTACCCTATTAAACGCAAAATTTGTCACATCTTCATTTTAGTTTGCTAATTAAGTTAAATTAACTAATTAAAAGCATATCAACACGTACTAATAAACTTAATAAATTTTGCAAATAATGGGGTACATGCACCACAAAATAAATAACTATAATTTGTAATGCCCACTCCTCTTGACACTTATTACACTATGATTTTGATTATTGTTGATTAGACACATTGGATTTATGATTATTATATTTTATTAGTGGGTTATAAACTATATAGACATTTGGATTATCGATATGTTGTGATTCATATTTTGGATTATGATATGCTAGGTGAAACTAGTGGACAATTTTATACATGTTTATTTACATTGTTTTGATTTTATACTAACACATTATTTTCATGATACATTTGCCAATGATTGTATGTTAAGATTAGTCTTGTGAACTCATTGATGTTAGTAACATGTTAGGATCAAATTATTTAGAAATTTTAGACGGTTGATAGAAGCTGCTTAATTTTGATGTTGATTACCGATTGATATGTCCGAGTTATTTCTCAATGATTTTAATTTGGCCTTGAGGCCGAGAGAGCTATTGTTATTTGTAATTTCGGGAAAATGATGTCACTATAAATTGAAAGGGGATAGGGGACCAACCCTAGAAATTTTTGGGTGTTTTGCAACAAGGATAATTTGACAAGTTGTGTTCTATGTGTGTTTTTAATTGTTATGCTTAGTTACGAGGTTTTCTTGGATTGAAGGTGGTTACAGAGTTTTTCATGTGAAGATTTTGGAACCTAAATGGAGAGGTAGAATATTCACTTATTTTTATTCTTTTATATATGCATGTAGTAGTGAAATTTGATCTTGTTGAGTGTATGTTATGTGTGTTGTGTTTGCATTATGTTCGGATGGGTAGGTTTCCTTTAAGAGTGGTGTGGGAGAAGGAAATGGAGTTATTTTTTGGACAAAAAAGGAGTTAGTGAGGAAGCGTGGAGGAGTATGAGATAGGTGCTCCACCTATGTGGAGGTAAAAGGGTTTATATATATTTTTGCTTTTGTAAAGGGAGAGATAAGGTGTTGTGTGTGATATTGATAGTGTACTTGGAGGTGTTAGGTGGAACATATTCCCACATGGGAGGAATAAGGAGAAGACTCCATGTTATTGTCTCCATTTGGCTTACTATTAATCCTTTGTGATTGTGATGAAAATGTAAATCTTATTGTCATTGTGATGAAATGAATGCAAAACTAATCTTGTTGAACTTGCTTGACAAATGTGATTGAGTGTCAAAATATTACATGAGTGTTGAAAATATGTATGTGTGTATTTTGTGGAAGCCATTATTTGTGAAGTTTTCAAAGTTGCAAACACACCTCATTGTTCTATGGTTGGGGCTCGGGGCCAATAAGAAATATGGATTCTCCTTTTATTGGATTAAAGGTTGGGCAAGAGAGCGTCAACTACTCCCATTTCTTTGTATTGTGATTCAAAATTTAAGAGATGAAATCTTTTGTAAAGTTGAAGCTATGAAGTTGGAATATGATCTTGATATGAAGACTTGTATATTTGAGTTTCTGAAGAACTCCTATGTTGTAAATTTGTCCATGTTGTTTTCACTTAGAGTGGAAGGTTTGTAACTCCTTCATTTTAATGGATTAGTTTCTTGTAAGTGTATTTATCAACCTTTTATTATTACAATTGAAAGAAGGATTTTGAAGTAGTATTGTAATTGAAATGAAGTTCTTTCAAATATGGACTTTTATTTAAAAGTTGTATTATGATTTCAATTTGAAAGGAATGGTGTTCTTGTGTGGAAAGTGAATGTTGTTTCCTTTTTGTATGGTTGGTAAAATTGAATTTGAAATGAGAAATAATAAGTTTTGTTAAATATGTTATACCTTTTATCCTCTCAAATTAATATGTAAAAAGAGTGATTTAGGTTGTGGTTATAGTCAAATTTTAAACAATGTTATGAAGGAAAAATTATACATTTAGTGTTTTCAACCAAGAAACATGTTCACTCCATTTTCTTCTGTTAGTTTAAATCAAAAGGATATTGGTGGAAATATCAAACATATATAGAAATATATAATTTTATATAAATTACATAGGATTTTATATATGTAAACTTGATTAGTGGATTGCTTAAAATTAAACATGACAAAAAATACATACAATTATAAATATATAAATTTATACAACTTTATAAATAAATTTGTATACTCATATGAAATAAGAAAAATGGGGTTGTAATATTGTTTGGGGCCATGATGTTGGGAATATGCGGGATTGTGGAATAGTGCTATGATTTAATAACAAACAAAATCATGCACACAAGATCTAAAAAATTCCCCACAAAATCTACAATAGTGGAAGTATAAACTAGAATAATCCAAATCACAAAAGTACACACACATAACAAGCATGTACCATGGTTCACCCAATGTGACCTACGTCTACCAAAGATAGAGATCTCATATATATATATAATATAACAAGAGATTACAAACCAACTCTTCTACACAAGAGTACATATATCTCTCTACAAGAGTATCTCCTCCTCCCATATCTCAACTGGATCTACTGAGTACACTAAACCATGCCTCCATACCACCATTTGTGTCTCCTCCGGATCTCTAACCGGACCTACTGGTGCACTCTGACCATGCCTCTCAAACATAACCCCGGATCTCACATACCTAAAGCTACCCTACATTTGCCACTATGCAGCCAAGATCTCACTATATTGTGTGTCTGCAAACAAGACCTCTTGATATCTAGATCTACATGGATCAACAATACAATATGATCTTATGGATCTACTGATACACGACTAGATCTACATAGATCTATAATACAAGATCTCACCAACATGTGGATCTACAAGAAGAAACCCTAAGTGCTTTACATACTATGCAAGCCATTACATGAGACTAAACAATACAAAGGAAATATAGTAGAAGATGTTACCCTCTTCTCACCATTCAGATGTACCTGCTATTTCCTTCTATCCATCTCCTCTCCATGGATACTTTGTCTTCATGTAACCTGTTCTTTCTTTTTCTTCTTCTTCTTCATCTTCATCATCTCAATCTAGGAGAGAATAAAGGATCTAATTTAATCCTTCTCTACATCCCCTTTCTAAACCCTAGCTTTCATGCTTATATAGGAATATATAAACTTAGGGCACTTAGCCATGATATTGCATCCAATAAATCTACTTTAATGATAAAGATAGATTTAATTCCGAGAGTTAAATAAAACATCATCGCATAGGAAGCTGGTGCCGGTTAGCCTTAACTTCTGCCGGTTCTACTTGCTCGGCCGATGTCGAGTCTGTATGACCGATGATGGTTACGGGTGACCAATGCGGTTACCCCTTGACCGATGACGGTTGCTATATATTCCATCAAGTTTCCATTGCATGCTCCAGTGAAGCTATTTAGCTCCACAACATAGCAATCTCCCACTTGGAGATAAATTATTGTATCTTTGTACTGTACATGTACATCACCATCCTCTACACACCGTGAAGACCATCTATTCTTTCCTTCAACAATTATCTCAAAGAAAAATAAAACTAGAAAGATCAAACCATCTTCTCAAACTAGCAAGATAAAACCATGACTTACCAAACCTCCACGAAGCTACAACCGATCCGTGACACCAAGCCTAAAGCTCCCCACTTGAATCTTAACACCATACCGATTGTTGGTATCAGGAAAAACAAGCCAACCTATCTCCTCATACAGCAAGCCATCATGACTAACACACCTATAAGAGATCCCACTCAAACTGAAGTTCTGAGCCTCACTTACATCCATAGCCATACTGTAAAACCAAACATGTTCTCCATCCATCTATCCATGTCTCCATGACCACGATGTAAGCAGAGACCAAGACAAGTCAAACTAGAATATGCGAAAGTAAAACAAGATCTTGGGTAAAGATAGCCCAAATGAGTTCTACCTGCATGCAGTGGGTGATCAATCCACAAATCTACATAACTCAAAGAATACAAACAACGCAACTCGTAAATCCAACCTGCATAAACAAATAGCATGTCGAGACAATCATCTATAGATAACTTCTCTCGAGGAGTAACATATTAATGAAGAGGAAATATAAACATCCCTACTCATGCTCAAAGCATCCATGTGAAAATTAAACATCTGCATCATCATAGAATCAAAAATTGAATCTATCTAGCATGTACAAACTCACCATGTACATCCATCCATATCACTAGTTCTCCGGAGGCTCCAAGTCGCCTTTGAGTAACTCCAAAGCCAAAAATGAATCTTGTGCTCATCTATGTCAATAATAAAAACATCCATGCTAAACCATGTCACCAATACCAAGTGCAAATACCAGCAAATATGTCATCAACATACTCTGCAGACCAACCAAGATGAAAGCAAAAACAAGGGCACCATCTAAAAATGGTAAATAAACACTATTGTCAAACCTATAACCAAACCGACCATAGTTTCCTATCAACCCTTGAGTCCTTTGCCTAACCAACCACGGTTACGGATGACCGACCATGGTTAGTACTAACCGACACCGGTCTCTGTAACTAGCATATTTTCTCTTTTAACCCTTAAAACTCTGAAAAATTGCACTATCATCTTCACCTAGCTGAATCTAACCATCAACTATAATCCCATAGGGATATCCAAGCACCACAAAATAAACCAGAAGTGACATCACAAAGAAATAAACTCAATATACCTACAAATCATGTTGTCCTAAAAACCAACTAGTGCCTTTGCCACTGCGAGAATAGTAGTAATCTCCTCTCATTTTGCATGTGCATCATGTATCGATCCTACTGATTCCAACAACCATGGCTTTCTCCCCTTGAACACGAAATCCCTAGCATTACCTCTAAGACTAAGCATAAAAGCTACTATGTCAGTGAGAAATAAAACTAGATGAAAGAAAATATAAAATGATTCCCTTCTTATCAAAGAATACTTTCTACATCACAGAAGTTTGGACTTCTTGTGAAGTAGGTGAATCAACTTCTTTTCATCCTGTGTACTCAAAATATTTCGTTACTTGCAACTGTGTCTAACCATGACTTTTCATTGAGGATCTCATCCTTAAGACTAGATATCCTTGTCCTCAAGATTCCACATAGCCAGGAAATAAAATTCAAACAACACCCA